>JAXDDW010000051.1:550000-770000 GCA_034670385.1 Hoplostethus mediterraneus | reverse complement strand
ACACACACACACACACACACACACACACACTGAAAGCTGTTAGCTGCCATGCCATGGTGTCAGAGCAGGTGCTAGCATGGCATGGCGGTGCCCACAGGGCTCCAGGGCCTGCAGACACCAGATCAACTGCCAGTTTTCTTTCACCACTACATTCTGCCCGGTGACTGCTCACCAGTGCCCAGCCCTAATTATTATTGGCCGCTGTAATTAATTACAGAGCCTCAGTGGCTGGCAGCCATAATCCAGGATCACTTCCTGACTCCAAGGGTGTCATTGGTGTTTCAGCCTACACCGCTGTGGCTGCAGCCAGAGATGGGACAGAGACTGGGTCATACCTCTCTTAAAGGCATCTCTAGGACAAAATGAGGTTTTGGACCAAGCTGACATGTCACGGTCAAGCACTTGGCACCGTTCAATCTTGATTTGGCGTGATGCTGAGGAATTAGCATAAAGTCCAAGGTTAGAATGATTGATTAAGCTCAGTAAACAAAACATCGTATTATTTAGCCATTGAATCAACCACGAAACCCCATCTACGGGAATAACACTGTATAGATAATGACAGCGCCCTCTATAGGCTTGAAAGTGCCATTATTCCAAAGCTACAAAGACTATGGGTTTATGAGGAGGAGATTTGTTCTCTCCTTGTGATCAGAGGGCTGTTGCTGCCTTCCTACACAGTGAAAGGGACTTGCAACACACACACACATGCACACACACACACACACAGACACACGCACACGCACACGCACACACACGCACACAGACACAGGCACTGAGATTTAGTAGGAAAGTATTGAGCATTGAATCTATCTCACTGAAAATTGCTCCCAGGGGAGAAAGAGAAGAAGGAATGAGGGCTAAAGAGGAGACAGAGCAAAGGAAGCGAGTTTAGCTGGGTAGTCGTAGGAGGGAGGTGGAGGGAGACAGAGAGTGATGGAGGTTTGCCGGCTGCAGTCGATCTCCCTCGGCGCTCGCGGTGTCTGGATTTGCGTCATCCTATAAAAAGTGGGTTTATTGTTGCGCTTGTCCCCCCACCCCACCCCATACCCCCACCTCAAATTACGGCACGGGCTGCGAGAGAGGATCAAACAAGCTGCACTGTCTTATTCATTTTTCATGCTGCTGTATTGAGGAAATGGAGGAGAGAGGCAGAGACAGCGTGAGGGGAAAGAGAGAGAGAGGGAGAGAGAGAGAGAGAGAGGGCAGAAACACTGAAAGGCGGAGGAAATGAAGGGGAAAAAAAATATCAGAGTAACCCACTTTTTTTTTTTTACACTGCGTCTCTCGTTGCATATGTGGCAGCTTAACGAGCGACATGCACACACGGACACGCGTACGCATAGACAAAACATGCACACAAACACACTTTGCTGGTAATGACTCCAGTTGGTGCTCGAGAAGCGTGCAGCGTGCAGCGTGCAGCGTGCAGCGTGGCGCCCCGGGGTGGGAGTAACACGCAGCCCAAGAAAACAAAGGAAAAGAAATGGAGATGCGTGTTGTGGCAATGCACACACACCCTCACCCCTGGATGTCACGCCACCCAGGATTGAGCATGGAAGATTGACCCCCTCCCCCCCCACACACACACACACACAAACACACACACACACACACCGAGTGGGAACAAGTCTCCCAGGCTCCCTCCTCCTCATCCTTCTCTCCTTGCCTCCTTCAGTCGTTCTTCAGTTGTTGTTCAGTGGTGGAGCCGCCATTCTCCGCTGGCACCTCATTATTTCCTTGGGAGCCGAGGGGCACAGGCCCCCAATTCCTTAGATGCAGAAATCGAGAGAGAGAGATGAATACAGAGAAAGAGAGAAGAAAGAAATGAATAGAGATGGATACAGAGAAAGAGAGAAATGAATAGAGAGAGACTGAGAAGCAGCAGCTTTCGATATCCCACTGTGCTGTATCACACTACTATGACACCTCAAACATGCCTCAGTCTCACACACACACACACACACACACACACACACACAAACACACACATATATATTGAAAAATAGCGGCAGCAGGCGAGGTGGAGGAGGAGGATAGGGGAGAAAAAGGCAAAGAACAGATGATAGCAGTCATACTGCGGTAGAAAGACAGGGATGGCGAGAAGAGAAAAGACAAACTGTCGGAGATAGAATCGTGGGCGTGGGGGGGGGGGGGGGGGGGCGGGTGGGCTGGGTAAAAAGAGAGAGAGAGGACAGAAGTGTGGAAGAAAGACAGAAGTAGCAAGTGAAACTTTTCGCATGCTCACATATTGCCAGCAAACACTGCAGTAGGTCGAGATACACAGCAGTCTGTTGGCCTGTCCAAACCAGTAGACCTCATATACTGCTACACACACACGCACACACACACACACACACATACACACACACACACACACACACACACACACACACACACACACACACACAAACTCACTCACACACACACACACGCACACGCACACACAAGGACGAGTACATACACACCAATGACCATGCATGCATATACGGAACATACTGTGCAATGTATCACACCCTTCTGCCACTGCAGCAACAGAGCACACACACACACACACACACACACACACACACACACATACAGTATACTCACATATTATCCATATTAGTGCTGACCATGTATATTCATGAGAGCATCTTCCTTCTCTCCCCCAGTTGTAAAACAAACACCGCTCTTCTAGATGAGCTCAGCTATAGATTAAAGCACTGGATGAATATTCATCGCACATGGTAATAGGTGTCAGAGAGGGGGGGGGGGAGAAAGAGAGCTAAAGGAGGAAGATCTGAGAGAGAGAGAAAGGGGTGTAACTTATTAATAATGCTGATTATGATCTGAATATTATTCTCACTGTGCTCTTTCTTTTGATATTTATCCCACTCCCTCGCCCCGGCTTCATAAGATGCAGCAACTCGTTGAAATCAATCAATGGGAGGGCAGGGAAGATCAAAATAGATGAGGGGGAGAGGGTGGGGGGGGCAGAGGAGGACAATAACAGGCAAAGATAGAAATCTGTTGACGTGCTCTCTTGTTTGGGAAAGCCTAAAAAACAATCTTACCGTCCGTGACGCAACAGCCGCTCGTGTGTCACACTGGCCATCTGTCAGGGACAACTAGCTCAGAGTGGCAGCTCTTCAATCTCTCTCTCTCTCTCTCTCTCTCTCTCTCTCTCTCTCTCTCTCTCTCTCTCTCTCTCCATCATTCTATCTCTATGTATCTCTCTTCTCCGACTTAAGAGTTTATAGCTGGTCATCACCAATCCAATGACGCTGACGCTCCCCTCCCATCCAGCTCACTGTCTTTCTCTCACAGCCTCAGTACTATAACAGTAACTATACCTTAAACTAGATTGATGTATAACTATAACCATAACTACACATCCAACTATAACTACACTGCAACTGAAGCCGTAACTGTAAGTATAACCATAATTATGACAACAACTACAATTACAGTACAACTATAAAAACAACTCTCATCATACCTGTAACTATAACTACTGTTTAACTGGAACTGTATCTATTATTATAACTATAACCGTATCTATTATTATAACTATAACCATATCTAACTGGAACTATAACCAACAAAGTTACAAAGCTCTGACAAAACAAACTTATTAACAAACAATTCTCTAATCTAAGGAAGAATAAGTAACTGTGATATGATTCCAAGTATATCATTTACATGCCAACAATAACATTGCAGGGCTTCCACTTAAAATTTCATTGAGTAAATACAGCATCAAATAAGGTGCACCAGCTGCAGCTCTATCCAATCCAGGTTGCTCATTCCTTTTTCACCGTACTTCTCTCAGCTGGTATTTTTAACAGCTTCTCACAAACAACAAAAACATTTTTTTGCACCTCCTGACCGCTGCAAAACGGCAACGAAATTCCTCTTGGAGTCGGATCAGCAGTGCAGGATAGCAGCAAGCGCGCAATAAGAAGTGAGACTTGACCCCCCGTGTTTTACTCGACGGTACTGTGTTCCGTGCTGTCGCAGGCCAAATTTAGATTGAACTCAATACAACAATACGACAAAAACTCTTTTCCTTCAAGGTCTGGATTTGAAAAGCACCAGTTTCACCCAGTATACCGACTCCCTCTACCTTCCCCCATCCTCTAAGTTTTAACAGTGTGCCTCCCTCGTCTGGCCCAGGCCCCAAGCGAGTCCCCGTCTCAGCGTCAACAAAGTCCAAGTGCCTGTCTTCTTGTTAAGTGAGCAGCCGCCAGCCACCAGGCACACCGGCATTCATCAGCTTTACTTTGCCCCAGTTCGGGGGACAGCATCATGCATCAGCCTCCATTTGTCCCTGATTGTCCTCTCTCCGTCTCTTATCTACCCCCTCTCGTTCTGTCACAGTCGCTCTCTGTGGACCCGTCTCCCCCCCCTCGGCATCATTCAACACCCATTCATTCCATCTCATAAACTTCGCGCAGTTTGTGGCGGCGCTAACGCAGTTGTGCGCATAAAAAGTGGCCATTTCAATCTGCTAACGTGGGAACAAGTAATTTGTGCACGGAAATGGGGTAGACACCTGGCAGGAGACTTTTAGTGCGCTTGACCCAATTCATGTGTTTTGAGGAGTGGCAATGGCAGGATGGAAAAATGGGGGAGGAGATTATTGAAATTGCAGGTTACTAATCCAAAATGTACTTAATTGCACACGGTATTTAACGCCCAGTGGAAGCAGGTCCTAACTTCTCCCCCTGAGAAAGCCACTGGCTGCTGTGTTATTTGTTCAAAGGAACATCGGGCAGAGGCAGAAAAACACCAGAGAAGAGAGAATAAAAAGAAACAAATAAGAGAGAGTGAGAAATGCACTCTCTTGAGAGAAGTTATCGATCACCAAGTCATATCATCTCATCACTGTTTGATGAAATAAAAATAAAAAAATGAACTGGAACTTCGCACCACGAGGAGTCATGCCATAACTGCACTGACAAAAACCTGGTAACCCTCCATCTGCTGGCCTTTGGCTCAGCTAGAGTGGCCAGTACAGGGTCAGTCTGCTCTCTCCCCTGCCTGTGTATGTGTGTGGGATCGTGGCTGCACGTCAGGTATTCTAGATGTGCACAAGTGGTCTTAATAAATCGCTGAACTGGAGAAAGTCACACTGAATAGGTTTTTGCACACGTTAGTAATTTGCGTGCCCCTTAGTAAACATGGCCCACAGTTGAGCCATGTTCTGTCGGTATGCCCCTAGCTTGCCCTTGGCTTGCTGGCTTAACTCCCCACTCCATTCCCTAGTGGGTCCCACTCACACTGTGTGTCCTGCCCACCCCCTGATCTGGGCCTTGGGCCACATTTACATTATATAACACTCATCTGTGCATACCGCCACATATCGGCATGGCCGCCGCAAAATGAAATTGTTGTCAATGTATCGAAATTGATCTAAATGTATCTCCGACGCTGTGCGCTTCATGTTATGTTCTCACAACAGAGACTAAACTCCGTCGCACATTCCCTTTTTCCCTCATCCGCTTGTGTGAGACAGTAATCACCTGCTAGACGGACAAGGGCAGTCTGAGTCTGACAAAAAAAAAGCTGCCTGACAAAAATCTGATGTCGCTTTGACAACGGAAAGAAATTGAAGTTGTTAACTTTTTTTTTTACATTACCCCATACCCCATGTTTGTTCCCTCAGATGAGATTTGAAGTATTTTACAAGGAAAAGGCCTCGAGAGGAGGAAGAAACCCAAAGGGAGGTAGAAGCAAAACGTGCAGATTAAAGCGAACATGATAAGCTCTGAAATTCATTCATTTCGGGAGTAGCTACAACGACATCCATTATTATCACAATGGAAAGGGAATGTGTTGAAATAAAATGTTAAAGCCATGACAGAATCAAGCTGTTTATTTTGATCCTCCTCTAGGAAGCCCTACCACCACAAATACACTTCTGAGCTAAGGGTAAAACTAGAGGTAAAAACTAGAGGTGAAGACCATTACAACCCAGTTTAACTACCACAGTAAGAAAGTTTTAAAACTCCTCATGTTCCTCCCATACTGTGGTACAATCTACAGTACTCAAGGTCAAAACCACTTAGAGGACGGTGAATTATTTATGATATGTGGAATGTGTTTAATGGTGGCACTCCCTGCCAACTGTACCCCCACCCCCCCTCCCTGTAGTGTTTCACGGAGCCAGCGACGGTCTCCTCCAGCCCGAAGAGGAGCTCTCCCCGCCGGGGTAGGACCATGTTGTCCTTTGCCTCTCCTGGACGCTCCCACTGGAGGTTTTGGTGGGGGTGAGCGGCTCAGAGGCAGTCATTAGTGTGGGGAGGTGGGAGATTTAGACCCGGTGATTTATAGAGGTGACCAGAGAGAGAGAGAGAGAGAGAGCCGGGTAATCAGAGCACAACAGCGGGGCAGTGTGTCTGTACGTGTGTGTGTGTGTGTGTGTGGGTGAGAAAAATAACAGAAAAATAAGAGAGGGAGTCGCAGCCCAGAATAAGGTCGGCTCGCCGAAGATGGCGGCAGGTATACACCCATCCTCTTTGGTTGAGAGGAAGGTGACCAGAATATTTTGCCAGACAAGCCAGACAAAGTGACTTAGGTGTGTATCGGCTGTGAGTGTGTGTGTGTGTGTGTGTGCTGTCAGGCTGTGATTAATCTACCACTGTCTGTCTAATTACCACCCGTGCCCCTCCGAGTTCCTCGGCTCCTCCGCAGACGCACTGACCCTCACCGGAAACTGAACGCTCCCCCTACAAATTACAGCCCTGTAAATATTTGCTTTTAACTCTTTGTCAGTTGCATTGTTTCCAATTTGGCGTCCAGGCGGTCCGCGAACCCCTGTGGCCCGGTCCCTCCCCCGCCGACTGCACTACCACCCCCCCGCCGCCAAGTGTGTTTATATCTGAGTGTGGTCTACAAGCTTACCGAGAGATCCCCTCCATACCTCTCTCTCTCTCTCTCTCTCTCATCCTCCCACTGTATCTCTATTGTCGCTGGCAGCCCATCAGCCCAGTCTTTTCATCCCAGGTTAGTCTCTACAAGGCCTCAGTGAAGAGGGGCGAATCAATGTCAACTTCCAATTCAAGCATTTGTATGCAAACTATAATGTATTCAGTTAGAGAGACAGAATGGAAATTGCAAATTTTGATGAAATTTCCTCAATAAAGCAAAAGGTTTTTAAGCTCGCTTGAGGCAAATGTTTTTGCTGATATGAAATGATGTGATAAACAGCGACAGAAATGCGTCTTGGCTTGTCATGATCAGCCAGTCAAATGGTTCAATCTCATCGCACAACAGTTGAAAAGTGGTTTTGGACGCTCTGTAAACTATCTGTTCACCACAAATGTCCTGCAAGCTGTTCTGTCCATGTACTGTATAAGGCGCCCGTTGTGGCTGTGTGTTGTAGTGGGTTCATTGGAATGCAGTCTGTGTGTAGTGAGCCCTTTTCTCACCTGATGCGCTTCATCCATCTCCCTTTGCACCTGCAATGAAGTTTTTAAAGGTGTCCATCATGGCTACTAGATCTTCAGACATCTCGAAAAATGTTGATATAATATAATCCATAGTTCATACAACATCATCATGATGCCAGCCACGAGTTCCATGATAAACTGTCCAATGGCAACCGTCCATGACTTTCCATACAATTAAGTTGGAGCAGTTCCATGACCTAAAATGTTATTCCTTCTTGGTTTGTTAACATTGTTTATCAGGGCTAAATGATCCACTACAGTTGGGCTTGTGGAGAAAAACAGCTGAAAAACACCAGCTGTGTTAAAAAAAAATTGTGAAAAAAATACATTCTTGTATATTCCTGTCAAGTTAAAATGTGTAATATATGTACAATATATCTAATATATTGTAATATTCCCTGATCATCCATGACATCCCCAGAGAAATGATCTGATTACTGATTACTGATTGTCTGCAATACACCTCTCAAAATGACATCCCAGAACTTGCATGACCAGTGGGGGCCCTGATGAAGGCAGGAGTTGATTGCTGTCTTTCTTAGCTTGTTCTTTGCAACCCTCCCTCTCTCTCTCCGTATGTCCATACCCCTTCACCTCTCTGTTGAACCAAGGCCTTCGTTCGATACCTTCTCTCCGAAGCGGACGGAGAGCGATAGAAGGAAAGAGAAATAATGAAATAATGGATTGACAGTGGCGTAAACGAGCGCTGACCTGCCCATCGGCTTGTTGCCATTTGGGGCCTACACAAAAGCTGTCAGCAGGATGGCAAACAAATGCACACACACACACTAGGCTAGCACACACATACACACACTGGTGTGCTCCCCACCTACGGGCATCAATGTGGCATCCAGAGAGATGAAACGGCTCTTCTGCTCAACCAATCAGCATCCACTCTGCCATGGCCTCAAAATTACTTTCCCATCAACATCAAACCCCTGCCGCACAGATAAACATGCACTGAAGATAAACACACACACACACACACACACACACACACACACACACACATCACAGATATACAGAGAAACTCAAAACAGCATCAACTTTGTTTGCCAGATAGAAGTGTGTATGGACACACACAGACACACACACATTGACGTATAAATGTCCAATTTTCTTGTCTCAGCCTTGATGTGTTAATTAGCAAACATGAAAACAAATGAGCTGTGTTGATTCAAAGACTTGTCAGACTTTGAAAGCCTTGAGATGATAATGAGCATACTGTGTGTGTGTGTGTGTGTGTGTGTGTGTGTGTGTTAGTGTATGTGCGTGCATGCATGTTTGTGCTTGAGTACATGCCGGCGTGGTGAATGTACTGTATGTGTTTCTGCATTTGTACGTGTATGGTCGTAAACTGACAATGTAAAGGCTTGTGATTGTGTGTGTATGCACACGTGTAGATTCATGCAGGCCTTTTTGTTCATGTGACTATTCTCATCTATCGATCTGTCTACCCAGCAAGCCATTTCTCTTCCTGTCTATCACCTCAAACCTTTTTTTTATGATTGCCAGTACTAGGAGTGGCGCGCATGTAAGGATGGGTTTGTCCAATTATTGGGTGTCACCTTTTCTGTTGAAATGCACATGAGGCCCAAGCCTGCATATTTGCGAAATTGGTGTACTGTATGTGCAAAGTGCTGAAGTATTATTTTGAACATGGAAGCAATGTTGTCTGTGTTTCCGGTTTCTTTATCAGCTAGCTTTGGCCATTGCGTGTTCCAGGCGGGAGATACTTTTGGGCATTGCACGCTAAGCTTGGCAAGCACGTAACTAGCAGTATGCTAGTTTTCACTTGTTAGGCTTTAGCCTGTAGCGAAGCTTGGCTAAGTCAGGTTATTATCTATCATTAAGGTGAGCCCAGGGCTCACGGTGTACTGACAGCTCAACACAGAGGGCGGGGGGCAACCAATTACATTGCAGGCCATAGTGGGTGTTTCTGCCACTGTATTGGAGTAGAATTGGATGGAATTGGTTTTAGTGGGATTTGGATTGTGCTCAGTTAGCTATGTGGCAGATTGGTGGCAGATTGGTGTTTGATTTGATTCTGTCACTGTGATCTCCAGGCTGATTCGACCACTACTAGAAAAGCTACTGTAAGCTGCTACACTGTGAAGCATCGCTAACGTCCATGTTTCTAGAAATTATGAATGGGTGGCCCAATGGTTAAGTGGTCAGGTTTCATCCCTGCAACAGCCGGGAACAGTCTGTCCATCAACAGGCACGTGTCCTGTTGAAGCATCCTTGGGCGAGACGCCGAGTAACTATGTGCTCACTCATTGTAAATTGCTCTGGATTAAAGTGTCAGCTAAATGCCCAATTTGTACATAATGTGAATAATGTTCAGCCATGGAAAACATTTTACCCGGCTGTAAATCGTTTTGCACTCATGCACAATTATACAGACTGACCATGCATGGCAATACAGGCTCCAGTAGACGTGGTCAAGAATTGAAAATAGTTGAGACTTTTTTGTGTGTTACAGTGACTAGAGAAAGTGATGCCATTGAAATCCCATTGTGCTCCACAGGTTTTTTTGGTGCATATCCGGATGAGCAATACCTTGCAGAAAGAGAGCGAGTACAGAGAGGGTAGTATGGAGGAAGATGAAGGGAGGGTGCAGAGAAACATAGTTTTATATTGATGGCCTGCCACCGTAAGGCCTGTGTGGTCTCTCTGTTTCCCTCTGCCTCCTGGGGGTTGAGGAAAAACATTATTCTGATGTTGCTCTCGCGCATGAATCATGTATGAGTGTGCGTCAGTGTGTCTGTGGGTGATTGTGTGCGTGCATGTGTAGGTGTGCGTGCATGTGTGTAGTAGTTCCACAGAGATATTTTGGAAAAAAAGCGTGACTTCAAATCTGTGCCTGCGACTGTGACGGTGTGTGTGTGTGTGCTGCCTGCATTTCTACCTAAAACCACACGCAGCGAGAGAATCAGCACTCCCACTGATGTGTCATCTCTTATATGGCTCTGTTGCCATGCCTGGCCCTTCCCCACTGCTCTCCCCCTCCCTCTGTCTCTCTCTGCTTCATCAATCACTTTAGCTCTCCTGCTGCTCACAGCAAAGCTGGACCAATTAGGTACTCTAATTGAGCCAATTAGCCAATTAAACACTCAGATGCACCCCAAAATCCTGGAGTTCCTTCCAGGCATACTCACGGCTGCCAGGGCCTTGGATGGTTACCAGGGATGCCGGCTTGTCTGCCCGTCCGCTGCCCTCTCATCCGTCTGCATAGGATCGAGGTGCTGGTTTTGGTACAGAGAGTCCAGCTGACCCCCCCTCCCTGGGCCTGGAGGTGGCATTAGCTGTCCAACACTCTGAGAGGCACTTCAGGCTCTCAACTGACCAGATATCAGGACCTGTTTCCCCCTGCATCCATTTTCCTGCATCCATCTCTCTCATCTCTTTCTCTCACAATTCTTCTTCTCCCTCCTCCATCACTGCCTCGCTGTCTGCCTGCCTCTCTCTCAGTGCCTTTTGTGTTTTTTGGAGGATGAAAGTTTAATGGTAGATGTTAATGTGTGTGTGTGTGTGTGTGTGGGAGGGGTGGAGGGTTCGAGGGGCCCGTCCCTGGACAATGCATAAGGTGGGCCGGCCTCAAGACTCTCCGCGGTTTAATTATAGAGCCCACAATCGCGCTGCCTGCGCCGCCATGAGAGAATACACACCCAGACACACACACACACACATACGCATGTGGGCGGAACAACAGAGTTGACACTGAGAGGAACAGAGGCAGGCAATATATTTAGGCTGAGCGTACTGTACCAAAAGAAGACAATGAGCGATTACAGAGGCAATGCAGTGAACATTTAACACTCGCTCCCAATTACTGGCCTCTGAAAGAACACAAATCCGTTTTCACCACACTCTCTCTAAACGATGCTACGCTAGAGAATACCCTCCACTCAAAAGACGTCATTGTACATGGAGGAACTTTATTATTACACGCGTGATTTTCTGTGTATGTCTTACATCAGTGTGACTGAGACTGCTAGCCTCTTCATCAGCCTATACACTGTAATTATCTGCTGTCTTGCCTCAGGACACTTACTCCCATAACTTCAAATCCAAGCGGCTTCATTGGCGCTGGCAGCGGCAAAAGGAAAAAAGCAGAGGCACTTCAGTGAGTGCAGGCGATGCAATAATACGGTTAATGATGACTTTAAATGGGACAATTATGGGATGGAGATAAAGCAATAACAAGGGACAAACTGGGGAGAAGAAGCTTATATAGTCAACGCTGATTAGCCTGCTCCTATTGCGAATGGCGGCAAGGACAGGGAGAGAGGCGATGGCAGGGTTTCAGAGGCACAGACAGACTGTGACCCGGGTGTTGTGTTTTTTTTTAAAGAGATTCCCTTCATCTCCGTACATCCTTGTCTTGTTCTTATACATTTCCACTCTTGAGTTCATTAGGTTTGGAGTCGTTGCCTCGCACAACGTCGCCCAAGAACGTTATGCCTGTATAATCCCTTACATGCTTCATGCATTTCCGACCGTGGGTCTATTACATCTGGATTTGCATACTCGCACAGCAGATTACATGAATGACTGTGTGGATTCATGTGTGGGTCGATTAAGGGTTGTGTGTGTGCGCGCGTGTGCGTGTGGGGGTCTGTACATGCATGCGTCACCGTGCGTCCAGGCAGGCCTGATCTAAAGCGTCCGGGTCGGTTATAAGCTGCTTACAGGCACACATTATTGACCTTTGACCTCAGTGGGCAGTGAAAGGCTCAGCCCTCCTAATCTCTAGCCTCTAGTTCTCATTCATACTACTGTACTATTATATCCACGACCAGTTCTAAAGCCTATAGGAAATTAATAAACATAAATATGGAGGCATCAATAGTAGCGCTGGTAGATTAAGACTTCTGCAGAGACGATATGGGCTACATTAGCCCTCTCCAGGGATGTGTGTGTGTATGCTAGTGGTAAGCTGGCAGGTTAAGTACAGTTCACCAGGAGGGATTTGGTGCGTGTCCTCAGACAGGGTGATCTTCAACTCCAATTCACTGTTTTCATCCATAATAGATAGCAGGGTTTTTTTTTAGAGATGAGCTCTTATTTTGAGTAGTGTTGTGGCGTCAGAACGTGCATTTGTTTCGTTGACGTCGTGGTTGAATCTCTTTTTCCCCCCCTACCAGCTACAGAAGCTGGCTGAAGCGAACCGTGTTGATCATCACATGGATTGTTTGCAATTGTATGAAACCTTTTATTGACTTGATCTCACCAATACGACGCTATCTCTAGTTTTAGTGCGCCTTTTCATTTTCACCGCTTTCATTTCAGCAAATATGTTTTTGCTTGGCAACGGTTTAAGGGAATATGTTACACTGGCAACGTTTTAATGGAATATGTTTCTGACTCAGATAAGCTATAATCTTTCTTATCTCTTTCTTTCCCTCCTTCCCGTCCGCCTCATCCTCTCTCTCTTTGGCTCGGTCTTTCAATTTTACCCTCCCTCATTCTAAATCTCTTTCTCTCCTCCCCGTCTCTCTCTTCCCGCCTCCTCCCTCACCCGTTCTGCAGAGTTCAGCGGCTGATAACTACATCGATCCGGATCAGTGAGCTAAACTGAACCTGCCTGGATAAGAAGGGGCCAATAGGGATGGAACGTAACAGAACTGTGGCTGTGGCAGCGTTTCGGACCGTCTTCGCACAACAGCAACACTGAACTGGCACCGAGGCCTTCCGACCTCCTTCCCAACCCCCCAACGACCCTCCCCAGCGGACCCCGGGTTACACCACACCACCCTCCACTTCACCCGGACTAGTGCTCCTTTGTTCTGAGCCCTGATCAAACCCTTAACTCGTCTTAGTCTTTGAGAGTCTGCTTGCTTTTGTTGTCCTATGAATACTTAATCCCCCCTTACGCTGTGTGTTCTAGATTGTAATCCACTTTTAAACAAAAAAGACAGAAATACCTTTTCTCCTTCCTGTCTGTGAACACTGAATAGATTTTGCATTTCGGTGGACCCAAACCAGACTAGAAGCAATTAGCTGAACAGGACGGGCCCAGACATGTACCTCCTCCCACTTCCTGTAAGTAAACGAGGTGGGCAAGGTCTGTCGGCTAGGCCGCGCCCCCTTAGCATCATGACAGACGGGTGCCTGGTGGGTGCGCTGGGCCTGGCCCTCCTCCTCACCCTGGCTTCCAGCCAGAAGATGGACCCCTCCAAACACCCCATGGTCACCACCAACTACGGCAAGCTGAGGGGCATCAAGAAGGACTTGAACAATGAGATCCTGGGCCCGGTGGAGCAGTACCTGGGCGTGCCCTACGCCACCGCGCCCATCGGTGACCGTCGTTTCCAGCCGCCCGAAGCCCCAGGGTCCTGGCAGGAGATCCGCAACGCTACCCAGTTCGCCCCCGTGTGCCCCCAGAATGTTCACGGCGTGCTGCCGGAGATCATGCTTCCCGTGTGGTTCACGGACAACCTGGACGTGGCGGCCGGCTACATCCAGAACCAGAGCGAGGACTGCCTCTACCTCAACATCTACGTGCCCACAGAAGACGGTAAGTGGACAGGGGGAAGGGAGGGCTTTTTTTATTCCTTTTTTCAGAGAATATTTTTTATGTATGTGTTCAAGCACTACTTTAAATGTCATAAAAAAAAGTCCCTATGCTTATTGAAGATGGCGACTATGAGTTTTGGGGAGGTGGGATTGGGCGGGGAGTACTAATATACATAGGAGACAATATGCAAAGAACACCATTCAGGGTCAAAGGATTTTTCAATTACCCTTTTCTGGTTTCACATGCAATTCATGGTGTTATAAAACAAGAGAACAAAGGGCAGCATTGAAGCAGTTACCAGATACTTTATGAGAAAAGGATTAGGTGACATTTGACTTTTCATACTTTTTTACTGTCAAGAACCCTCTTCTCCCAACTCAGATCCTATTTCAGACGTTTTTGTCTGCCTGGACACTATTAGGTATGTGAGCAATAAAAGAGAAATATTTCCATTTTGTCTGCAGGTGTGATATCTCAGAAAAGGTACAAACTCCCTTCACTGTTCTCTCTCCTTGCCTAGAGTATTATAATAAATTTGTCTTTTGATTTTTATACCTCTCACATAGGCTGCAAAGAGCAGCGGAAATTGCCTTTCAAAGAAAAAGTCTCCAAAGAATCACTTTCGTGGTTTTCACATGTAGAAACTTGGTGTTTCCACATGTTTTTGCAATGACCTCAAAACCACCCAAGGTCTTTTGAAAGCAACTTTTTCTACACTTTTTAAAACACTTTTACTAACATGATCCGCCCTGGTCCTTTCTGTGTGGAATTTGTGTGGGTTTGCTCCAGTTTCCCCCACAGGTGGATTAAAGCGTGAATGTGAGGGTGAGGGTGTTTGTCTGTCTATGTGTTCGCCCTGTGATGGACCAGCGTCCGGTCCAGGGTGTTTCTCGGTCCAGGGTGCCTTCCACCCGATGCATGTGTGTTTGTTTGTATTCATCCATGTTTACCGTCCATATATGTGCATCATATGTGCGTGTGTTTTCCTTAACCGTGTCAGTACCACACAGCGCCCTAGACCAAACATTTCCACCACTTTAACACATCCCAGTCTCTCCTTCAGCACCTCCCTCACTTGACTGGGCTTTTTTAGCCCCACACAGCTCAACACCCTCCCTCCTCTCTACCCACCACCGCCTCAGACCTCTCAACACCCGGTCATCGCCAGGTCCATCTACTAGGGCACATATAGAGCTCTATACATCAGGTCTTTCCCCCTCATTCAAACTTCACAGATGTGAAGTGCAATAACACACAGATATATATATTTATACACATGTGATAATGCACACACACACACACACATGCACGTACAATGCACTCTGCAAATGTCACAGTGGTATAGAATACTTTACATCAGTGAATCTGCAGAGCTGACATCACTGGTTAGAGTGAACAGAGCACCTTACTTACCCTCCTGGGAGACTTCTGGGTTTTCCTCCCCCAGTGTTCTCCCGTGTGAATTCTCCTGATTTTCTTCCATATTATGATCAAATTTTGATCAGTTTGATCAATTTTGATTAAAGTAATGTGGTAACGTTATGTGGTAACGTTCGGTGATAGTTGGAGCCAAAAGCGTGTATACTGCAAAAAAAAAAAGGTTTGATGAAAAAGTCTTCGTGGAATGATATCTTTTTACAAGAAAATAAAGATGCAGATGCAGGTTCTGTACTATATTTTCATTATTTTTTCCCATAAATAGTCACCAGAATTCAGGAAATGAGATCTCTGAATCTGCATTCCTGCATTCTGATGAGACTTTGACCTTCAACCTCCAACAGGAAACAGCAGCATCGCTCCCATCATCATCACTCTTACTACACCAACTGTGTGTGTGTGTGTGTGTGTGTGTGTGTGGGCGTGACATTGCTAGCCTCAGCACCCCCTAGCTACTCCAGTCGGAGGGGGAGTGGCCATCTATTATGTATATTTCTATCTTGCTCCCTGAGAGGAGATCAATAACCAGCCATCACTTGCCATCCGTGGGGACTATCAGCTCAACGCTCAGCTTTTAACACATACACACACACAAGTACACATACATGCACATATACACTCACAGACAATGTTGAGCATGCATACGTGACACTCAAAAAAGGTCACTCACAGTTGAACACGCTCACCAACACACACACACACACACACACACACACACACACACACACACACAGAGCAACATTTATATGCATGGCAGACACATTAGTCTGTATGCCAGACACACGTGACAGTGCTTTTTGCACTTTTCACCTTGTGCTGGCCCGTCACTCCTTGTCTGCTTTTCAGATAAGAAATGCACCGACTCGTCGCTCAGTTTCTCTCCCATCGTCTCCTCTCTCCTCGCTGCTGCCCACATTTCTATTCTTTTTTACCCTTAAAACATTAACAATGCATCTCTTAGCATCTCCCGAGGCCTTTTACTCATATCCATTTTGAGGGCACCCTTAAGACAGAATCCTTAAAAGCCTACTCTAATTTTAAGTGGATTAAGTCTCCAAAATTACTTCTTAATGCAGCGATCAGCGCAAATGGAAGAAACTGGGACACTCCAACATGAATGTGTGCGTTTGTTCATAGATAAACACGCTAACATTTGACGGTTACTTACGGTTCCTTCATTAATACTTAAGTACTTAGTAAGTAGCTAACCACGTGTTGTCACTTAGTCATTAATTCCGCTGCAGCCATAAATAAATAACATTTGTAATGCTGCAGGAGCAAATCTAGAAGTAAATTAGTAACTTACAATTAGCATTCTGGTGGTTGTACCTGATAATGTATTCATAATATGATAGTGAAGGTTGTAGTACTCTCTGGGAGGACATTCCTTGGGCCCTAATATTGTCCTCACAATGCTTAACGTTAATGAAGCATTCATTAAACTTAATTATTGCTAAAGTAGGCAATCTTCAATCAATAGCCTCTCTTACTTCTGCAAGTAACGACTCGGTGATGAATTGGTAGTTATAAACACTCCATTGCTTTTGTGCCTCATAAGTTCCTGTAAGTGGAGAATCATTCTACCTTACCTCTAAATCTAACTAATTAGGAACCAAATGGCAATTACCGATAGGTCAATATTACTTACTTTCTCTGTGCCCACTTAACTAAAGTAGAGGACTGTCTTATCTGTACCAGTAACTACGTCAGAATAAGTTGGTGCCTTGACACGCCAATAAATTGGAGCGTCAGTATTTAGGACCCTGGGGAACCGGTTGTGCCCTCAGACGGGCTGCTGAATGCAGGGGGATAGAGGCTACGCCGGTTGCCCAGGAGATGACGTCCCATAAATCATAGCGAGGGGTTTTCATCTGGCTCCTGCAGAGTCACTGGCGGATCGATGGACGAGGGGAGGGAAGGACCAGCCATCGTCGCCGCCTCAGGCCCGCAGACAAAACCGCATGCTGCTCTCAACAGCCAGCACCCGTTAACACTGACCAAGGCTTTATGGTGAATAGGTTGGAGGAGGCAGCGAGACCTCAGCTGTTCAGCTCTGGGCAGAGCACCTATGTAGAAACCTAGCTTGGGTGTTAGAGGAAACAGAGAGCAGGTGTGTTATTGAGTGTATCTCTCATGGATGCTTGGTTGAATTAAGCCCACGACACCTTCAGAAGCATCAGTTCCAGACTCAGCCAGAAGTAGACTCATCTGTACTGTGGAGCTGCACTGGTTTACACTCATCATTACACTCAATCATTTCTAAGTCTAGAAATTAATTCTAAAAAAACAAACCGAGCATGGGTCCGGGACCACACGGGAGAGACACCGTTGTCAAAAGCATTACACGGGTGGTAGGATAGAATCTCACCCTGACTAGCTGTTACAAAACGCCTGTTAAGCGGCTCGTTCTTTTCAATTAGTCCCATTCAAACCGCGCGTGCATTGGTTTTGCCGGGTTGATCCCCCGCGGGATTTGAACCGCTAACCTCAGCGTTGTCAGCGCTGCGCTCTTTCAGCTGAGCCCCACAAAGAGCCCCGGGGTGTGGGTTGGGGGCCTCATAAATTATTCCCGCCGATACTTCATCTATCTCCATGCATCAAACTCAAACTCCCACGTCTCCGCATTCTGCAATATTTCAATTTTCTGAGGAGATTCATCAAGAAGGGTTCGATACTAACGCAATAACACACGCGGCAAGCAAGGGCTGCGCTGCGACACTGCCATCGCCAAAGGGGTAGAGATGAATGAATATATAGAATAGATAAAAACAAACAGATAAATAATGGAGAGAGTGTGCAGTGGAAATATGATATATATTGCTTTGGATACCAGAATAAACCTTGATTATTCTGCCCCATCTCTTTCTTTATGTCCCCTCTTTCTCCTTCAGTCTCCTACCAACCTCAATTGGTACCCTCTAAAGGAAGAAGAGGGCAGAAAAAGGAGGGATGAAGAGGGAAAAATAGATCACTATCTGCAGGGGGAATAAACCTCCCCCAGAATGAACAATTGGTGTTACATACAGTATGAGGCCTTGTAGCTCCCGGGGGAATTCATGGAATATCCACTGTCTCTCTCTCTCTCTCTCTCTCTCTCTCTCTCTCTCTCTCCTACACACACACACACACACACACAAAATGTCCCTTTGATGTTAGCCGGCTGACGAAACTGAAGGAGGCAAAATAGGAGTCTTTAATACAAAAAAAACAAGGACACACAGAGAGAGAAGCAGAGAGTCAGTTAGATTAAAATTGGCCATCTCTAGGTACTTCATGGTAGATGGAGGTTAGAGACGTAGGGATGAAAGGATGAAAGAGAATACAGACCAGAATGCCTTGTTCAGCCCGCCCTCCGACTAACCAAACAAACCAAATCTGACAGAGTCTATCTTTCCTTGTCCATCGCCCCTATTTTTTTTTTTTCCCCCACCTCGCCCTCCTCTTCTGTTCAGTCAGTTCCTCTCCGCTCCACGCTTTATTATGAGGTGTAGTGGAGCAGAAAGCAACCGTCCGGGTCAGCCAAGGGCTTCGTGTCACTCTGGGAGGTGGTGCGGGTGAAGAGGGAATCAAATCAGCCAGGGTCAATTGCCACTCACAACCACTGCGGACAGGCTTTCCATGGGTCGGGCCCTTAAAAAGTCAGAAAATGTGATTATTACACAATGATTATTTTTAAATTTAGTTTAGCTTTATTTCATCTTGGTTTGAAGTATACATTAGATAGTGGTATTTACAGATTTACCCCGTGTAGAGCAATGTGTGTGGATTGCTGATGGGTTTTACATGGGTGTTGCATGCACATGTATGGGAATCCCTGTGTATACATGAGAGTCTGGTGTTTTGTGTAAGGGTGTGCATGTCTGTCTGTCTGAGTGGCATGTGTGTGTGAGCATGAATATGCTCCAGGCATCCAAACGAATGTTTGCCAGCAACTAACATGGAGAAAATGGGGAAAAATAGATGTCAATTCAAACAAGACTGAAGGAACATAGGGAAGTAATTGAATGGAAGGGGTGAGATAGAGTAGATGAGACGGGTTTTATGAGTGATGGGCAGGGCTGAAGTATAAGTACATCTAACAGTATTACAGTAACCTGATTACAAAGTTTCTATTAAACCACAGTAATCAGCTTACAGATACTCTTAGTAATTGATTCCCTGTTGGATTTCTTAGAAACCTGAAAAGACCAAAGATTGAGGAGCGCCAGAAATGTCCTTGGCAAAGAGCAACAGGTGCTCTTCAGAATAGCTACTGCAATGTATTGAAAACTAAAGAGGGACCGAGGCTCTCTGTTGTGGTAGCAGAAGTTAAACCTCTTTATTTTACTTTGGCAGTCTAAAAAGTTCAAACTGGCCAGTGTTTCAGCTTGATTGAACCCTTGAAACGTTTGAAGGTTAAGAGCCGCTGATATTGTGATAACTAACACAAATGCTCATCTTATTCTTATTCATTTCGGAGGCAATGGGATGCCAAAGCAAGTAATTCGATTACACCGCTGATTGAGTAGTCTACCAGATTATGTTACTGATTGCATTTTGAAGCATCCAATCAGCAATCTGTGAAGGATCACATTCTGGAAGAAATCTTCCACAGGGATGGGCTCGATGCAACAGCGTAGTTAGAGAGAGAAAAACACTGAAATGGAGAGAAGGTGAGAGGCAGGGAAGGAGGGAGAGAGGGCTTGAGGAGCGCTGAGTTTAGATGGAAGATGCAAGGAAGGGGAAGTGGGGTGGAGGGGTTGTCTTGGCAACCAACCACAGCTTCCTGTATTTTCCTGTCAGGGTGCGCATCAAAGACCGCAAGCATTTGCCTTTCCACTAGACTCTGAATGAAGGAATTAGCAAGGGCTCAGTTCCAGCTATTTATAGCCTACGAGGCAGAGAGAGAGATGGAGAGAGAGAGAGGGAATTTGTACGAGGAGGAGGATGTGCGTGGATGCCTGCGTGGGTGGGTTTTAATATTCAATGTCTGTGTGTGTGTGTGTGTGTGTGTGCTTATGCATGTGTGTGCACATCGCATGATCTTAATGGTCTCCCTGTTGCGCCGTTACGCATTTTGTCGCATTGGTGTGGGTCATCTGTTCCATCGGCTTTCCTGTCCTCTCTCTCTCTCTCTCTCTCTCTCTCTCTCTGTTCAACGCACATTATCTCTCTTCTTCATGCATTGCCGCCCTTTTCATCCCAGCTCTCTTCCCTTTACGTTGCCACCATTTTCCCTCTCTGCCCCCTCCTCCTCCTCCATCCTTTTTTCACCTCCTTTCATCAGCGTATCCCCCACCATCTGAAATTCTCCCCGCTTCCCAATCATCACCATATGCTTTGGATGAGCAATGAAGGCAGAAATAGGATTTAGCTTTAGACAGTCCATTTAAATGATCTTTTTAGCCTCAGGAGAGTGAGTTGACTTTACAACAGTACTTAAATTATAAGCTCGCTGGCTTTGACTCTATCCGTGTGCTTTTGGCTTTGCTTCTGTGACAGCGCTCCAGCACAATTTGTGATGATATCTGATTTTACCCACGGATTGATGAAGTACATCTAATGGGATTTAATGAAATCTAATGTTCCCTGCCCTATTAATTATACATTCCCTGAAAAATAAGTGCCCATCTATTTTGCTCCTCTCTATCACTGATTGACATAGCACAATAGCGCTTCAACCTCTCGCCAGTTCATGAAAGCTTTTACATTTGCCGTTCTGAACACCGTGTCGGGTAGCTCTTTCCCGGGAAAAAAAATCCTCTGTCACGTAGGAAGTGATGCTTTTTTTATGTTTCGAGCAGCACCATCAGTGTTTCTTCGGGCGGAATAAATAGAATAGAGGCACTGGCCATAGTCTCATCTCTTGGTATAATTGCCTTACATATTAAAGCTTCCAATTTGCTGATACAATTTGGTTAATAGGTTTTGTCCCAGTGACCCGCACATGGCATGATTGTTGATTTAGTATTGAATTCTATAATTGTATGTACTGTACTGTACACGGGGAGATAATAGTCATACTCTAATCGTGATAATTGCTGGTGAGTGCGTTGGTAGGACCTCGTGTGACGTGCTGGGTCCTGGGACGTTTTGTCTCTCTCCGGGAAACTATCCAATAAAGCAGAGATGCCAAAAAGAAATCGAAACTTCAAAAAAAAGCTATTCCTCATTTAGCTGGGGACACCCCTGAAACCTCCTCGTGCGCCCCAATTTGAGAGCCACTACCCATTTTTATGGGATTAAACTACAGACCAGACCTTTAACGGGATCTGTTCGCTCTCACCGTGGAAACTGGAAACAGATAGTTTTCTCAGCCTCTTAAGTGTTATTCAAGTAACCTTGAGAAAGGAAGATATAGGAAGATGAAAGAGCCGGCAACCTGTGAGGCGCTGAGAAAGTGTGCAGCAAAAAGCAGAATTCAGCTGTCTGGGGATTAATAATAGCTTTGGGTTGCCTCAAGGCTGCGTTACTGTAGATGCACATGTATACAGACACACACACACACACACACACCAAGCGCACTCCTGTATGCACTTGTTAGTACACACACACCACACACACACCTGCATGTGTACGCACTTGTTGGCACACATACACAATCACACACACTGCTCATTCCATAAGCTGTAACCACATATGGTATGCTGTCTTTTCTCTCCTTCTCTCTCTTTACCTACCTCCTCTTCTCTCTCTCTCTCTCTCTCTCTCTCTCTCACGCACACACACACATACACACTCCCTCTCTTTCAATGCAGCTCAAAGGGACATCTCTTCAGGCCTGCTGAAGCTGAGGTGGCTAGTGGCAGTGAATGCAAATTAGCGTAGCCCCCTCCGAACACACACACACACACACACACACACACAGCTCCCGTTGCCAGGTCCTGATGCACACGGTGCCTCCCAGAACACTGAACGGGCAGAGAGAGAGAGAGAGAGAGAGAGAGCGAGAGAGAAAATGAGAGATTAAAAGGAAGGAGGGATGGAGGAATAGATAGAGAGAGCTAGAGGTTACTCAGAGGTAAGGCCTCCTCCTCCTCCTCCTCCTCCTCCGGTGGAACAAGTCTGCTGATATGTTCATGGAGGAGAAAGTCGATGCATCAACGCATAACGATGGTTACAGAAGCTGGTGGGGTTTCAGCTGACATCTAGTATTCATCATGACTGCAAGTTTTGCTTTAATCAATGGAATTGTGCTTCGGCCATCTGCACACTGTTCAGTTACAACATAGGACACAGGGCCCACAGCAACACTCACACACTGTTTGACAAGAAACTCCTCCTCTCTTCCCTTGCCCCCTTTCTTCATCTCCTCCTCCTCTGCTCCCTCTCTCCTCTCCTCCTCTCCTCCTGCTTCTTTCCATATCCCTCCTCCCGTAGTCAGCTCTGTTCTCCCTCTTCCTTCTGCTTCACACACACACACACACACACCACCTCAAAGTAAAACTGTGATCAAAGGCACATGCACACAATCAAACTTCATATCATGTGCTTCAAGTGAATATCCGTTTCCTGAAGAAGATTTCATGTTCTACCTAAATGATCCTTGGCAGTTCAGCTCGGCGAACATGAGCACATTTCTACCAAGGCTAGGAACAAAAGAATCCAGATTCTAGTCTGTAATGCTTTTCGAGCACGTCGCCCCATCGACAATGAATAGGAGATCTTTGAGGGCACTGCGACAAGATCCAAAGTGATTCTACAGCGGTATGTGCACATTTTCTTTCCCATTAACTGCTAGCACTATGATGAATCAGACCATGTTTGAATGGAAAATTCCAATCAAATACTCCCTGCGCGTCCACAGAGTCATTCCCCACTTTGTAAATGGAGCAGCTCCATGTTTAGTCTCTAGGTGACATAACAGATTACACTCTTGGTGTTCTGGTATCGAGCTTCGGGGGAGATGAGGTGGCTCAGGAAATAGATAGCGATTGAACTGTCCAAAATCATTAAAATAACATGTATTTTGTTATAGCATTGCTGTCGGCGCTGACTTATTTCCCAAGGGTCCTCTTTATTTTCGAGTTTACGTTTAACAGGATTATTTTCAGTAGACCTTAGTGGGACAAATTAGTCCAAATAGAAAATCCTCCCTTAGTTTCATAACTCAAATATTTAAGAACAAAACTTTCTCTTTAACTCGATATGCACAGCTGGCACACATAAGGATGACGAGCCAAAGAGAAGTTAAAAGAAATGGGCATGTGTCTGGATAGCGGTGTCCCTCCCGGGCCTTTGACCTAAATTATTCCCTGTGCTCCATCTCTGCCCTGCCTCGGTTTTCCACTCTGTCAGTATTAAGAGTGCTGCCTCATCCGCACAGTGGTTAGTAATGTCCTGGTGCTGCAGCCCCGCGGTGGAATACGCTCTTATGAGGTTAGACCAAGAGGAGGAGATGGATTTAGATGGAGGCAGGGAGGAAGCATGGCAAGGGGTCAGCCCCACACAGGCTTTTTGCTTCAGTTATTCCTGTCCACTCTCCCCCGTCTCATCTTCAAAACACATTTTTCTAAAGACACGCCAAAACCACTTTTATTTTTTTTTCCCATTCTGAGTGCTAAAATATTAGTATTGGATGATGCTGGGTAGAATATCCCATCATTTACATTTTACGTGTAAATTGTAGGCATTTAGCCGACACTCTAATCCAGCGTCGTACAATGAGCGCCACAGTAAAATCTGTATTTTTATTTAAACCAGGATAGACAAGACCATTAGTTAATCCATTAGTGTGATGCACTTTCCTCCATCAGAGACATCTAACATCCATCTATGTGTAAAAAAGATAGAAAATCATGTCGCTTTCCTTTGATTAATGTTACATTTGCCTCTTGGTTTCCCTAAATGTTTCATTGTCTCCATGTCATGAAAGATAGAGGTTAAAATGTGTCAAACAAAACGGTTAGCATGAAGAGAATAAAATAGCTAACTTCTTTCTCCGTTACAAATGTAATGGAAATGTTTCTTTGGCAGACTGCCGTAAAAAGCGAATTACAGAGCCAACATAAAGATAAATACCGACTCTTGGATCTTGGATCATACTGGAAGTTTATTGCACAGATCACCAACGAGCCCTTGTTTAGGGCAGAAATAGCCAAGGGGTTGAATGAATGTTCAAACACACAAACAAAGATTTGTTTCTTTGTGTTTTTTCGGGGGGCGGAGGGGGGGGTAAAAGGCAAGGCAAGACAATATATTCCCTCAGAGATGAAATAGTACATGAAATGGCAACAGAACGACCAAGCCTGTCGGCATTTTGATAGCTCAATGCAACAGCCTCCCTCTACATTTTCCTCGTTTCCCCTTACCATCTCCCTCTTCCCCATGTCAAACAACATAAAGAGTCTTCGCCCTTCAAAGGTTAGCCCAATAAAGAGCGCACGCGGCCCAGCTGACAAAACTGGAAATGTCAAAACAGTTAAAAAGTGAGCTTTTCTGAACGTACCCCCCGTCATCTCTTTTGGATGGGTGTATAAACAGAGGGTTCTGTTCTTGCTGGCCCAGGGCATCATGGGAGACGAGCGAGTCTGTCACCACTGGAGCGATGGGAATCACGCCACTGAGACTGGGAATTGAACACATGCGCGCACTCTCACACGCGCACGCACGCACTCACTATCTCTCACGCGCAACTTTAAACTCTAAAGCACACATTGGTATATGTACTGTGTGCATGAACGCGTTTGTGCACATCGCACCGCCCGCATTCACACACAGGAGCTACACGTCCGTGCTCACACGTACGCAAACACACATGAACACGCACAATGGCTAAACACACACACACACACACACAGCGCCAGATGTACTGGCAGTCGTGTGTGTGTGTGTGTGTGTGTCTGGCTACATGGGGAGAAAATGGCTTTAACCTTCATGCCTACTCGATTGTCACCACTCCGTAAATGTCACTCCATCTGCTTCCCTGCCTCTCTCTCTCTCTCTCTCTCCATATCTCTACCTCTCTCTCTCTCCTGTTCTCCTTCTCTCTTTCACGCTCTGCCTCTTACTATCTGTCTACCTCTCTTTCTCTCTCTCTCTCTTCACCTCTCTTTCTCTCACTCAACTTTTCTGTTTTGCCGTTTCTGATTCTTTCTCTACCTCTTTTTCTGCCTCCCATTTATCTCTCCCTTTTTCTTCTCTATCTCTCTCTCTCTCTCTCTCTCTCTCTCGCCTTTTTTCCCCTCATCTTTTTGTCTCTCTCTTGTGACCTCTACCTCTCTTTCTCCCTTCTTCTCCATCTTCCTTCTCTACCTCCTCCACTCCTGCTCTCCCACCTCCTTGCCTCCTCTCCTCTCTTCCCTCCTCATCACCTCCTCCCCCTCAGCTCCCTCCCTTCTCCTTTTCCTTCCCCTTCCCTCTTCCTTTCTCCCTCCCTCCCTCCTCCCCTCCTCTGCTTTCTCCCTCCGTCCTCATCCTCTCCTCAGTCTTCTTCTCCTCCCTTCCCTCCTCCTCCTCTCCTCCCTCCCCTCGACCTGTCCTCCTCCCTCAAACTCACATTTTTCTACTACCTCATTTATATTATAAATATATATAATTATAAATATCCCTCTCTGTTGCACTTTGCTCTGCTCCCACTTTTTTCATGGCGACCCCCCTCTTTTTTTCTCCTCCTCTTTTCTCTCCTCCTCTTCCTTACTTATCCTGACCTCTATATTAAGAACCCCAGCTCGCTCTCTGTACACACAACTGACTTCATCTTTCTCTCTTTCATGAAACCCCCTTTTCAACGCACACTGCTTCCTCTTTCTCTCGCCCTCTCTCTCACACACACTCTCTTTCTCTCTATTTAGAAAGCGCTCTGTGTGGGCATCCCATTCTCCCTCGCTCCCTCTCCATCCTCCTCTCTCTCTCTTTCTTTCCGTCTACTTGATTCTCTCTCTTCAGCCAGGTTGGATCGATATTTCTCAGGCTCTCTGTCGAAGGCTTGAGAATGAGGCATCAGGGGAGTGAAAAGGAGAGAGATGGGGAGAGAGAGAGGGAGAAAGGGAGACAGATGGATATAGACAGGAAGGGCAAAAGACAGGTAGAGAGTGGCAGATGGGGAGAGGTTGTGCAAAACAGAGGGAGAAAGATGGTAGGGCAAAGAAGAGCGAGAGAGAGTTGGGGGGGAGGAAAAAAGGAAATGAGGCAGAGAGATGAGAATGAATGATTGATAAAAAAAAAAGCAAGAAGGAAGAATAGAGGGAAAAGAAGAGAGAAATAGAGAGAAAGAAGAAAAGAGCGAGGGCCAAAAGAGAGAAATGAGAGAAAGAGGGAGGGTAAAGAGAGAAATGAGAGAAAGGGAGGGCAAAAAGGGGAAATGAGAGGAGGGGGGGGGGCGGCAAAAAGAGAAATGGGAGAAAGGGAGGGCAAAAAGAAATGAGAGAAAGCAGGAGAGAAAAAAGAAAAATGAGAGAAAAGGGAGGGCAAAAGATCAAAATGAGAGGAGCGCAAAAAAAGAGAAATGAGAGGAAGATGGAGAGTAAAAGAAGGAGTAAAGAAAGTAAGGGGGGGTGCAGAGAGAGAGAGAGAGTATAAGCTGCTAGACAGAAGCATGTTTCACTAATAGTTAACACATCTGCAGTGTGTTGCATTACCTACCAACAGGCTTTACTTCAGCTGTGGCATGCCAGTCCCTCATTTTTCATCTTTGGCGCAGTAGTTGGTGCATCAAAAAGTAGCCTAGTGCAGCACAGATATAAATAACCTTCTCTAATATATTTACAGGATCTATAATTCATCCTTTTTTTTTTTTTTACACACATTTACTCTCTAGACAAGAATGTTAAATGAGATTGAGGCACGCCAAAAACCCGTTCATGCACACCAACTCTACTTCCTATAGACCAAAACAAGGAAGGGAAGTAAGACAAGACGGGACTGAGTTTGTCATGCTGCATGCTTTCTGCACATCCGCTGCAATCCCGCTCCACCGCTGAGATAGGCTTGGGCAATTAACCGAAAACGGCTTAATCTCGCTCATGGCGGTTAATTCGGTTCGTACTTTCCCCACGGTTTGGAATAATCGTGATATTGATTTGAAGTCATGTCGCACGCCCCTACGCTGAGAGGAGTTGTTCAGAAGATTTGAGCTTTCAAGAGCGAACTCCAAAACGGCAGTGAATGAGCGCGCCGTTCTAAGAAAGCTGGGCAAGAACACACACACACACACACACACACACACACACACACACACACAGATGTCGGCTTTTGAATGACTTTTGATAAAAAAATAAATTGACTACAAACTCTTTGTACTGTACATGTTATTAAAGACAATCATCATTATGTGCTATTGTATAGTGCGTGTTTTCAAATAAAACCATTCATCGTCTCAATATGGTTTGAATGTATAAACTGTTTGCTGGTTTTGAAATGTTATATTTTGTATGGTAATATTGTCTGATACAGTCATGCAAAGCACTTTATTAAATTCAGAACTGAATTGAGACTTAATGATTTGAGAGCAGCAGAAAAGTAATTGTGACCGGGTGACTGATGATGACTATAAATCCATTTAGGTTTTTTCCGAGAATCCTGAATACTTGCAATGTTGTACATCACCTGAAAGGACACAACCTCTACTCTACTGAAATTTTAAGCATCACTCATCGGAAAACCTAAAATGGGTTACATCTTTGTTTTTGTACTGTGCTCACATCTTACTCAGCTACTCATCTACACACACACACACACACACACAGACAGTTTTGTGAACCATTTATCTATATCTGCTTGTCTGCTTGCCTGATTGTCTATACATCTGGCTCCTGTATCTCTCTCTCTTAGACACACACACACACACACACCCCGGAGCCATCTGCTTACAAGCACCGGTGTGAACCAGAAGATGTGCATGTGGCTGACCGACTCTGGCACTGAATTGTGTGTGAGGGAGAGGGGTACAGGTGGTGGGGGGGCAGTCACATCTCACTCATCCCAGTTACTTATCTATGACCTGCGCTCACACACACACACACACACACACACACACTTATTGACACATTCAAGCCTCAGTATTTCTGCGGCAATATTTTAGCTCTAGGACAAAGATAAACTCTGTTGGTCTCTCTCGGTCTCTCTCTGTCTCTCTCTCTCTCTCTCTCTCACTCACACACACACACACACACACACACTCTGTACAACTCCGAACAAGCGTCCATCATTCATGGTTGTCGCTCACTTACAATCTGTCAGACACAGTCCCATTCACTCGTAGATCATGCTGGACTGGCACGCATCCCCTAAATGAGCTACTCAACATCTATTTATACCTGCACACAAACAGTACTGTGAACGCTCAGGCACACACACACACACACGCACACACACACACACACACAAATATATTCTCAGCTTCTTTCTTGTTTTAACGCCTATGCAAAATCACATAAACACACAAAAGGTTAGAGATATACAAATGTCAATATAGATATTGATATAGATAAAGATGTATAGCTATAGGATATAAGCTATATAGCTTCAGATAATAGCATATAAGATATGTGATATAGTCATGTAGGATATGAGATATAGCCATATATGTAACATATAGGATATATAGTTATAGTTATCGGATCTAAGAAATACTCCCAAGTTACTTGTCAGTGTCAGGAGACTGTGGTTGTATAACTTGTGAGTGTGGGAGTGGGAAGTAGGGCATTGCTGAAAAAACTATGCATACTCAGTCAATCTTCCCTGGATGTGTTAAGGTTAAAAAACATAAATATGTAAATGGCCAAAGTATGAACACCTCCTCTAATTAGTGGATTCAGCTATTTCAGCCACGCCCATTGCTGACAGGTGTATAAAACCAAGCGCGCAGCCACGCAAATCTCCACGGACCAACATTGACAGTAGAATGGGCCACACTGACGAGCTCAGTTCCTGCCCCTGCCTGTCGACTGCAAGTGCTGTTATTGCGAAGCGGGAAATGTCTAGGGGCAACAGCAGCTCAGCCGAGAAGTGGTCGGCCACACAAAGCTCGCAGAACGGGCGCCGCCGAGTGCTGAAGCGCGAAGACAACTCCGATATCTTCAGTTGCAACAACCGCCACCGCGTTCCAAACCGCCTCTGGAAAGCACAAGAACTCTTCGGCGGGGAGCTTCTTGAAACGGGTTCCCATGGCTGAGAGGCACACGAGCATAAGATCACCGCGCCCGTTGCCAAGTGTCGGCTGGCGTGGTGTAAAGTTCACTCTTATTGGACTGTGGAGCAGTGGAGTGATGAATCACTTCACCATCTGGCGGTCCGATCGGGCGGATGTGGGGTTGGCAGATGCCAGGAGAACGCTACCTGCCCCGAATGCATAGTGCCGACTGTAAAGTTTGTTGGAGGAGAAATAATGGTCTGGGGCTGTTGGTCATGGTCCCTTAGTTCCAGTGAAGGGAAATCTTAACGCTATACAGCATACAATGACACTCTAGACGATTCTTTGCTTCCAATTTTATGGCAACAGTTTGGGGAAGACCCTCCTGTTTCAGCATGACAAAGCCCCCGTGCAGTTCCAGGTCCATACAGACATGGTTTGTCGAGATCGGCGTGGAAGAACTTCACCGGCCTGCACAGAGCCCTGACCCCCAACCCCCATCAAACACCTTTGGGATGAGTTGGAGCGCCGACTGCGAGCCAGACCTCATCGCCCAGCATCAGCGCTCGACCTCTCTAATGCTCTCGTGGCCGAATGGAAGCAAATCCCTGCAGCGATGTTCCAGCGTCTCGTGGAAAGCCTTCCCAGAAGAGTGGAGACTGTTACATCACCAACTCCATACGAACGCCAGTGATTTTGGAATGAGATGTTCGGCGAGCAGGTGTCCACATACTCTTGGCCATGTAGTGTATTTAGATCTATATATTCACACTTGAACACATAAACAAACGTATTGAGTCTCTGTCTTTGCTTCACTTTCCTCTGTCTCTTTCATGTCTTGTGTGTGTGTGTGTATACATAATCACATGCATTCCAGTGTATCTTGTGTATCTTGTGCGTCTTGTGTGCATGCATGCATACGTAGATCCCTGTGCGTGTCTGCATATGTGTGGGGTGTTTGTGTGTGTGTGTGTGTGTGGCCGTCGGGAGAAGTGGAGCTGAAGTAAAGCCTTACATAACCAGCTTCAAAGTGAACTGCAGTCGGCCAGCCCACCTCCCCCCTGCAATACAGACACAGCAAAATGCAAGGAGAGAGAAACGAAAGGAAGAAAAAAAAAGATTTTCAGAGAAAGGAGGATAAAAGGAAAGGAGTATATAAAGGAGAGAGGGTGTAAACAACTCGAGGTCTAAAATCTTTTTCAGCAGCTACTTTATGTGCACTAGCAATTACAGACAAAACAATCCCAACATGCGTCATACGAAGGCTAAGCTCTCTTATTTCCCATTCCATGTTTTTCAATGCTCCGAAATATCCTAACTTTCACCGGATATTCTTTCTTATTCCTGTCTTAAAGCAGTCCAACAAATGCTCACGCTGACTGTCTGATATCATCCATACTAAGGTGTGGGAAGTCAATGACTCCGCTGGCCTTTCTGTTGCCGATGGACTACACATGCTCACGTCTGCCTCCACTCCTTTGATTGAGAAAAGAGCCTTAATGTCGGGGGAAAAAAAACAGCTTTTCCCGGCTTGATTCACACAGCTAGGTTCCTCATTGTGAAAAAAAACGATGTCAATCATGCTCCGTTTTTAACACTTTTTCACAGCACGTTGTCGGTCCAAAAATGGTTGCTTGATTTCTTGGTTTCACCATTTTTTTTCCCCCCAGAAGAGTTGCTCAAGTTTCTTTGACGGACGGGTTCACGATTTGAACTAACTTTTTCATACCATGCCAAACTTGTTTTCTGAATAGCTTTGACATGCACCGGTCAATAACGTGTCCTTTTCAATTGTAGTGTGCTGCACATATGCACACCATGTTACCATGTTTGCTAACGAGGTGCTACAGATGACGAGGTTTTACTCCTTCAGATGAAAAGTAATTATGCTGCATTCATTTCATATGGGAAAGATACAAGTTTAAATACTACTAGAAAATACTGTTGGCCTCAGCTTTCAGCTGGACAGTAGCTTGGCGACAGGAGATTGGCAACGGACCCTCATTTCTTCGACCTACTGAATTCTCACTGCTTGAGGTTTGGGCACTTGCATCTGGAGACTAATGCTGTATTCAAGTCATATGGGAATAGCTGTTGGAATGACTTGAAATGTTCAAATACAAATGCAAGTAGTATTTACCACCCGAAATCTTAAGTTTGTGGTATTTTTTTTAAAAGTATTTACCACCTGAAAACTGAGGTTTATGGTATTTTCTAATAGTATCTACCATCTAGTTAGTGATTGGCTGATTGTGAAGCAGAATCCAGCCAATCCCAGCAGCAGGTTACACTCCTGAGTTCATCGACAAATAAAAGACCTTCCAGGGGATGATGGAGGGAGGAAGAGAAGAGGAGGAGGAGGAGGAGGGTGGCGGCGGGGAAGAGTGGAGTCGAGGCGTGGCGTTGCCATGCTGTCGCTGCCGACGTTGTTTTTCTCTCCATTTCTCCGTTTCTCTCTCTCTCTCTCTCTCGCTCGCTCCCCCTCCGTGTGTCTCTCTCTCTTTTTCTCTTTCTCTCTGCCACTCTTTAATTTACCAAAAACAGCCAGTGGGCAGATGGGGGATCAAATTACATTCACCTTTTACCTGCACTCCTCTGCACAATTAGTGTCACGCTTACTTGTCATTTCAAATTGACACACTGCTGTTGTGCTATGTAATTATTTACTCGCCTGGGGAACGGCTCTCTGGTTTAACCACTAAATAATGACAAACACACACACACACACACACACACAAAGCACCTGTGCCCTATTTTATCTAGAACATGTTTAACATGCCTTTTACCGTTACAGGGTCATTGTCTATCTCCTCACCAATGGCTGTCTAATTAAAGGTGTCATTGCGTTCAGTGTGTCTGTCTAAAGAGGTCTAATTGACTAACGTTGTGCAGCCCTTTTTAAAGGAGAGCTGGAGGTGCTTGAATAACACACATGTCACAAATGTTCTCTGTATTACTGTATGTGTGCCACGCAGTCACTCCGCAAATGTCCACGATTTTGGGGTTTGAGCATCAGGACCCACCACTCTTCTAAGGTGTCCCCCTTCTTTGCCTGTTTTTTTATCTCTCTTTTTGCTGGTCATATGGTGGGAGGAAAGGGCTGGGTCCTGTTCTTCAAACCACAGAGGCTCATTCCTTATCCCCTTCCCCTTCACCCAAAAGGTGTGTCAGGGCTGAAGCAGGTTTCACAGGAGAGAGAAAGAAAGAGGAAGAGGAAGAGACAGTGGGACTGTAAACAGCGGCAGCCATTTTCTTCTGCAGGGGGAGAGAAGGGGAATCACTTCCAAACAGATCTATGGGGTTTTCTTTGATCTTGTGTCTTTTCTTGTTATGAATCTGTGTCTGTGATGCCTTTTGTTTTTGTTTTTGTACTCTTTTTAAAAGGAAAAAACAATAAGCAAACATGAACTCTTACTGATTTGTCCTTTTTGCTCTTGCTTCTTTTCTTTTTTTGATATTCTTTTTTTCCGTTTTTGCCAGTAATCTTTTTTGAATTTTCTCTTTTCTCTTTTTCCCCCCTTTTTTTCTTAACCCTAGGTCCGCTCACAAAAAAACATGATGAATCTTCAATGAACAAGCCTCGAGACGAAGGTATTTTTGTTGCATGTTTTTCCTTTTTTCTTGTTTTGAAGTCTTTTTGGGGGACACATACATAGAGAGAGGAAAAAAAAAAAAAAAGCAACACACTCTTAGATGGGACTCATGATATGAGATGCATACCAATGTGTTGGTGTACGTGTATGTGCTGACCATCGCAATACAAAAGCTGTCTTTCTCATGCAAAACATTATGTAAGCTTGGATGATCCTGGTCGCACAAAGCCTTCATGTTAATGTCATCCACAGACCCTTCTGTGTGTTTCTCAGAGGTCCTTACCTAGCTTAACTAGCAGGCGAGAAAGAAAGCCTCGGAACATCATCATCATCACCGTGCCCTTGAAAATACATTGGCCAAGTAACGACATTGTTCCCCAAACAACACTGTTGACAGGATTTTGAGCAGCGAAGCACCTATTGAGACCCGCTTTACACGACGAGGTGCATTATTATTACGCCTCAATCCTGAGCTCAAGGATGAAATTGCTATTGAGTAAGGACCTACGTAAACATCAAATTAGGCTAGGCCCATTCCAAGTCAAAGATGATAACGTCAAATCGAGAAAGAAAGGAGAAAAAAAACGGGGACATCCAAGGACACTTGTGCCCCGCTTGGAAGATTTCGGTGTAATCGCCTGCTGGAATAAGGACACAGAACTCATAGCCTGTTATTCATTTAGTTCGTACCTGCAGCACATACACTGTGGAGGTGATTTTATCTCCACTCTCATCTTCGCCCTTGTTCTTTTGGACTTGTTTCTTGGAGAAAAAGATGACTGACGATATTTTGATACGCATTTCTCTTCATGCTATTTTGAGGGTTGTGCAGGTGAATCTTTCTCTTCCTCCGTGATGCTCTTTGATTTGGGGTATTTTTGAAGTTGGGAGTCGGAGGAAGTTTGAGACGAGAGGATTTTCTTGGTGATCAAACACGCTGGCACAGACACAACTTTTGGAGCTGCCATAGTCAGCAACCATTGAAGGAGTCAAGTTAAGACACTTTCCTCTCCTCTAAATATTTCTTTCATCCTTCATCACAACACACAATTAACCCTATTTGATTGGGAACTGCTAATGCCATTGCACTAACTCAACATGACACTGAAAACACTGTATGCACAATCCCAAACAGAACTGCAGGGTAAAAACTTACTGAACGAAAACGAGACGAGAATACAGATACTAAAAACCACTATGTATAAACATAAAGATACAGATAAAGCCCTTGTATAAGAATAGAGATAAACACATGCACTGTAAGAATACAGATACACATAGCTATCATGTATAATAATACAGAAAACCAATATGTATACAAGATACTGGTCACTGGAACATTCTTTATAACTTCCAACAGATGAAAAGAAACAAAAATGGGTTCAACAAAAACAGTTCCTCATGGGAATGCAGCAAAAGTGCACCATTAGTCTAGAAATCATGTCGTAAAAAATGGGGAAATGCAGTAATACAACACAGCGGGTAGTTGCGTGCAATATATTCTCGCGGTTGTATCTTGTACACCCCGTAAACCATACTCATACATAAGGTTCTAATATTAGCACACTGAATCCTGCTCCCACTAAGCTTCACCTGTGCAACATTTCAACCCAAGGCAATACACTATCGCCTGGACCAGGACCCCAGATGGGTTGAGAGGCTGCACAAATACGCTTACAAATAGACCTCGCATAAGGCCTGATTCAGTGTGGGTGCCCATTCTCAATAACTGAATATCACGTTCACTTTCCGTGGATATTCCTGAATTCACATGCCAGGCAGCTAGAAAATACATGCCTAACAATGACGATCAATTCTGCTGTTCTGTCCTCATACTTTCAGCTTTATATTGACAGCCTTTTCAAATCGGCATGTAATAGGTCTAGAAATACCGATAACCTATTTTATCCATGTAAGAAGAACGCATAGAAGAGGACAACAAGAGAATAAGGCCGTGTCCTCCAGTGTCCAGCCCATCTGGACTGCTCTATTCAACAGCAGTGGCTTGTATCGCTGCTTCCTATCTCTCTTTCTGTCAGATGCAGGAGAGCAGAAGGGCTACTGGGCTGCAGTGCTGCCCTGTGTGGAGGCAATGTTTAAAAAAGATTGATAGAGCTCGCCGGAGAGCTGTGTGTGTTTTTGTTTGTGTGTGTGTGTGTGTGTGTGTGTGTGTGTGTGCGGTGGCGAGAAGGGGATTATAAAATGGGGAGAGAGACTGAGCTAAATCAAGAAAGTGAGAGAGAGAGAGAGTGTTACTACTCCGTCCTCTGTCAACTCTGATCAGAGAGAAACCAGAGCCACCTGAGCCCCAAACCTGGAACATATTTCTGCCAGGGACAATGTCACCTCTCTGTCTCTGACACACACACACACACACACTGCTGAATAGATTTTACCCACGTTTTTAGGCAGAGTTAAATTCATAGTGTACATTATATTAAACTGATAGGGTCGACTGTTTGCCCACTTTTTTAGTCACTGATTACATTTCATTACATTACATAAAACGTGTTATCAGGAATGAGTGGCTTTCCTTCAAAAGCTAATCAATTAAAAAAAATATTGATTAGCTTTCAGATTGTAATTAAACTGTTCATTTAGGCGTGCATGCCGAAAGAAAAAATAATCACACGTTTTCCCACAATTGCGATAACTGTTCCAGTGTGATAACTTTATTTACAGTAACTGAATCATGTCTGTACCAGATTGCAAAATCAGATTATCCTAATCCCATTACATGTAATCCGTTCCACCCCACCCCTATGTGTCATACAATACAAACACAACTGGCAGCTATAAATGACAGCATCCCCTTTTCAGATTCCATCTGAATTCTGGTCTAATAATAGACATAAGCGCAAATCTATACTGGCAAACGTACAAGGAATGGCTTTCTTAAGTGCCTGCTATACACCTAGAAATCATCTGTTCCTGTTCATGATTGCGATCTACACACAGGAAAACACAGTATACTCTAAACCGTAACACGCCTAGACAAGTTTGTTCAATACAGTGCAATGCAGTCCACATAACAGAATCAAATATCAAGTGAATGAAAATATGTCCGTGGCCTCAGAGGCGAAAGCACACAATGTGAATGTTATACAACTTCATATGGCAATATGTGGAGGGAAAAGAACATTGGTTTCACACAACGAGCTGAAGAAAGAGCCTCTCGAAGTAATTCGCTGCTCACTCTTACTGCCTGGTTATGATAAAAATTCTCAGAGACTCTCTCTAGATGAAATTTGAGAGGGGTGGGAGGGAGGGGGAAAGAGAGAGAGAGAGAGAACTTCGAGAGAGAAAGAGATTACAAAAGTATGAGAGAGACATCTACAGACATAAAGAGAGAGAGAGACGGAGACCCAGACAGAAAGCCCGAATGCTGAGGGAGACAAACAGACAGCGAGAGATGTTTACTTGCACAGACTGTTCTGAATACCAGCACATCTCCTGGTTAAAGTCATACTCTTTCTGTACACATTTATATTCTGTTCATAAATAACCCTGTGTAGACAAATGAAAAGAATAATGCGAATACCGCCGTGGGAAAAGAACCAACGCAGACCACAAGAAACAATACCAAGAACAACACTCAGCGTTGCGGCTAATATCAGGCAGTCTTGTCGGGTTGCTCGTAATTGGCCTACCAGCTCATCCGGGCTATTGTAAACAACTCTCACTGGAAATACTTGGCTATCCCGTAAGGCAGGGACTGAAATCACCACCCGCCAAGCACCCAAATGCCGGTAAAATCTGGGGTCACCGCCACAGTGGCTCGTAACGGTTTGAGATGATAACATCTGAATGCCTGTATACGGGTTTTTGGTCCCTGCTAGCCACCGTACACGCTCTCTAATTGCGAGCCAATCAAAGCAAAACAGTTTCTAGCTGGCTTAAGGCTAGTTGAAACTCAGTTATTCCCATGTGACGACACAAAGCAGGTCAAAAACAGGCGTTGTATAAGCGAGTGAGCACGTTTCAAATATAATACTCTAAATCTTTATTTATTTTCACACAGTACCTGATTCTGTACACAAAAAAAGCATTGAAAATGGCTACAGTGACATATTTCTATGAAAAATGGATATTGACTATTGACAGAAAAAGGTAAACAAAGATACATATTTTACCAGCTCTTGCCAGGTAAGCCAAAAAGTTTATTTCACCGCCAGCATCATATCCAAATATGAATAAGGCGTGTAAAGACAGAGACCCAAAGAGACAGACAAACAAACAGAGGAAGGCAGAGGGAGACAGAGAGACGGTGCAAGACAGAAACAGAAAAGACAGAGAGACGGAGAGGAGCGTTCGTGGGAGTGACGGCAGCGCCGGAGGAAGCCACATCGCAGCGCGTTGTGTTGGTTCGGTGAGCTGCAATGAAAGAAGTCAGAGAGCCCGAGCGAGCGGAGCCACTCCAGCAAGAAACGGAAGACAAAAGAAGACATTCACGACGCTCTGGCGATGGCAAGATGGTGGACGGTGCGGAGGCATAATCAGTGTTTGTGTGCCCTTGTGTGTGTGAGACAAAAAAGGTCTTTGTCTCCACTCTCTTTTTGTCTCCATCCACATATTCTTCTTTTTTTCCCCTCTCTGCCCTCACCCCATTTGTACTTCCTCTCCCTTTCTCACTGCCTCTTTCTCTGTCTGTGTCGTGTCGGTGTTTCTGCTCTGGTTATAACTCCTCTACCAGACGCCGGCCTCTGGGCAAGGCACTATCTGTCAGCCTCTCTGCTCTTGCCCTGTGACATACACGCACCTCCAAACACAAACCCTGAACTCCCCTGTTTTGGAAAACAGCGATGCGTTGAGGCTGAAGACTCGGCGTGTTTGATCGTTTCACTATAATTAGAACGCCACGCTATCCGGAGAGATGCTTCGCCGCTGCTCTCCTGCTGAATATTTCCTTTGCTCTGTAGGCTTGTCACCATGTTGGAGACATATACAAGGTAGATTTTAACAGCTAAATCTCCAAATTGTGAAACACTAAAGGACAATGCGAAATGTGCAGGACAGCAACCATTGAATTATTTATTTCTCCATTTTTTTTTCCCATCCTCGTGTGCTGGGTACAAATGACTTGATAAGAGGATTTTGAATGGAATGAGAAGCCACAGAGACGAGATTAAGTAGTATATTGAAAAAAATGATGACAGGAGGATGAAAAAAAAACAACGGAATAGAACGGCGGCAGAACAAGACGGACACGAGGTGAAAACACAACATGGAAGCGGCACGGGACTGACCAGCGTACGGCGGAAACAGAGCGGCCCAGCGCAAACCACATCACACAACAGCGCGACATAGAACAGCATAGCACAGTACGGCACGGCGCGGTACAGAAGAGCGCCGCGGCAAAGAACAGAAAGGATGTCAGTAGAATCGGGGAGGCCCCTGCAGTAAAGGATCAACATCGCTGTCAAACTAACCTTATTTCAACATTACTACAGAGACTCAATCTCTTGTCTCTTTCTCTCATTCTCATTCCCTCTCTTGGTGGGCCTGTCGGTTATTTGCTGCCGGAGCTCCCTGCCTTCCCATTACCTCAACGTTAGGCCCACGGCGTGTCAAGGTTGTGTCAATATCGTGTCGAATGCACCTACTCTGCCGCACGCTTGACGGTGTTTTATTGAGCTAGAAACCCTTTTGACAAGACAAAGAAAAGTGAAAAGGAAGGCGGGGAGGAGGGAGGCTGAGGGGAAATGCAGAGATGAGAAGAGAGAGAGAACGCGATTGGAAGGTGTGTGTGTGTTAGGGGGGCGAGCTAGCAAGAAGGAGAAAGCGAGAACTAGTTGGCGGCGTGTCGTCTGTCAGCTAGCTTAGCGCTAGGGAAAAAGCCCAACACAGTTTTGCAGTTGGCTGGGTTTACTGCTGTGTGTAACGGCTACAAGGGACTAAGGGCAGCAACAGTGAAGGCTGGCTCAGCTCCTCTTCCACTCCGGGGCCTCAGTGCATACTCGAAGCGCTGGCTTAGAGCTAGCCAAGAGCCGCTGCGGGTCTCTTTAATCCGAATCAATAAACTTTAAAGTGCTCTCTGAAACAAGTGAAGTTTCGCATTGTCAACTTGTGTTGCGGAGAAGACCTCCCAGCAGGCATTAGCGAGATCAGTAATACCGGTTGTTAGGAGCGTTGTAGAGTCGGTGCGCATTCGTGGAGAATTATAGGTGAACGCGTGGGCGGTGCGCGCGGCGTTTTTTAAGCCGGGGAGCTTTAGAGTTGAAACGCACGCTCTGAAACATTCGAGCAGCGAAATGTTTGAGAGCGTGCGCGATTCCATACCGGTAGTTGTGAATTTCGAGAGTTGGAGGCGTTTGTAGATCGTAAAAGAGCGTGTACACTGCATTATTGCTCCTCCCCTGAGAGGGAACGGTCGGGGGAAATCGTACAGTGCAAGGAAGATCTGTCAACCAACCCCTTTTTAGGAAGAAAAGTTGCATCGTCTCCTGCACTACCAATGGAAAATAGATGATGATGCATGATAGGTGACTCCTATAATGGCTGTAGTTTGAATAAGTTGGGGAATAGACCCACACTACTGTTGTTCAAGTTCAGTACAGCAATATTTTCTCTGTCATTATCCCATAAAGCTGTATCGGAAATACTGTCGCAAACATTTCGGGGAGTATACGCCCTTGATGAGGGGTGATGGAGAGAGGTTGGCACAGCATTGATACTGACAGCGGCGGCTTTAGAGTGGGACGCATGCCCAGCCTCTGTAGTCACTGCTCAATAATCGTATTCTGCAAAACATCTGTTTTATCCCCTCACCTGATGTAATGAACATCCGTTACCGCAAATTAACCCTTCAGCGGAAATGCTCGTCCGCAACGTGAGCGAACAATCTTTCGGTGTGCCGTTCGCTGGGAGCTTTTATCCTAAATGCAAGGACTACAGGACAGGAATTCCACTTACACGAGTGCATACATTTTTAGTGCAAGTGCCCCCACTGGGAATTGATTTTCTAACCTTGGCAGTGTTAGCGCCATGCTCGAGTCATTTAGTAGATTTGTGTTCATACTGTTTTTCCACTTTGTTTTAGCGCCGCGGCACCACAGGGGAGAGGTTCGGCTAAAGCTGTTGTCAAGTGGGAATAAAAGGTGCGGGGGGAAAAAAAAAATCCATCAGTCATAATCCAGGACTGTGTTAAAAACCAGGGGGGTTGACATTTGCCAGCGGGTGACTGGCCTTGCAGTCATGTGAGACGCAGAGTGTGATTAGTTGAGCGGGGACCAAACTGTGGGTGTGTCGAAAAGGGACGGAGGACGACCAATCAGAAGAGGAGCATCTGCCAGCTCTGAAGCAGAAGTAGAATTTTGCTCTTCCGCCATCGCGTTATCATCTGTCGAGCTAGACACGACGACGAGATAAGTAGGTGTTGGTAATCCACGGGCCACCTAGGGTGCCACGGAACACAAACGCGAAGATTTCCATGCAGATAAATATGCTTGATTACACATGAGCGCCTACACACACACACACACACACGCAACACACACCCTGTGGTGGGGCGTAGCTAAACCTCTGTTAGCGGGCGCTGTACGGCAGATCCCGGAGATCACAGCACAAACTGCACGCCTGCTGAGGAGACACAAAGCACACACAAACACGGGACCGCACAACAGGAAACACCAGGAAAGGTGACTCATCCTCTCAAGGTGTGTGTGTGTGTGTGTGTGTGTGTGTGCACATACGCAATTTTGCTGTTCCATATTGCACAAGTTGCTTTTAAGTAACAAAACTGCCACTTATTTTTGCCAGCTCCTGGCAGGTTGTGCTGTCTGTTTTTTTTGACTCCGTACTTCCTACAGTGGCTGTGTTTGTGTTTGTACCTGCGTTGTATTGTAACTGTTGGGCTAGCGTTCCAATTAAGCAGGCATTGTTATGTATGAGATGGAGAGCGGTTGGTAGTGGCAGAGCTGACAGCAGTACTTAATGGGAACGCTGGTGTCTGGATGGAGAAGACAGGGCAGACTCTCAACGCCCAATTTATTGTTTCTCTGCTCCTCCTGGTGGAGCACCTGCTACAGGCAAGACACACGCACACACACGCACACACACACATAAATAAAAAAAGAAATAAAAAACAACTAAAGAATACACAAAACTACACATGCACACAGGCTGAACACACACACAGCCATACACACACTAAGAGTTACACACATCCACACACAGCTTCACGTGTAACAAAACACACAATGAGGCAAACTGTGGAGGCCAGCAGAAAAGCAGGCGCGTGTGTGTGTGTGTGTGTGCGTGTGCGTGTGCGTGTGCGTGCGTGTGCGTGTGCGTGTGCGTGCGTGTGCGTGTCCACCAGAGATGTAGCTAGCTCCTGCTGAATGGAGCTATTAGCTGTCAGCAGGACTGGAGCAATAACTGTTGTTTTAGTGGGTTTGTGTGCTTACTGTATGTGTGCTTGTGTTTGTGCACGTGTGTACATGTGTGCTTGTGTGTATGCATGTGCACGAGTGAGTTAAATTGTGTAATAATAATCATAATAATAACATTTATAGAGCATTTAGAGAATGTACTTTTCAAGATAAATACAAATCAAGCAATTAATAAAAACATGAGCAATACATAAAGAAGATAATGGATATAAACCATAGTAAAGGCAGGTCTAAAATATATGTGTGTGTATGTAGAATCATTTTCTGTGTATAGCTAGGATCATACCAAGTCTGTATAGATGTTGTACACATTTACTAAGGTCAATCTGGTAAATGTGTACATTCCTGCCCTCAGGTGCCTCCATCCTCACTCTATAATGTAGCTCTGTAGTTTCTTTTCCCACATTCACTGTAACATATATATATATATATATATATATATATATATATATATAAAATGTGTGTCCAAGTGTATGTTGGCAGGTGTAATGGGTGTGTGTGTGTGTGTGTATGTGAAAGCCCTCTTTGTTTTTCCCACCCCCTCTGTCCTCCTCCCAGTGCGTCTCTATAGGGAGCAGGACAAGCCAGCCATTGGATCCCGGCCTCTTTCAACGAGGCCTCGCCGCAACACACACTCGCACTCATTCAGTCCCAATTAGACCCCAGACACCCCATGAAACCAGGGCTGGAACGCCAGTCCTGGTAATGGGCAGATCGTTATAGGAGCCAGGGAGGGGGGAGCAGAGACTGAAGGACGGAGGGGAAGTGGATAGAGGAATAATAAGAGGTCGCATGAGGATAGAGGAGGAAGAGGAGAAGGAGGGTTGGAGCGACTCCCCTATGGCTGATTGATACAGCACAATAGTGAGTCATCTCATACCCAGTCCATTTCCATTTGCTGTTCTAAACACCTGGTCCTCTGGTGCACAGGAAGCGAAATGGAAGAAGAGCTGGGTAGTTGGCATGAGCAGCGATAGCCAACTTGGCTGAACAGACAAAGAAAAGACACTAAAACTCCATCAACAGAAAATCCAAGGAGTTTGATTGACAAGCTTTAGCCACCCAGCCGCTCGTAAATCGAATCAGTACAAAAAAAATTGATATGTTGGCTCATGAATTTAAATGTTAAGCAGACCAGCCTACCGACATCATTGAACAGACTAGTTCGTCTGAGCCGTTCAACAGACAGGCCCTGCATGAAGCTCAGTCCAATCCTTTAAGACTGCGACCGTCCCTCCCTCTGGCTCCTGGTTCAGGCTGCCAATCATCAAGACACATAAAACACTCTTTCATTCCCTCAGCTATTAATCTTGTCAACAAAAAAATGTCAATTTTTTTAGAGGCTTTTAGAGGTTTATAGATTTATGTTTGCGTGTAACATGTTGTGCTGCGTTGTAGTTTTTTTCTGGAAATGAATTCCCCCCAAATTAAATAAAGACTGAAGTGAGGTGAAGGCGTGAAGTGGCGGTAACACGCCACTGAAATTTAAAAGGAAAGCAACTCTTTTATGTTTCAATCAATGTTAATAAAACATTGTTTTTTTAACCTAGCAATATAGTTGTCAAACAATAGCAAGGCAAAGTGCTTGTTTAACGACACATTACTACCAGTATGAGTTGTGTTTTATGGTGAGCACTTTAATATTTAATTGTTATGCAGTCAAAGGTGTGTGTTTAACTGGTATTTTACTAATGCCTTCAAACATGACTCAGCCAATTTGAATTGAGGGCTGCAACTATCACACACACCCACCGGGGTTGTTTTTTTAGGGTAGTTCAGAGTGACGGGTCTAGAGAGACAAGATGATGGAGAGAATAAGGAGAGGGGGGGGGGGGAGGCGGTGGAGGAAAGAGGCTAGAGGGGTCAACTGAAGTCCAAAAGGCTTAAGGCTGGAAGAGAGGGATGTGGAAAATGGAGGAGGAGAAGAGCGTTGGATGGGAGGAGAGAGAGAGAGGGAGCGCTGGGAGAATGAGGACAATGCCTGTGTTTGTGCCGTCTTTGTCACTGTGGCATTTTGGAGGACAGAGAAGGGCTGTGTGTGTGTGTGTGTGTGTGTGTGTTCACTTCCCTTTCCACTCAATTTGTGGAATTGATCCGGTCCCTAATAGTGAGCAAAACAAAAAGTCAGCCTAATCCAACCAATATTTATAACACTGATGGGCGAGGGCGAGAGAGAGAAGAGGAAAGAGGAGGCGGGGTTGAGACGCATAACTGAACAACAAAGGCTGCAACAAAGAGAGAGACAAGAAAGAGATATGGGCAGAAAAGAGAGGTAAAGAGATATAATGAGAGAGAAAGGGAGGAGAGAGGGTATGATAGAGCAATATAAGCACTCCACTAGTCAGAGAGAGAGAGAGAGGAAGACCACTAAGTGAAATTGGAATAAAAACAAGTGGACTTGAACACACTGGGCTTCTGGCCGAGCAAGAGGTTACAAATAGACTCTCACAGCAAGACGCTAGCCAATGCTAGATTAAGAGAGAGATGGGGTGGGGGTGGGGGTAGAAAATAGAGATTAAGGAACAAATGAGTGGAGAAGATGGGAGGCTGGGGCGGTGGCCGGCCGGGGGGACCCGAGTGAAGAGTGGAAGAGAAAGAATTGGAGATAGACTGGCGACGAGAGGGAGAGAGATAGGGAAAAGAGAGCACTTGTTTGTGGCAAGAGTGAAAGGCAAAGAATTAGAGGTAGATTGAGTGGAGGGGGAGGAGAGAGAGAGAGAGATAGGGGCGACAGATGGACAGAGAGAGAAAATGAGAGAGGAGTGCACTTGTTTTACGGAGACGTTATTGAGTCTAATAAGAGTGTGTTGTCGCATGACAGGCTCGGGCGACTCTTCTTAGTCCCCGCAGCTCCACTCATTTGGGTTATATTCTCTCTCCCTCTCTCTCTCTCTCTGCTCCTTTTTTTTTTTTTTTATACCTCGCCCACAACTTAATCTGCTGAGGGGAAAAAATAATAAAACCTTCCCCGTCTGATTTTTCGGCGGGCCGAGCAGACGCCGGAGGTGCTCAGCTCACAAAGGCCGACGGGTGCAAATGCTCACCGCAGAAATATACCCAGCTCTCACCATGAGATTACAGAACTGTGTTTCGATCGCGTGTATCGATTCTTCCCTTGACATTAAACCTTAATACAATAATATAATAACAGATATAACAATAATAACAGACAGACAGATAACCTGCTGCTAGCTACGTCACTAGCTAGCTATGTAGGTCGGTCGGTCGGTTGGTTGTTTTCTATAAATTTTAGCGTTAAAATCCACATTTTGCTTTATTCAAGTCTCCATTTTTTGTATACATTTGACAAATAAAAACCATGTTATCCAGGTAATAACAAGACTATTCCGTAGTGAGTTTGGTCTTTCAATTCAACAATCATTTTCCAAGATGGCAGATGTCTCGTCTTTGAGCAGAACCTCTTGCTTTTTTTTTCTTTCGTTCTGTCTGTTGTTTGGTAGTGCTTTGTTCCGCGTTGTGTGTGTGTGTGTGTGTGTGTGTGTGTGTGTGTGTGTGTGTGTGTGTGTACCCCGAGCTGCGAGGTGGGTGTTCGCTCGCTGTCACGGGCAGGAGAAGTCGGCGTACAAGACAGGGGTACAAACAGTAACTGCAGCTAGGATCATCCCAACGCCTCGCTGGTCCCCGTAGCCCCAGTGTTGCGGCTCAGACAGACAGCAGGAACAGAGGCAACAAAGACGCAAGCGCGTGGTGTGTGTGGTGTGTGTGTGTTCGTTCGTGTGTATGTATGGATGCCTTTGTAGGTGTGTGTGTATGTGTCCTCAATCTGCGCCTGAACGCTCACTGCTAATAGCAGGGGGATAGTAGCTCAGGAAAACGTTGGAGGTTTCTATTTCTCTGTGTTGTTGTTTTTTTATCAGTGCTTTTTTTATCTCTCAAAATCAGAATCGGAATAATTTCCTTTTTCCGTGACCTTTGCAGAATTAGAAGCGTTTTTCCTGTGAGCGCACACACACACGCCACACAAACAAGACCCTGCAATGGACTACACTACAAAGACGATTTTCTGTCTTTGTAAAGCTATTAAACGGTAGGAAAAAGAGTGTCAACATCGCTAGCCAATTAGCTGTACCGCACAACTGCAAGTTTGTGCCATGTATATCTACCTGCATGTTCAGTGAGCACAATAATTTATAATAATGTATCCCCGTAAACCCCCTCAGGCAAGCACACACTGTAGAAACACCCCTGTACACAGCATCTGCCACATGTGGTTTGAACATACCAATCATCTTCCCCCACTAACATTGTCAAGTGGCGCGTCCAAACCACCTTGACGTGCCAAAGGTTTCCCGGAGGCCCTCTTACCGTTGACCTAATTTGGGGCAAAATGGCTTAAAAACCGTGACATCGACTCCTTTATGTCCACATTATGCACGCTTTAATTAGGGTGTTTGGGAAAGCACAGCACATCGAGGTCATTGAAGTCAAGAGCTTTGGAAAACTTTTCATCACTTTGCTGACTTGACATGGATGAGGAAATGCTGATTAACCAAATCCCCAAATGCCCTGTAATGTATGACTGCAAACAAAGAGGGTACTTTAGCTAGTAGAATACCATTGTTCAGCTGCAGGGGCAATCAATGCACACTGTAGTAACTACAGTGTAGTCTCCTTCTAGGGACCAAAAAGGTGTTCCTGAGGTAGATACCCCAGCAAAATGAGGAATTGTTTGAATCCGCTATACTTCCACTCACTAAAAGTCAGCATAATGACAGAATGTATGAGGGTGACTATATTGATCATTGTTTCAAATCAGGCAATTATCACATCCAGCTCTGTAGTTATACTGCATCGATACTTTCATTCCCTGACCCTCACCCTAACCTTACCTTTTGCCACCACATGCTTAACCTTAACCCTTGCCTCAATTTTACCGAACACTAAACCTCAACCCTTTACAAAGTGAGGACTACACAAAATGTCCTTGCTTTGTTCCCATGTCTGGAAAATCAGACTGCTCCCTCACAAGTATAATAATACAAGCACGCACACACACACACACACACACACACACACACACACACCTACACCTCCCAGATGCAATCAGCATGGCCTTTGCCTTGATCCATAGTGCTCTAACGATTAAGCCTTAGCCTGCCTCGTTGGCCTATAGGCCAGCTCTGCTGCTGCGCATCTCATCACATCCCATTCATCACCCCACGTCTGTCTGCAGCACCAGCCCTGCATCACATCAGCCTGCCATTGACACCCCCTCCACGCACACACACACACACAAACAGCCTGAGGTTTTGATACAAGCATCGACAATATTTTACAGATAAATTAGAGTTGACCTGTAGTTCTAAAAAAGTTTGAAACAATGTTTCTGTATATATATGGGTAAAATTGATATGGACACATATAGACTGGTTTGGGTATTTCTCCCCAGTTTTTCACTAAATTAATTCTAAAAACAGAAGATGCATTACAAGTGACCATCCAGAATATATAACGTTAGGTATACGCACATTTTTCAAAGAGTTTGACTTGGAAAATAAGCTTTTTGCAACTTTCCCGACCACCATCACTCAAAACACAGGTCTGGATGTATTTCACAAGAATTATGCACAAATGTATTCCTTCCATTTCACCATTACAATATTTGCACTAGTCCGTAACCTTTACTATTAATTGGACCTCTAGTATGAAGAACCTGTGTGTATTTGCACACAGACAACAGTTCATTTGCCGTGAGCAATTTCTCTATTATTACAGCTTGGCACCTCAGTGTAAAAGGTCAATATTTATCTTTACCTCACACCCACCCGTGAATGTGCGCACACACTGCCACTCTCTGGCCTATCCATAGTCATGGAAAAGAAAATGGGGGGGACGTGGAAAAACTAATGAAAATGAAAATGTGACTTTGGAGAGAATATCATTTCTTTATGCTATATAATTCCCCCTTGAGTTGTCGCTTCATCCCGACGTGATTCAATATCTATTTAATTATGGCTGTCTGTGTGGAGAGGGCCTTATGCGCCCGTCTCGTAATGTATGGGAAGATGATATCTCAGCAGGCCCTGAGATTCTCTCTCCGTTCCATTTAGAAATATTATATGCTTTCTAAATGGTGCCTGCGCCATGCCAAGCCTATTCCGGAGCCACGCCGATGCTTCACGCGTCTCTCTCTGCCCTGGATCGGTCCCAGGGAAGCCTAGCGAGGGGGGGGGGAGGGGGAGGCTGCAGTTGAGGTTTAATGCCTCTGTTCTCATTCTCGAAAATAACACTCTGCGACTGCGATGTCTGTCCGTCTTGTCCGCTGTTCCGGTCGCGCACCCCCCCCCCCCCCCCCCCCCCCCCCGAGGTTCATCTCTACCGCTTAACTGCAGATCAATCACGCCTCTCCCTCCCCGACGGCTCTGTCAGTATTTACTGACAACCGAGTGACCGTGGATCGATCGATTCCTATGAAACCAACACCCCGGCCGGTGACGTACGCAGTTTACAGCAGGCTGCGGTCCGTCCCCGTGACTAATCGATCAGCGGTTAATTACAGCGGTGATGGCGGCCCGGCATCTCATTAGGAGACCAGAGGACAGCCTCTCTGGCGGCGGCGGGCCCGCGTGGTAAACTGGAACACTGAACACAAGTTTGGGCCTAATTGTCCCCTTGTCTCGGTTCTGCTTGAAAGGATCAGCAGCCCCGCTAAGCTCCTCTGTTACCGTCAGCTCTCCGCCCTCTTTGTTTTTCATTCTTTCTTTTTTAATTTTGTTATAATTACATTTTTTTTTCATTTTTTTTTTTGTTTTGTTTGCCCATTAACAGCCGTATGTTTTTGTTTTGCACGCAAGATGCGATCCCAGGCCGGACGGGGGGGGGGGGGGGGGGCGGGCTCATGAGGTTCCAGAGGCAGGGGACCCGATCACCATCTCTGGGCATTGCATGGTAAACCTGTGTTGTGGTTAAAAACATGACAGAGGCAGAGAGCAGAGAGAGACCGAGAGAGACCGAGAGAGAGACAGAGCGAGACAGATAGAGAGACAGAGAGAGAGACAGAGAGAGACAGAGAGAGAGACAGAGAGAGACAGAGAGAGAGACAGAGAGAGACCGAGAGAGACAGAGAGAGACAGAGCGACAGAGAGCCAGAGACAGGAAGAGAGAGAGCTTGTAGCCCCCCGAGGGCCTCAGTCCTATCTGTCATTGTGCCAGAACGATTCGCCCTGTAACTGATCCATGGACACAAAGTCTACAGGTCAACTGTGACAGGCCGCTTGGTGGTGGTGTGTGTGTGTGTGTGTGTGTGTGTGTGTGTGTGTGTGTGTGTGTGTGTGCGTGTGTGTGTGTGTGTGTGTGTGTGTGTCTTTTTTTCTGTGTCGTGTAGGTGGATGTGTGTGTGTGTGTGTGCGTGTGTGCGTGTGTGTGTGTGTGTCTGTCTGTCTTTTTTTCTATGTGTCGTGTAGGTGGATGTGTGTGTGTGTGTGTGTGTGTGCATTTCGTTTCATATGATGACAATGGCTGTCTGTCTTCATCTCCTGCAATAGAGATATGAATGCGTCCGTGTGTGTGTGTGTGTGTGTGTGTGTGTGTGTGTAGGAGGTGTGTATGCGGTCATTTGCCGCTAATGAAATGAGATTCAGGTGGAGATGTGGCGAAGGGCGTCGAGGGGTTAGAGATGCGTGAGTGCAATATGTCGCCATGGCAACAGTCAATGAGAGTTTGTCCTCGTGATGGAATGGCTCATGTTGGAAGAGAGAGAGAGGAGAGGAGAAGTGGAAAGAAGTCACACTGAAGCAGTTGCCATAGCGACTCACCAATGCAGCTGCCTGTGTATTTCTCTCTTTCTCTCTCTCTCTCTCTCTCTCTCTCTCGTGTGTGTGTCTCTGCCTGTCTGTCTGATGCACAGGTGTTCGTGTCACTGGTGTGTGTGTGTGTGTGTGTACGTACTGTGTGTGTGTGTGTGTTTGTGTGTGATGAACTTGTGTGTCACTGTTTTGATTGTGTATTTTGTGTTGGTACACTCCCAGCATAGACATGACACATGTTCCAGCAGGTACCTCACATACATAAGCAGGTTGTCTTTCTTCTTTCTGTCTCTCTCCCTCCATCTCTCTCTAACAGATGCTGTAGTGGTTATTTATGTGGCTGTTCTGCACTACTGCTCTCTCATGTCCTCAGGCCCTACACACACACACACACACACACACACACAAGCCAGTAGGGGCTGTCAGCATGCCACAGTTTTAGGTCTTCTGTGCCATATGCTGCCATAGACTCCTAGCAGGCAATTGTAACGTTGCTCTCAGTCAACTGGGAGCCTCTGGTTCAAAGGGCAACAAGGGCCCTTCCCACATGCACCACGGCGCTACAGGAGTGGGCCTCTGTTTCAGCACCACAGCACTGACATTAAGGAGCTGTATTCTAAAATGCTGCATCAACAGAAAAGGGCTTTGGTGTGGCCAGCAAACGCAATCAATTGACCCTCTATACCATGAACAAGGACCCTTGTTATTTGGGGGCCACCTAGTTGGTTGACAAAATATACAAAATAATAAACGTTCAGTTAATGGCATAACGCATTATTGATTTTGACTGCGTGCTATTAACTTGACAGGTTTTGTTGATTAACGGTGTCATTATCCTATCAAGTGAATTTTAACTGGCTTAATGGGCTTTTCCTCTATTTCCTCTGTCTTGAAACAAACCCTTGATTCAAGACCATTCTCAAAACAAGTTGCTTTACATTGGAAACAAGTGAAACTGCACTATCTCATTCATATTATTTTCACTTGTTTTGAGGACAATCAGATGTTAAGACTCAATAGGTGATTAAATGACTTGATGGATGTGTGTTTTTAAAGTGAATAATTCACAAAGAACTGTACCTTTATGCCAGAGAACCCATTATTTTTGGATATGCCATTTTTAAATGTAACCCTTCAGTTGTCTTTGTTTCTTTGTCTTACCATGGAATAAAAATGACACACAGGTCAGCGTTTCAAGCAACTCTGGCCAATTTGCCATAGCAATGCTGCTTTAATCACCAGGAAACATTTAATTGCACTCTTGTATTTGTGTCTCACTTTTTGCCTGTTGTTGGGAGCATTGCCCAAAATCGAACTTGCCTAAGAATCACTTACTTAAGAGCTGAGATGCAATCGCATTGGAGTAGTGCTGTATTTAGCTTCTGATACGGTATAGTGTTTCCACTATACCGTATCAGTATCCCGTATCCAACCAAGCAATTTGCTGTTTGCTCTGTATATTATGAACTAACACAATGTGTGATCAAAGAGAATGGGAGAGGCGTAAATACAGTTATTGACTTTTCTCTTTCCTGCTCTCTTTTCCTGCCTTCTTTCTTTTGTGTGTGCTTGTCTGTGTGTGTGTGTGTAGATATCCGCGACCGTAGGAAGAAGCCGGTGATGCTGTTTATTCACGGAGGCTCGTACATGGAAGGCACCGGGAACATGTTCGACGCCAGCGTCCTGGCCGCGTACGGCAACGTGATTGTAGTGACCATGAACTACCGGCTCGGCGTGCTCGGTGAGTGATTTTGACGCTTTCTCGGGTTGTGCTGCAACGCAAGCGCACCCCCTACACACACACACACACATGCACACCTGGCCCCGTAACAATAAGACTTATGTAGGTCACATTAATGAATTTGTTACATTCATTGTTACTTGTCACTATGGAGCTAATGTAGAATAGAATGTCCCAATAGAGTTTTAAATACAAACTGGGGACTCTATTCATTTTCTTTTCTTCCCACCAAACACAACACTCACACTCGCAAGCAAAGACATACACATACACACACACACACGAGGCTCAGTTTCTCTCAGCGGACTCTTCTCCAATGTTCTGAATTGATTGAGAAGCCTTTGATGGATGGCATCAATAGAATTCATCAATCTAATGAAATCCTATCCAGGTGTTGATCACGGAGAGCTCACTTCCCGATGGATTTCCTTAGTTGATAATTCTGGTGTGAACACTCTTGACTGTGTGACGAAAGCACCAGAAAACCTTCACCAAACTGCAGCTATCCCCAGTTCAGTCTTTAGGCACATGTTGAGAAGTCAAGACATACTTGCATTAAACTGCCAGCAGTCCATTGAGACACTGGCTTCTTCTGGTTTAAATGAATTCAATAATTGAAGTAGTCATTTGATTAATCTCCCCCTCCAATTTTGAGTAATTTTCTCCATTACAATTGATGCACCTCAAAATAACTATAATAATTACTAGCTTAAAAGCACTTTTACCCACAAAGTACCAGCCTGGTTATCTTGCTGCTACACACCTTCATTTCACTGGTGCCATGTCGTGAAACTACTGCCGGATATATTCCTATCCTGTCCTTTCAACGTGACTTTAGCTGCCACGGCGTTTTCTCGGAAACGCTCATTGTTGATTGCTCTTGTCTCCTGAGTCACGCTATTTGTCGGGTATACCTCTCATAGAGACGCCTTTTATGAGAGAGAGATTCAGGGAAGGGGAACAAGCATGCAAATCCGATACAGATCTGGCATTTTTATTGGCACAGAAATACACCTCACAATTCTTCACTTTAACTGCGCGCCCTCGCCGAGCACCTCCAACCTCTAGATGTCTATTTCAAAGCCGTATAATTCATTGCACAAAAAGCGAAGCTTGTAAAAAAAAAACAAAAAAAAAAACAATCACTCTAGGGGGTCTTTCAACTGGGGAAGGCTTGGTGATGGTGCACTTTTTCCGAGCTCCTCTTGTGGAAGGAGAGGGATTTGGAAAGCAGGCAGGGTGGCTTTACGAGTTGAACCGCCGTACACGGGAACCTGTCTGCTCTCCCACCGTCGGGTTTCAAAGGAAGGGGGGGGGGGATCGTCTTCCATCTCAACTCTGCCACGAATACCCGTCATCCTTCTCCTGAAAATACACTCCACCTCTTTGTTACCCCTGCATGCTGCGTCTCGCTCCATTGAGACCGAGTAATTTAGCTTCAAGAGGAGGAACATGCCTCTAAGGAAGCAGGTGCTAAGTAAAGGAGGCTGAGTGCATTAGAGATTTCATTAGACGAAACGAGAGTGGGCTCCTGGAAGCTGTTTCAAAATAGGCTACCTTACTTTCGCTTTGTGGTTGTTGTTTTTTAAAGGATGTTACTATGTTGTTTTCCTGAGCAATTATACGACGGTTACATTGGTGACAGATTTTCATTTGCGTGTAATTACTGAAGGTGTTTGCTTGTCAGTGCATCTTTATTGGGTTCATCAGCGTTTGTTGCTAGAAGTGGATGGAGAAATGTAATGTAAGACGTGACTATTAGCAGCAGGAACTCCCTTAGGCAGCCATGAAAACGAGTTGACTCTCCAAAGCCAGAATACGCAGCTGTTCGTTTGTACTGCACACCTCCGCGTGCAAACTTTAAAGAACGAGTACATCCAAAGTTCAAGGAAGTAGTAGCGGCATAACAAGTCATATTGTGCCTCCTGACGCAAAGGGCGGTGGAGTGTTTTTCTCCCAGCTTGAGTCTGGTGTTAAATGTTTTTAGATGGATAAGATCAACCCCATTCAGAACCAATCCAAGCAAACAGATTACTAATAGAAGTTTTCGGAGAGGGAGGACAAAAAAAATATATCGACAGATACTCCCAAGTTGTTTACCCGGGATTTGTAGGAATAATGAAAAAGAAGAGAAAATGAGAAAGTATTCAGTGACAGTGCCCACATCATTGTTCCCTGCACCACATTGGTCATATTGATTCCCCAGAAAACTAAAATATATGTCCATTAGGTGATGTCCTCCGCACTTCATCTTATTGTGTTGCCCATTTGTCCCCCCTGGAGTCTCTACTTACAATCCCTCTCTCTTACAGTCTGGTGGCTTCTCTTATATTATGTGCTTTTAGTGCCTGATCTGTGACACTTTCATCACTTTCTCTCAGCCAAGGAGAAAGCAAATTGAGAGGGAGTCTTTGTCATTTGTATGCAAAGGGAAAGCCACAAGCCATCTCCCAAATCTGAGAGCCATCCAGTGCAATTTGACCGTGATTGCGAGAAATGTGAGTAATCTTTCGCCCCACGCATCCTATATGATGGATTTTTCTGTGGCACACAGAGAGAGAAAGTCGGTGGCACAGAGTGCGGCGGTGTCGAGCAGACTTGCATTTGCGTTGCATGCATGTCAATGTGTGTGTGTGCGTTGTGAACACACCGCGAAGGGCTCCCGGTGCGTTTGTGTTCTCGGTTCAGCGGTCGGACATGCTGGTTTCGGCCGGGGCCGGTGCGGGAATGATACAGGGACAATCATAACCCTCCTAGCCGGCCTCCCTGAAGACTCCTGCCAGTGTCTACAGCTCATCCAGAAAACTGCAGCTCACCTCATCTTCAATCTCCTTAAATTCCTCCTTGTCAACCCCCCCCCACCCCACCTCCTCGCTTCCACTGGCTCCCCCTGCAACTACTTGTCAAAAAGCCCGGTGCTGGCGTACAAGACTACTAAGTGAGCTGCACCCCCATACCTCCAGGGCACGCTCCAGCCCTACTCCCCAGCTTATGCTCAGCACTCTGCTGCTGCCGACCATTTAGATCTCCCTCCCCCTGTGGCGACTTGGCCATCAATCCACCTGTCTCTCTCGGTCCTCCCTAGTCGGGACAGCGGAGTCACTCCGTATCCCGTGGCACGAACTGAAAAACTCATCAGTTCTACTTGCTCTGATCTGGAGTCTGTTTTGTAAAGACAACAAAAAAAAAAAAACCGCTTTCTCTTCCTGGCTTATTTCTTTAACTACTAACATTTTTTTATTACACACAGTATTGTAGAGACGTGTGTATATTTGTTACCTCTGTTGTCTGGGCGTTGCTGTTTTGACCCTTGCACGTCGATTTAGGAATTAAAGCTTATTCCTGTTGTTACTATTAGTCACTCAGGATAAGCTTAACATCCAAAATGTAAAGGTAAAGTCTCTCTTTTGCTCTCTTTCTCCCCCTTCTCCTCCTCCTCTAAGCCTTATCTGTGTTTGTGTGTGTGTGTGTGTGTGTGTGTGAGAGAGAGAGAGAGAGCTTGCTTGTGAATGTGCACAAAAACAAAAAGACAGAAAATGAAGAGGAGTAGAGGCAAAAAAAGAAAAAGAAAAGAATCAACCTCAGTCTTTTTCTGTCTCGCTGATTGAGAGACGTGATCTTTTGTCTCTCTCTCTCTCTCTCTCTCTCTCTCTCTCTCTCTCTCTCTCTCTCTCTCTCTCTCTCTCTCTCTCTCTCTCTCTCTCTCTCTCTCTCTCTCTCTGTCACCACTGGCAGCCTCATTCAACAGCAGCCTCCCCAGCCCGGCGTAGCGCTAAGGAAACGCTAACCACAGTGGAGTCATTCATATAGCGGAACAGACCCGACTTCATCCATATGCTAATAGCGGTTAGCGTTAAAAGCTGTACAGGAACCAGACAGCCGAATTCCCCCGACAGCAGCTCCAGCGGAAACGGCTGAAGTGCCCGGCGGAGGGGGGGGGGGGGGGGGGGTGGGGGGGGAGGTGGTGGAGGAAGAAGAAGAAGCGGCAGCCACCAGTCGTCAGCCGGGTTCCACTGCAGGGAATTCTACGGCATTAAATATGTAATGAAAAGCTTCGCCAGGCCGCCAAGCGCTTGACCTTGCCTCGGCTGCCTTAGCGACAGACGCGCGTACAGTACATACGTCACCTCCACCCCAATGAGCTTTTTATATCCCTCCGCCGCTCCGAGAGAGGGAAAGAGAGAGACAGAGAGAGAGAGAGAGACAGAGAGAGAGAGAGAGAGAGGATGCTATATGCATTCATTCAGACATGGACAATGTTGATGAGAGCAGTGCGCTATGCAGCTTAGAGCGTTTTTGGTTTGCGCAGGAGTGTGTGTGTGCATGCATGTAGTGAATGTATTGTACGCGCGTGCATTCTGTGGCGTTAGAATGGGCCGAGAGAGGTTGGGAGAGATAAGAGAAAGGCGACCTGCGAGAGACGAGATGAGGGGGGCAGAGAGCAGGAGGAGAAAGGGGGAGGAGAGTGAATGGAGGGGAGGGGAGGGGAGGGGTGGTGGGGGGGGCTGCATTTGCCTGTGATGCTAAAAATAAAACCTGCAGAGCCGCTTTTGAATCTGCAGTAGCGAGAACACATTCAGCCAGAGCACAATTATACAACATGTGTCAGGACACACAAACGCATGCTCTGCATCACGCTCTGTACACACACACGCACACGCACACACGCACGCACACACACACACACACGCACACACACACAAACAAACATGTACATGCACGGTACATGCTGTCATCTTGTGCGTTACATTGACACAGCTCATTCAGTGTATTGAATGAACACACACACACACACACACACACACATATATATACACTCACTAGAAGGTATTTTGTGCTTGGGATGAATCCTTCCTAAAATGGTTCAAGAGCCTTGTCACACACACACTCGCTCACACATACATAATACACACACACACACACACACACTCTGTCTATTACTTAATACGAGTGAATTGGTATTCGGGGAGTGTGGAGTGAAAAATGCTTGCTCCACGCTCTGGTGGGGGGGCCCTGTGTGTGTGTGTGTGTGTGTGTGTGTGTGTGTGTGTGTGTGTGTGTGTGGGCGAGAGAGAGCGTGAACGTGTGTGTGCGCACAGTCCTGGGACAAGACAGGGGTGTGAAACACGACCTGACAGGACCAGAGAAGATATTAAGACACACAGGCTGAACACCCCTCTCAAAGACGCACACACACACACACACACACACACACACACACACACACACACACACACACCATCCTCAGTCTCCATAGCAACCCCCGGCGGATGAGCAGTTCCTCTTGACTCGTGGGGAGAGAGAGGTGTGTGTGTGTGCGTGTGTGTGCGTGTGTGTGTGTGTGTGTGTGTGTGTGTGTGTGTGCGCGCGTTGGGGAGGTATAGAGTGTGACTTTGAGAACGAGGGACGGAGATTGAAAATGGGAGCAGCAGTGAGAGAGAGAGATGACAGTAATAACTACTGGTCCGATATTCTCCAAGAGGGGATTAGCACCTCAGCTGGCCTGCATCTCTCTCACACACACACACACACACACACACACACACGCAGGCTGACACACACTCCCACAGGCAGTGTGAGACGCACAATGGCACCCTCTTCCGCTGACACACTCATTCACGCGCACACACACACACACACATGAACACTGTCACAGACATATATTCAGAGAGCCCTCCCAGCACTTTTTTCCCCCCTATAGTTTGTTCCCCAGACGTCGTTTCTCCTCTGTTTGTCCCCGGCCTTCATCCCTCCTTCCCCGCCTCGCCTCCTCTCCCCTTCCTCTATCGGCAGTTGCGTCCTCAACAATTGGTTTAACTCGATTCTCCTGTGAGTGATCGGGGAAACCAAACAGTATTGACGTCCAGTGTTCGTGTCATCCTTTTGCTCGATAAAATCAAAGTCTTGGGAGTCCTTCCGACCCAGAGAAGCAAATATGTTCTGCCAGTTTCACTCAACGTGAGTGTGGAGCGAGAAGGTAACGACTAATTGTGATGGAAACAATATAGATAGATAGATAGATAGATAGATAGATAGATAGATAGATAGATAGATAGATAGATAGATAGATAGATAGATAGATTGATTCCAATTTGAAAAGAAAGCAGCAATGGTAAAATGGTAAACCCTTACAATTTGAACAACATTATCTTGACACACACACAGGAATGACTTTCTCAGCTTGTTCAAATGGACACAGTACAAATCAAATGTGCTTCCAGAACACGTTGATACTGTCAGCTCAGCAAGTTCACGATCATGTGTCTACATATGTAAGCCTTACGGACACTTAGAGAAGTATGCGTTCGAATTGGTGGAGTAAATGAATGCAGCGCTACAAGCAGAGGCCAGGGAAAGCATGCGAAATGTTCACACTCTTGACAGCCGACCAAAGCAGAGACATTATAGCGCCTAAAACGCTGATTCTTTACATAAAGTTTAGGGAGCAACATGACATCGCTTACAAAACAGCGTTTGCCGGTATTATTCAGACGGCAGCACGCGGCGCCCGGCATATTGTGGATGCAGTAACTCAATTTTACACGGATCACCGGCTGGCTTTACAGAAAACGGTGATGTTAGCCTCCGACGACACTTCAGTCATGTTAGGTAAACACAATGAAGCCGCTGCAGTATTGAGACGACAGATACCGGCGCAACACTGCCTCGCCCATACAGAGGATTTGGGAATTGGTGACGCTTTGAAAGACGTGCCTTTTAATGAAGGAAGTGGAAATGCTATGTTTACGAGGTCATCTGCGAGTGTTTTAGAGGTGGATTTGCTGTTTTTCAGGCTTTTTTAATGAGCTGTCAGTGTTTTTTTGAGAAATTAGTGTCTTCACAGGATGCTGCACGAAAGAAGCTGGCAAACTGTGACCCGTTAGAAGAAATATTGTGACAAGAAACTGACCAACCCAAAGTGCAGAGTTGCTCTCACTGTGCTCGGAGATGTGTCGGAGTGGTTGTCTCCTTGCAGCGAAACAATAATACCGTGATGGACGGACATTGCCTTGCCACAGCAACAAAAAAAAGAAGAAGAAAAAAACTACAGCCTCAGTGTCTCGGGGAACATGTTCACCGGAGCACTCGAGTGAAAGAGCAGTTGCGAAGAAGCGAGAGTGCAGTAAATACAGCAGATATTATTCCGTTTGTCCGCAAAAGTCTGTGAGCGGCTAGATGCTCCATTTGCTGAAGGTGAGCTGAAGGATGTGCCTGCTTTTGACCTAGTAATACTAGATTCAACGTTCGATTTTGGATCATGGGACCAATGCTGCAAGTTTGCGCATCTGCTAGCACGGTACGCGGATTTCAAGTTCGCGCTAAAAGAAAAAGGGGAAAAGCTGGGAGCGATGCAGACATTTTGCTGAGATGGTAACTCGGCTGCTGGAGAGGGAGGAGTCGGAGTGAGCCGGCACAGCTGATTGACATTTGCGGCACATTCTAAGCGTCTAGTGCGGACTGTCAACGCAGTTTCACTTTAATGAATCTCATCAAGGCAGAATCGCCTGGAGGTCACCCACTTAGACCGGCTAATGAGAATCAAGCGAGCAGAGGGCCCCAATAAACCTGGACAAGTTCAACAGTCTCTGGAAACGGTCCTCCCACATCTCTTGTCTTCCATCATCTCTCCCACTCTCCCCTCCTTGTGCACTTGTTTGCCCCCCGCTCATCTTCTCTTTTACATCATCCTTACCCCTCCTGTTAATAGTCGCTGTGGGCGCTCCCTAAACGCTGAGTTATGGGGCAGATTATGCTGATGTATGTATCACATGTCAAACAATCAGCTTTCTAAGTGAGGAACCACGGGCTGGTAATAGCCGGGGATGGATCATCATTACGGAAGGGATGACAGACGTTTGAATCATCGCACGGCGCCAAGGGGCGAACTGGGAGACTTACTTCTCCCACGGGGTTGGCGAAGTTGTTTGGAGAGCCGGCGTAGCATACCGTTTTGCACGTTCGGATTTGGCACTCACGAAGACAGGCGCATTAGCGATTGTAAACACAAGCGCAGCACAGAACACAACCCGGTACCCAGCGCTGAAAGCTGCTGGGATGCTCTGCATTGTTTGCGTCTCTGGACTAAAACTGACTCTGGCTTAGAGCTCTCGTCGCGTGCAGCCGCTGTAGACACATGCACAATTTTTCAGTAAACAACATATGGCCTTGGCATGCTACAGTACTTTGTATTTAAAAACTGTACTGTGCTGTAGGCCTTCTGTGTGTGTGTGCGCTCATGTAGAAGTGTGTTGTGTATTGCTCATGCCATCGCAAATATATACAGGACATATGCACATAAACATCCAGTTCCTGTGAGTTGATCATACTGAAAATGCCACATGTCTTGTGGCTGCGTTACATTGTGGAGTAGTGAGGTTACCGTCAGTGGAGAAATTGGTGTCTCTGCCTCTCCTACAATGGGTTCCTCCCTGTGTGGTTGTTGAATGTCGGTGCAAAATGGTGAGTCTAGAAAGAAGCCCCCCTGCACTTTGATTCTGAGGGACTGACACCAAAACTTGATTGTTGTTGATGTTTTAGATCGCTGGAACATTTTTTTTGCTCTCAAACTCCATTGTAGCTGCGCTGGAAAATAGCTCAGCATGAGGTTGCGTCGTCTATGTTTGGCCAGTTATCCACAATAATAAGAAAAATACACCACCAAACAACAAACCGGTCCAGAAATGCAAGGTAGTGTTTAAGGGAGGATTTTTCCTTTAAAGGCTAGCCAGTTTCCACGGGTGCTGCGCTTCCACCACAGTCTAAAAAAAAAACTGCTCATCACTGCATCACTTCTTCCATGTTCACCTGACTGCCCCCTACTTCCTCAGCCCATTACCCCTGCCCATGGCTCCCTGTGCCAGGCCACTCTCTGTTGCCACGTCCCCCTGGTTCCTGAGCCGGCGGATCATCCTGGAGCTCCAGCTGTCGGGCCTCCACTCGTCCCCCTCAGGAGGAAGCTCTGGGCTGGGCCACAGCTGGGCACTATGACCCACCCACCCCCCCCTTTCCTCCATCTCCGATACCCCTCACTCCTCCACACCTCCGCCCTGTCATCACCACTGCATTAACCCATCAGGCCTGGCTAACGCAACACCTGGGGCTAGGAGGCTGGGAGACTGAGGGAGCAGGGGAGTGTGTATGTGGGTGTGGGTGTGGGTGTGTGTGTATGTGTGTGTGTGTGTGTGTGCGCACTCATGTCAGCTGTTCACACATGTAATCACACACACACGCACACACAGACAGTCGGCATGGTGATAACAGCGATTTGCATATAGGGAACTGAAGGACGAGATGAGGTCAAGGGCGGAGCTGGTGTCAACCACGAGGTTGGCCAGGGCAGCCGTGATTGACAGGAGGAAACACATGGTAATGGCGAGAGGCGAGAGGCGAGAGGACACCCGACATGGGCACGCACACACACACACATACACACACACACACACACACACAAATGAGACAGCAGAGGACTGAGGGGAGTTGGGCAAAGGAAAGAGAGCAGAATGAAGGCAGAGGAGTGAGGGAAATGAGGTTCACTCATCCATGCAGTTCTCTCATTTACACACACACACACACACACACACACATTCACGTGCCAAACACAGGCTGGCCATTGTAACTCTCAGGCCCAGTAACAGATGCTGCGAGCGGTGTGAGAGCCGGGCTACAACTGCTCTCCTTCTCTGCCGCCCCACATCCAGACCCAGAGACCCGCAGGTTCTGCCTCTCCCTCCCCAGTTAGAGCACCCCTTGGCCTGGCCACAACCCGAGCCGCACCCCACCCCCCCTCTGCTCCTCCACCTGCTTTCCTCCGCACATAGATCTCGCTATAGAGCACAGCTGATGGATGCTAGTGGCATGGCTACATACAGGTGCACACGTTTTCTCTCAAATACTCTTCATCTCTCTTTCTCTCATGCACACACACACCACCCACACATCTTGATTATTTCCTGAGAGCCAGGCTGTGATGTAAATAATTAAAGTTCCATGTTGAAAGACACACACACACACACACACACACATATGATAGGTCTCGGTAAATCTAGCTAAGAATAACTTTACTGCGTGCACAAAGCAAACAACACATCTCCTTATGTAGTGTAAATTCACAGATGTAGTGCAGCATATGGTGAGATTAAAGCTGCACGATGCAATATAAATATGGGATATGACAATGTGACTTGCAATAAGTAAACAGATTACAGATTTAAGTGTACACAGTTCTAATGTCTTTCTGCCGTGGTATACTGCTAAAATAGACCCCGACAATGAATAGCCTACGCCTACTGAATTAAACATGAAAATACATATTTTATTGAACAAATTGTATATGTTACCGTGTTCCCCACAGGTTACTTGTGGTGATCGTAGGGGGTGGTGGGTGGATCTGGAGGACGGATCTATTGACGCTTTACCGGGTGGACGGAACACTGTTACGAACCCATTTTCACAACTTTTTTCACTTTTTTCACAACTGGAGGCTCTGACGGATAGAGTTGCAGTGCCACCGGTCTACTGGTCTGTCTCATACGGCGGCGAGATTAGTCTCCGGCACGAGACAGAGAACATAAAGCGATGCGTTATTAAATATATTCTAGGCCGCTGAGATAATACATTACAGTGGGATTTGGAGCAGCTTTCACTTCCAACCTGTGAAACATCAGGCCTCTGTTCATTGTATGTGTGTCTATCTAAGCCTATTTCCCCCAATTTCACATTAATGTTTGTTATTGTGCGTTTGTGTGTGTGTTGTGCGTGTCCTCCACCTGTGCTGCGAGGCGGCGTAGGCAAGTCATTAGCAAGCTGCCGGAGCTAATTAACCAATTAACCAACCTATCCTGGGGAACCAACCCGTTGCCAGTCAGCGAGCCCAAACGAGCTGCGTTCACTAACCTAAAGGGAAGGATGCGCGCCGCTTGTGTGTCTTTCTTCCCCCGCAGCAGTTTTTTTTTTCTTTTTTCCCTGCAACACTGCAACCCTGGCTTCCCGCTCACACTCGACCGGGCCGAAACAAAGACGGGCTGATGATAATGAGCGTTTATTTGTTCCGTAGACAGTGCTGTCGCGTGGACGGACACACGTGGGCAGGCACACACACACACACACACACACACTGTAAGTAGCTCATGTTTTCAAATGGAAAGCACTATAATCTGTTGAGCTTTGAATGAAACAGATGGTCCTTCTAGAGTGGTGGCTCTCAGAAATAACAACAAGCTTGTGCCCCCGTGTCAAAGCGTACCTTTTTTTTCTGAGTGTGAAGCTATTTTGCGAACACAAAATAACAAGGCACGCCAAATGACTAACTGCTTGAAAATGCCGCACACCGCTTTGTGTCCTTGCCAGCAGTCAAGCCAAGAACTGCTGGACATGGATGAAATAATATTTTAAAAAAGTTTTCAATGAAGTAGATATGAAGTAATATGTTTGATTTTGAACCTCAAGGCATGTCTACAGTCACCACCCCACTGCAGAATGAACTGGGAACAACACTGAGCATTCAATCCGGGAGAGTCAAGAATGGTGTGTGTGTGTGTGTGTGTGTGTGTGTGTGTATGTGTGTGTGTGTGTGTGTGTGTGTGTGTGTGTGTGTGTGTGTGTGTGTGCGTGTGTGTGTGTTTGCGTGCATCTCCCTCTGCAGCATCGTGTGCCCTCTCGTGCCCTCTCTGCCAGCCTTATGTCAATGTTTGTGCATATAACAGTCTGCCTTGCACAAAACAGTTGACTGTTGAATTAGTAATGAACACAGTGAAGAAGCCACTTTGTCCTGTGTGTGTGTGTGTGTGTGTGTGTGTGTGTGTGTGTGTCTGTGTGTGTTGACTTGAATTCCCCAAACCAAATAATAAACTCGACAAAACTCACTGTCAACCAATCGGCTTCGGGGGTGGGGGGGATGTGCGTTTGTTTCTGCATCGGCCAATTGACTTGAAATGTGACAGGAAGTGTTGCTCTCGGGGGCGTACGGGTCTGTGATGAAGTGGGGTGTCGTTCTCTTAGGATGCGATGCGAGTGTTGTGCAGGGTACAAATTTCTCCTCTGTGCCCGTATGTGTATGCGTTAGAAGATTAAAGGCACGTTAGAGTAACTCGCCAGTGTGTGTGTATGTATGTGCCTGCATTGCACATTACACGTGTGTGTTGTGGTTCACAGCCGTCCACTGAGACAGAGTGGAAAGTTGTAATGTATTCTGTAATGTATTCTAGCCTGCGGCTGTGTGGCCATCCATATACCTGTCTCTCTGAAGCATAAGTGCTACGGCATCCTGGGGTGTAACCCACAGGAAGAATGTAACGTATGATCCAGCGAGTCCCAAGCCGTTCACCATCGACGCAGCGCTGTTCAGAACACAGCATCCCCCCTCCGTGAGAGTTTCACCGATTAAAAGCCTAGCTCGTCAAATATTGGTCTTGAGGCAGCGCCCAAAAGCAAGAAGAAACGCATTTACAAAGTCATTGCACAGGCTCTGTGCTGTTTTAAAATGTCAAATCTGCTCTAAAATCATCAATACTGCAGGATATTGGAATGGAATCATGGACGCACTCAGGGAGGCTTTGATATATGTTCTCAAACTTGGGTGCACATAATCATCTCCTACACTGGAAGTGTACAGTTGTATCATCTGTAGTTCGGAGTATTACGGTATAATGATATTTATAGAATACGTATCGGCCCCCAAAATCTTATTGTTGTTCTTGTTCACCCGACTGTGTCTTCCTCTTATTCCTCTGCTCAAAGCTCGCCCTCTTCCATTCTAGCTGTGACCTCCCTCGCCACCTCCCTCGTTTCCCCGCTTCCCTCTCTCCTCTTGCTGTTTTCTAATTAGATGGAAACAAATGTGCTCATTAATTGGCCGACTGAAAAGAAAATGAATACAGGAAGGGGAGGGAAAAGGCATTCGCTGCCACCGCTAAGCGCTCTGATCGGGCAAATTGACTTTACTCAGATGAATAAACTATTTTGTCTTCCGCACATGCACAAAGGACAAGATCCAAAAGGATCTTGTATCTGAACAACCGCTCCCATTTTTTAGAAAATAGAATAGGATCAAACGGCGGGAGTTGCCTTACAAATGTAAACATGAGATGTCTGGGTGACTTTGCGGAAATGAGCTGGCTCTGAGCGGGCTTCGAGCAGATGTGAGTGGTGGAAAAAGCAAATTGGAATTGGCGCCTGATCTGACAACTTGGCAGTGTACTTACCTCCTGTCCTCAATACGAGAGCCGTAAATTGACTGCAGCCCAATTTGGGAATAAGATGAGGGATTTGCTTGTTTATTTCTTCTTCTTCTTTTTTTTTTTTTGGCTCACACGCAGATTTGTACATGTCACCAAATCTTCAAAATACGGCTACCTTTGGAGTGGAAATACTCATTGTGAGGAAAAGTATAAATGTACACAGCTCAATGGACTGGGGAGGCGATTGTATTTATATATAAGAGATTTTACTGTCTGCCTTATTTTCACAATGGCTTGACAGTCAATATATACAGCAGGCTGCATCATTTTTCAAAACATATTTGGCCATTGTGCAGCACATTGCACACGCGCACACACACACATATACACACACAAATGCTCATAACCAACATGACACAAATCGTTTAGGCTCCATGCGCAGTACATTTTTCTTCTTTACCCTCGCAAAATACCACACACTGTTCAATTCTGCATTAGGTATACCATGGATAATGCATGCCATGTATATAGCTGATGCGGAATACTCCAAGGAACCCCTACACCTCGCACATTATTCATGTAGTGCGTGGGTGAAGTGTGTGTGTGTGTGTGTGTATGCATGTATGTATGTGCCTTCATGCTACGAGAACATCTTGACTCCCAAACTGATTTCGTAGCAGGGGTTCTCAATCGCTTCTCTCAACTCCTCGCGCTCTCCAGCTGCAATGGCTACGTGCATGATTATGTAGTCCTCAATAAGTATTCATGAGTCAAAAATTCACACACTCACACGATATTGCCAGCAGTGACGTGTGTGTGTGTGTGTGTGTGTGTGTGTGTGTGTGTGACAGAGACTCCCATCTTCTATTTCCTCTCTCGTTAGGAAAACTGCAGAGAGAGCTCCATTGGGAATTTTTTTTTCATTTCCAAGCCACAGTCTATCCTTACATCCTGTTACTCCCCTCACGCCTCCCGCTCTCCCTATTTCTCTGCTTTGCATTCCAAAGTGCGACTGCGTTCTGTCTCTCTCTCTCTCTCTCTCTCTCTCTCTTTCTCTCTCTCTCTCCTCTACCTCTCTTTCTCACATTCCCTCCCACTACTTCTTTCCTTCCTCTGCCTATTCTACCCTGAGTAAGTCCAGCTCACACAGACAGGGTGACTCTCACTCTCTCTTCCTCCATCACTTCCTCCCTTACCCCTCATCTCTGTCTTCAGTAGGACATAAGGGGAGTTCAAAAAGAAGAAACAAGTAGTGTCTCTGTGGAAAGAGAACATTAACCACTTTTCGGGCGTTTACATTCATCATTTTTGCTGAACGCACCCATTGGTTTACTGTACTGTGAAATGTGCTTTGCTTCAATGCAAAATGACAGAAGATTTCTACTTTTTCCAGGTAGAAGCTGTGCTACTACTTTGATTTTATCAAGTGAAAGGATGACAGGAACATTGTTGTCAATTGTCAATTGTGCGAAGGTACAAAAAGTCTTTTCACTGCAAATAACACAGTGTCAAATCTCCCGATGCCACTGAACAACACAGATGAGGTGTTTGAGTTATCTTGATTTTTGAAGATAAGAAGTGTAGTGTAAGGAATTACTGCTCTCAGGGAGTAATCTTAATCATAATATTTATTTTTATAGCACTTTTCAAAACAAGGTTACAAAGTGGACAACCAAGTTGACAACCAAGAAAAATCTAAATTAATAATGACGAAGATGAATAGGATAAATAACACAGGATAAGATAAATAAGACAGAAAGAACAATATGCTACAAAACAGTAAAAGCCAAACAGATAAAACAAAAGGAATAAATTAATATCAGAGGCAATAATGGTAAAATAATTAAAAGCCAAATATCACAGAAAGGCCTTATGATAAAATTGATAAAAATTGATAAAAAATTAAAGATTTATAAGATCATACTGACTCTGCCAGTCTGAGTCCAGGAGCCCTGACGGCCAAAACCTGATCCCCTTTAGCCTGGACATGACCAGTCAGAAGGATCTCTGGCTGGGATCAGAGGATCAAAGATAACTAGGGCCTCAAAAACGATCAGTAAAACCTTAAAATCAATTCTAAAATGAACAGCAACCTCTTAGTTTCATTTTGAACACACCAGCTCTTTTTGGTTCAGGCAGGTTAACAGGGCATTGCAGTCGTCCAGGCAAGATGAATTAAAAGCATCTCTGTATCGTTCAAGACAGATCTAATTTTTTTCCATGTTTCTGACATCAAAAAAAGCATGACTGAACAAGCTTTCTGGTCTAAATGGACTAAGTTCTCGGAGGCTTAATATATTGATTTAGTGGTCCAAGGGCAGGTCCAATTAGGCTGGATGCACTCTCAGGGCCTACAACAATTTAATTGTAGAATTGTTTCGGACATCCAGTCCTTGACATCTGATAAGCAACTATGCAGAGACAATACAATTTGGTCCAAAAATTGGCACATCAAATGTGACCAAGGACTGATTGGAGAAGTAGCCATCAGTAGACACAAGAAATATCCTATCAGTCAGGTTATTCCAGCCTGTAAAATCAACTATCACATCTGCAAGCTCATTTCCCATTGATTGCCCAGTTCACACAACTTGAAGACTTCTCACAAATCCACCTCGGAAACAAGGGCGGGGGAAAATAGTAGCTAAACCAAGAGAAGCATGTTCTTTTTCTTCAGATGAGTAACTGGTAAACTTGATGTAACTTGCTGTGAAGTGAGAATCTGGCTACAGTCAGGTCAGGCAACCACCCACCCGACTCCCAACTCTCCATTCCGGCCTCCTTTTCTTTCCTTCATCCCTCTCCCTGGTAGAAAGTAGGCGTATCCGTTCAGCCCACCCTACTCAGCCAGGCAGGTCAAACAGGTCTAGTTCAAAGTGAAGCCCACCTCCTCTCTCTCACAATGCACCTCCATCCTTCCTTTCTTCCATCTCCATCCCTCCTTAGCGGGGGCAAGTCGGGTTTTCTCCATACCCTTTAGCCCTCCAGTCCTCATCTCCCCATCTCTCCCTCCATCATTTTTTTCTGTTCCTCTTCACCTCCCTCCCTTCATTTCACCTCCTCCGTCTCTCCCTCCTCAGCGGTGTGGGTCAGGCCAGTTCAGAGCGTCAGGGTGAGCAGTCAGCTCCCATTTTGACAGCCTGTCCAAGTGAATCCACCTTCCTCTTCACTCCTGCTTCTCCTCTTCCACCCCCCCCCACCCCTCTCCCTCAGAGCCAGCTGTACTCAACCCTGCATCCTGCATCGTGTCCTTCCATTTCTCTCTCTCTTCCTCTCATATCTCAACCTTGAGTTCTGCCCTCTTCACCTACCTCTTCCTTTCCTCCTCTTCCTCTACCGTCTCATGCTCCCGTCCAGCCATCGCCGTCGCCTCTTCCTCCCCTGTAGCCCCGCGTCGGTCCTCCCATCCATCACGGGCTCTTCCTGTCCTCTCTCGTTGCCATGCATATGTCTCAAACGCTAATAGCTGTCCCTCCGTCTCCGTCCCTATCAGTTCATCTGTCTGCTCGTCTCTTCTCTCGTGCCCTCCTCCACCACCACCACCCTGCCTCCGTCCCTCATCTGTCGCTAGCTTTTTTTTTTTTTTGCCTCGTTTTTCTTGTCTCCTCTGTTTTTGTACTTTTTCCTAATGAAACGTTCCGTTCCCTCCGAACCGAGGCGTCGTTCATCTTCATTTTCCTCCATTACAATCGGTTTGTCTGTTCATTAATCTTTAGCTTTCTCCCTGTCTTTCCCTCTCTTATCTATCATCTATCTGTCTCTATATCTAGCTCCTCCAAACTTCACAACCTCTCTCCTTCAAGTTAAACTCATTCCTACCGGCAATATATTGTCAACTGATTCGCCCATATATGTTCATTTGCGTTTACCAAGTGCCAGGTAGTGCACTCTACAAGTGTTTATCTATTAGTTAGCAATTAGTGTTAGGATAGGATTAAACCTTGTCAAAAGTAGCTTCTGTCTTCATCAGCCCACGTGTAATCATACTTAATGAGGGAAAATGTTTTTACATGGAAATGCAATTCAATGTACTGTAATATAATCTTATAACAAATTCCCTATGGAGAGGTTCAGCTTTTTCTCACTGAGATTTGAATGCATCCAACAGAGGGAACATAATGACTATAACCTTCTATTGTAACATTAGTGAACACTCTCTTTAAGGTTCCCTTGTCATTGTCATTGTAATTGGGTGTTAGCACTAGTGCAGACAAAGCTCAGGTTTCCCTTATCCTTCATCGGGTACGGCAACTGGATGACAAAACATCCTCCATGCTGAAGTGTCCTTCAGCGAGACACTGAATCACTACCAGCTCCATGGTGCTGTTCAGTAGCTGACCGTGACCTCTGACCTCTGAGGGGGGGGGGGCAATAGAGAAGAGATGAATCAATAGTGCATCACATTGTGATTGTTATCATCAGTAATTGGTGTTAGCGGCAGTCATGAGCAAGGACAGTGCTCCACATAGCATTCATTGTTGTCATTGGTTTGCGTTAGCAGTGAGTATTAACAAGTAAGTTTTCCCTTGAAATTAGCAGTCAGCGTTTTACCTCTGCTTTGGTTTATGTTTGCAGTTAGCATCAGTCAAGACAGCGCTAAGTTCTCCCTCTTCATTGGTTTGCATTAGTGGTTAGTGAGGACAGTGCTAAGGTTTCCCTAGTCATCTCCCATTAGCAGCCATTTAGCCCCGGCTTTCCCTTCCCATTACTGTGACTGACAGTGCAGTCGGGCGGAAGGGGAGCCAAGCACTCAGAGGACGACATACCAATGCACATTTCACTCTACTTCTGCCTCCAACACACACACACACACACACACACACACACACACACACAATTAAATACACTCTTAAATAGCAGCTGGCTTCAGATTCCTTATCCCTCTATGCCTTACCCACCTCACGATAGTACAGATATACAGATTTAGACAGACACACACATACACACTGAATCGATTGCCCCTTTTTGACTGTACGGGTGTGTGTCACGGTTTGCTTGATCACTCCTACATGCAAGCAGGCAAGCGCACACATACATACACACTCACACGCAAGATCAATAGACACGGGTGGAGCTTGGGTGCGAGCCCCAGGAGGTAGAGTGTATCTTTTATCCCGTGTTTTTGGGTCATGCTTCTGGTTTCCATGTCTCGGTGCACCGGCTTCTGGATAGGGCGCCCTTGTGGTTACACTTCATTGCTATTATGCTCAAAGGCTCTGGTTTTTTTTGTATCATGCTTGTGATTGTGTTTCATTTTTACTGCAGTTCCACTCTTCGTTGCAATCTGAATGTAATAAAAATGTAGTTCAAACCTGCCTTGTGCTCAATCTAGAAATATGTTTTTAACTTTACCTTGAAGATTTTATTCATGTTTATAGTTGTCTAAGATCAAAGCCGGGGGTTAACATGCGATCAGAATTAAAGTTATTATTCCCATAACAAAATGGAAATCAGTTGACAAAGACTTAGAACAGACTTGATGAAGAGTCCATGAAATGAAAATGACTTGAGTTGTATGAGAGAGACTGAGGGCATGAAGGAAATCTACTGAAATGCACGTGAGAGCCTGCTCAGTAATGGGAGAGAGAGAGACAAACACAGGAGAGAGTATTTTGAGTGAAATATCTGTGAGAGTGATTGCAATGGGGAAAAAGAGAGGTTAGTAGATGAGGTGCAGCAAAGAGAGGGGGAGAGTTGGATGGCAAGAGAGGGAGAGAGAGTGTGAAGGAGCGGAGTTGACGATAACGGAAAGGACGGATCAGGCGAGCGAAAGGGACACCAATCAACACCTCCTGATTGCCTCAGGTGTCCCGCGGGAAAGATCGATCTGTTGGGAGGAGGAGGGGAGGAGGGGAGGAGGACGGAGAGATAACTGGTCCGGACACTCATCAAAGAATACAAAGGAGTGTCATATCCTCCATCCTCCGCCGCCTCTCGGCCTCTCTGCGGGGCACTCGGGGGAATGAGCCGAGATGGCGCGGGGGGCTTGATGCTTGCCTCGGGTCAGTTCTTGTTGAAAGCAAATGAACGCCCCGGCGCTTCTGTTCCAATTGCATGTAATAGCCAATCTGTCTACACATCAATCAATCAACCTTTGTGTATGTAACTCATTACTTCATCAGAATACAATTCAAAGCAGTAGAGTGGGCCAAGGGTAAGATCGTCACAGAGTTAGAAAAGTAGCTATACTTTATTATTTTTTGTATTTGTGGGATGCACTACTTTTTTTTTCTTATTTTCTTGCGTACTCATTTGATGTTTTCTTTGGTCTTGTGTAGCCTAGGTAGAGCAGTAACACTGGACACAGGGGTTTATATATATATTTTTTTTTAAGTGCACTCACTTCCTCCCCATCTTCCAAGCTGCCCGTATTCTCTTTGATCATTTATTACCAATTATGTTGGCCTGTTGGCCAGTAGAATCTAAAAGGCTCTAACAGCTGAGAGTTTGACTATACCTCTTTTATTCTAAGGACAGAGGCAGGCCTCCAAGTGCTTCTTAATCAAAGTTCACTCATCCATACTAAGAGTGGGTGCAATAAAGAGAAAAGATTGACCCAATTATCTGTAACTGCTGATTACCTTGTCTTGGAATCATGGAGAGGCACTCAAACTATGCGGATGCTCTCTCTCTCTCTCTCTCTCTCTCTCTCTCTCTCTCTCTCTCTCTCTCTCTCTCTCCCCCTCCCTCACACGTGCCCTGCCTACATCCCTACCTCTGGCTCCTTGTTCTGCTTGTGACTTCTAATCACAGAGACAAGGCTGTGATGTGTCCTAAACCAGCCACGGCTGAGTCACGTTCATGTTCAGCTGACCCTAACATGACAGAAATCAATGTCCTCTGGCCCCACTCCACCTCCCTCTCTCTCTCTCTCTCTCTCTTTCTTACTTTCTGTAACAGCCCCCCCCACCTCCATCTCTCCTTCTCAAGGTTGCTAATGAATTATGAATCTCTCTAACTCATGTCCTCAGCAAAGTTCTACATCTCTTCTGCTTCAATAGCTCACAGTGACTGGCCTCCCATGCATTGAGAGTGAAAAGGACGCAAGTCAAGGGAAACATAGACTACTGCATTGTTGTGTTTTCTCCCGCCTGGCATTTAGTAAATACAGATGCAGATAATAGAGTGAGTCACCAGGAAATGTGAATGGTGTTTGCCGACCACCCCCCCCCCCCCCCAAACAGGAGAGGTGAAGAGGGCGATCGAGAGGTTTAATGGGTAATAATAATAATAATAATAAAATGTATTTGTATAGCACTTTTCAGAACAAAGGTTACAAAATGCTTTACAGCATGAGAAAGGCAAAATGTCATATTACAACACAGGCGCAAGAATAAAAAATAAAGTGTTTTTTAAAGAAGAGATTTAAAAGATGAGACTGATTCTGCCAGCCTAATCTCATCAGGCAGGGCGTTCCAAAGCCCCGGGACTCTTGACAGCAAAAGCCCGGTCAGCTTTCGTCTTTAGCCTGGACTTCAGAACAGTGAGGAGCGTCCTCCCTGAGGATCTGAGGCTGCACACTGGCTCATAAGGGGTTTTAAAGGGCCTGATATGTAGCATGCAGTGCCTTAGAAGTCAAATCTTGAAAAGCAATCGTGAAACGTGCAGGCAACCAGTGCTAGGAGGCTTAGATGGGTGTAATATGATTTTGACTCTTGGTTAAAAGTCTAATATTACACCCAGATTTCAGATACATACATATAAATACATACATTTAGTCAACCGAGGACTGAAGTTACCTAGCGTCCTTTCAAAAGCACCACAGTTGTTTTCATTTGGTGCTATCAATCACTTTGTAAGAGCAAGTGTCACTTTTGTTCAGCACAGAACAGACTTTGTTAGCGACACTCCACCAAGTCAATGGGGATTGACATCCACGCGTGCTGGCGTGGCCTTCTGGGTAAGGACCCCATACTCACAACATTACGAGTTTGAAACGAGGTCTAAACCTTTGTCCAATGTCTTCCCCTCTATTTCTTGGTTTTAAGTAGGCCACTGCACTCAGACCAGCCGCTACGTGATCCTTATACAACATGTCTTTCCAGGAGAACGGGCTCACGCTCAACAAGCGAGGGTGAGCCCACAGGTGAATCAGATCGTGTTCATATCAAGCAGGCGGCATCAGTTCATATTAATAATGTGCATATGTGAAATCCATTGAAGATGTATATAGATTTGCACATATCCTCCCACATCCATATTAATATCCCCTCATTTCTCCTATCTTAACCCGTCCCTCTCAGCTTATACTGTCTAATGAAACAGAAAGGTCTTCGGGTTATTCTGGGAGGAGAAAGTGTCATAAAGCTTATTTGTAATTCAAACTCCTGTACACCAAATTTAGACAGTCAAACGGATTATTTATTATTACTTATTACCTCTTTAACTTCAGTCTGAGAACAAAGTTTAAACTTTGCACTCGGCGACCAACCTCCTCACTCCTTGTATAAGAGACCTCCGAGCAGAGAGGACAGAGATTTCATTAGCGAGTCAGTGGACGGGCGTGTGTGTGTGTGTTTTTGTGTGTGTGTGTGTGTGTGTGTGTGTGTGTGAGTGTTAATGATATAAGAAACGGAACCATGGCTAAATGAAAGCCATGTAAAATCAACTGTGCACATGTATGCGTGGGTGTGTATGTGTGTGTGTGTGTCTTTCCACTTTCCATGATTACTCTCTCTCCCGCCAACCCTCCACCTTTTTTCCCCTCTACAGCTCAGCCTCTGTCTGTCTCTCTTTCTCTCTAATGCTCTCGCTCTGCAATTATAACCTCCATTAATTATGAATCGGGGCCCCGGATGAACGGGGCGAAGCCGCCGCCGCCACCAATCCAGCCAGGCGGCAGAGAGAGACCTGGCAAACTCTGTTGACGTTGCCTACGGAAGCGCCACGGTTTTTAATTTTCCATTTATTAATTCAGGTCGCTATCGGTAAAGGGGGGGGTGGGTGTAGCGAGAGAGGAAGGGAGAGTACAGTATAGCTATAATTATCCCACATTATTAGTAATGATAATAATATTGCTGAGAGAGTGGAATTTGTTTGCCCCTCAGCCGAGCCCACCGCTCCGTCGTCGTGAATGTGGAATGACGGATTAATAAAAGTGCCGAAACTTTCCGCTGACTGGCTGCGTGAGTGGCATTTGACGTATGCTCGCTCTCTCTCTCTCTCTCTCTCTCTCTCGCTCTCTCTCTCTCTCTCAGCACTCTCTCCAGGTGGCTGGTTCACTCGTTCACTGACAAAATGGCATGACAGAGACCCGCTTTCAGACGGGGGAGTGAAAATAGGAAAGAGGTGTAATCAGCAAAATTGAGCCGAAACGCTGTACTTTCTCCCCACTTCAATTCACCGACGGTGGGCCTTGTGCAGTCACATATTTTGTGTGTGTGTGTGTGTGTGTGTGTGTGTGTGTGTGTGTATCTATTCCTCTGCAAGGTGACTGCCTCATAATCAGGGAAGGGAGCGGAAGCCGGTCGGGGTTGGAAACGCCTCGCGCTATTTGTCAAAATGTCATCGCCGCACTGTGACCAGACACTAGATCACCTCAAGTCACCCGAAGCGGCGCTGCATAACTTGACGTATAGAGAGAGAGAGAGAGAGAGAGATAGAAGTCGGAGAAGTTCATTACAGAGGAGTCGATGCCACCGGTGAAAATATCACATAGAAAAGTGTTCCCGAAAGTCCCGCTCCCACAGAGAGGATGTTTATGTAAAAAGTGAAAATGTTCGAGAACAGCCTTCAACAATTTAGGCATTAATGTTTCCTGCAATTGTCTAGTCGTCTAGTTTTGTTTTTTTTCAGGTCAAAATGTTTTGCTAATTAAGCCCCAATCCAGTATAACACCCTGTTAGATTCTGAAAGGCCAAGTTGAAAAATGAGCTGTTTTTTGTGATACTGTGTACTGAGCCGCTTTGTTTTGCCAACCAAATTCTCTGATCCCAAGCAAGTTTGAAGTCGTCAAGGCCCGTCCTGTCCTGTTCCTCGTTCCCGAACCTCAGAGAGCTGCTCTTAATGAGACACCAAACTATCACTCTCCCTCTAAACGCTGGAACTCTGACGTCCTCTTCTTTTCCTCCCGTGGCAGGTCCGCTCATTAGCCCGCACTTTCTCCTTATTTCAGCTTCCTTGTCTGTTGTTCTGGTATCCTGTCTGACTGCCTCTCTCTCTCTCTCTCCCCCCTCCTCTCTCGTTCTCTGTCTGTCTCTGTGGCTCGGCCCTCCCGAGGCCGGCCATGTTGTAACGTGTTGTTGTCGTCTATAAAGTGATGCCTAACAACCCTTGTCGTCTCAGACAGATCTGACGGTAGGAAGGCGCAGGCGAACAGAGTCGACGAAAGCAATTAGCACATCTATTATTAAGGGGCCCCATGTTATTACATGTCACTTTGGTTAAGTAGCTAGAGCTCCGTCTTCCCGGGACCAAGGGGTCAGTGCGTCTTTGAAAGCACAACCAGGGCAAATATGTGTGTGTGTGTGTGTGTGTGTGTGTGTGTGTGTGTGTCTCTGCTCCAAGGACGAATAGAGACAGGCTTTATTTTTCTTATTTTTTCGTCAGCTCTCGCTTTGATCCGTGTCAAGGACTCTTGACTTTGTGGTGGTTACAGGCGTCATTCATACGTCCTCTCTCCTCAGGACACGCGCATCAATCGAAGTTCCCATTACCGCCCCGACGTCCTTTAGTCGGCTCCGTCCTTTTTTTAGCATCGCCCAAGTCGCCCAAGTGGAACAATTCATACAATGAGGTCATCACTCTGCGCCACGGGGGCCAGGCTGCAACACGGGAAGTTTTTAATCTTGACCTGTTACGGATTTAAGGACACGTGTTTGGCGCGGTGGCGCAAGATTAACGGGTGCTGTCACAGGCCACAGCCGACAGATGGTTAGGCTATCATTAGCACCTTAATCATCATGGTTATCTATTGTGCTGATAGCCATCACGGTGCGGGCCAATTTCAGCAGCCTAGTGCTGGATAGCCATCTGATCTTTATGCCACCTGGCTCACGCTGCAGCGCACAGCAGCACCGCAGCAAGCATTCCACACAGGAAATGATCTTGTTGGCAGGAAATAAAAAATATATGTATCACCTGTCACACCTTTGCAGCATCTTGGCATGTTTTTTTTTGTAATCGGAGGCCCCCGCGTATTGAGACGATGTAAAACTGCACGCGCGCACAATGCAATAGCAAGATGGCAGCGGTAGTTATCGCAATGAGGTTGATGCTAGCACACAGTGTTAATCCTATGAAACATGCCAGTCAAGTCACGTTATCAGCGCTCACATACCATCCACACAACACCTAATCCTGCTTATGTGCTAATGGAAATGTGGATGTACACTGTATCGGTGCATACTCCCCGAAGACAGAAAACAACAATATTAAGATGGCTTAATACTCTCTCTCTCTCTTTCTCTCTCGCATACATGCACACACACAAACATACAAAGACAGGCGCACACACACACACACACACACACACCTACCACCTCCAGTTCTGGTCGAAAGGGGGATGTTATTTAATGGAATCATGCATTTTTTTTTTTTCCTGTTATCGGCCTTTCCACAGACACCCTGTTTGCCCTGCCAGGAAAACAATGAGAGCACAAAGCCTTTTGTTAGGAGGCGTACTCTGCATTTCCACCCCCACCGCCCTCCCCCAAAACAACCCCCGCTGTATTCACACCTCCCCAATGTTATCTCAATGTTGTCTCGGCGCCACCGCCACCCGCCTCCGCCTCCCACTCGCTCGCTCGCTCGCTCGCTCGCCCGCTCGCCCGGGCCTGCTTTTCACAGCGTGTCCACGGCAGCAGGTTTTCTTGTTGTTTTTTTGGGGTTTTTTTTTAAGGCGGTCAAGATGTGCTCAAGATTCCCTTATCGTGAGATGGGAGTCGGCAAGAGAGTGATAGTGAGAGAGAAGGAAGGAAGGGAGGATGGGGGAGGTAGGTGAGAACGGAGCGGAGGAATAAGGCTGAAGGTAGAAGAGGGGCTGTCGAGTCTGCCTGGAATTATCGGCTGGCGGCAACGCGGCGACTTCGGGACGAGACGGAGATCGACAGATTGCGTGTATTGTCTGGCCCGTGCAGGCGCAGGCAAACACACACACACACACACACTTGATGAAGAGGAATTGAATGCTGCATGTGGGTACAGAAACACACTAACATGGAAGCTGTCATTAAAGCGTGATTAATTTCCTCCGAGCGGCTATTACAAACCATAATCTCCCCCCCTGCACCCATTCTACGAAACACACCGGGCTCATATGATTCCAACCAGACACACACACACACACACACACACACACATTTACACCATAAATTATAGAGCAGGAATCAGATAGCAAACTCATTACTATATGTGGATTCTTTACCTTCAGGGAGGTAGGTGTGTGTGTGTGTGTGTGTGTGTTATGGATCATCAGATAAAAGACTGGCTATATGTGTTGCATGTGTCTGCCTACATGTAGCCCCGTCCTCCTGAATATGGTGAATGTGTAAGCCCCGCCATTGGCCAGGATCAGGGTGCCTTGTGTGAAAGAAACTCGGTCTATAATTACAAGCTGCGATTAAATCACCGAGACCAATCTGCGACCATTCAGTCCCGCGGCGTTCACACGCGTAAACACACACACACACACACGTCAATCTCGCCGAGCGGCGGACTAAGACGGCTTCCTCCGGGTGGGGGGGGGGCGCGTTACCAACGGTAATAATGATGATGAGTGATTGTCGAGTGTTTTTCAAAGATGATGCTTGATCAGTTCCGGCGCTCGGGACGCCCCGCACCGCTTTGGCCAAATACTGTCCGCCGGTGGAAGATGAAAGACGCCGGTTGCTTCCTCTCGGTCCTCTCGTTCACACCGTGGCTTCTATTGATTTTGTCATCAAGCGTCCCTCTCTCTCGCTCTCTGCTTCGTTCTCACTTTTCCTGTCCCTTGTTTCTGTCTCTCTCTCTCTCTCTCTCTCTCTCCCTCTCTTCCCCCCCCCCCGGTCTTCGTCGCGGACCAATCAATCCCATATTCTATCTTTAATGCGGCCTATCATAATTTTCTCATTATAATCAGAGAGTGATTGGATTCTGGGGGTAAATGAGGGATTCTGAGAGGTAATTAGCAGACTAATAACTCCGAGTTCTGACACGCTGAAATGAGAGACGGATGGAGAGACCGAATCTCTCATCTGCACCGACGAGAAGGAGAAGAAGGCGGAGGAGGAGGAGGAGGAGAATCAGCCTCTTCAGAAATCTCTCCTGCGCCGATACATCAGTCGAAGCCCAATATTATTCTGTGGCAGTGGGAGGAACGGGTGTGTGTGTGTGTGTGTGTGTGTGTAAGTGTGAGTGTGTATATGCGCGGTGCAGTGTGCGAGCCATGCCTGCATGCTTGCGTTAATCATTCTTCTTTCGAGACTTGCTGCTGCAAATAAGAGGCACCGTACGAGTGGAATTCCCTTCCCTATGCATACAGTTGCAAGTGCACTGATGTCGTTCATGGCAGCGCACGGCATAGTGCACGAGTTTACCACTGACTTTGTTCAGTTCATGACCGTCTCCACCCTTTCATGCACACGGCACCAAAGAGCATTAACAGTGTAGGGTCGATTTAATCTGTAAACAATCTTACACACACACACACACACACACACACACACACACACACACAGCCTTAGGGTTGTATAGTACCTGATAAGGTTTCATGTGTCCATTTGAGTCTGAACTCGGACCGTGATTGGCTGCAGGGCTGTATGTCCCAGCCAGCGGAGCGCATGATTAGCAAGCGCTGCTAGCCATCCATCATGGTTGGTGGAGGGGACAGGAAGGGGTTAGGTTGACAACGACAGGCCCGGCTGGCCTGGCCCCCGGGATACAACTATGTCTCCATCCACCGGCCACACACACGCACACACACACACACACACACACACACACACACACACACACACACACACACACACACACACACACACACACACACACACACACACACACACACACACACACAGCACACACCAGGGCCTACAGGTTAATGGCTTTGACTCCTGTCCACTCCATCTCTCTCTCTCTCTCGCTCTCTCCCATGCTTTATCCCTCTCTCTGTCTTGGCTCCTCCTATTCAAATGTTTGCTCCCTCAATCTCTTCCTGTCTTTTTCTCTGTTGCCTCCTCCTTCCACCCTCCCTTCCTTTTCTATTTTTCTATTTCTTCTTTTGCTCCGTCCATTAGCTTTCCATCTCCTCATTACCTCACTCAGTTCTCTCTCTCTCTATCTCTCTCTCTCTCTCTCTCTCTCCCCCTCCCTCACCTGGAGTGTGTGTTGCATATGTATGAAGGACGTGACAAAGTGCTGCCCTCAGCGCAAACACAGCCAGGCAACTGGAGAGCAAGGCCTTAACGATGTGGAGAGAGAGAGAGAGAGATGTAAGAGAGCAACGAGAGGGTGATGTGGGAAGAGAGAAACGGAGAAGAAGGATGCAAGAAGAGAAGTGGGGAGGGGAGGAAGGAAAGCATGAGTAATGGAGGGAGGGAGGGAAGAAGAGAAAGGGAGAGGTGGGAGGTGTGTACATGCTTTCGCGTGCATGAGTTGATGAAGTTTGAATTTTGCCACCTACCCCCAATCCTTGTTCATTCCCATCACAATATACTGTCAAGTGAATTTGAAGTATTGCAATAAATACAATGCTTCCATCAGCTGGGGCAAAGTAGGGAAGACCGCTTGTATGACATTTCTGGGAGGCTGAAGTGAACACGTCGTTATTTACCACGAATGCCGTTTCTATTGCGGTTTATCGCATTATTTCTTTAACGACAGAAACATTTTCCACCTTTTTTTTTTTTTCAAATTGAAGCAAGTTTATCAAAAATCTGGCATTTCCCTCCAGCTTTTTTTTTAATTCGATGCATTATGATTTGCATTAAAATACCTGGATGCAAACCCAGCTGCGGTCTACTGTGCCGTATACAATAAAGCAGACCTGACGCAAGAATATGTGGGGGTTTTTTTGGAAGGAGCCGGGGGAAAACAGGTAGCGCACGAGAGAGAGAGGTTAGAGGGGGGAGTGTTTGTGTATGAAAGTGAAGGAGAGAAAGGTGAAGATGATGAATGAGGGAAGGAGGGGAGGGAGGAGCAGTAAACAAACGTGGGCAGAAAGGACGGCGAGTTTCATTGTTTGGAGAGAGCAGCCTCAAAGTCAGGATTTATATACCAGGACATCTACGCTCACACACCTCTTGTCGGTCTTGCTTGGGTTTGGCTCAGTTTGTACTTTACAGGAAATATGAACTTCTTAACAATTTAGAAAAGTTATTGTAGTCATTTGTAAGTCACACACACACACACACACACACAGAGAGAGAGAGAGAGAAACCAACCTTGGAATGCACACGTACTGACAACTCACAGCTAGCTAAAATGTCTAATCTTTAACTTAAACTTTAACTTCCTCTCCTCTCATGCCAACTCACCAGGAACTGAGTGTGTGTGTGTGTGGGCGTGTGCAGTTAAATAATGAGTGATGAGTTCATGAGTTAAAGGGTGTGTGAAGTGTGTTCCAAGACTAGGTGCTGGAGCTAATCCAGGGTTAAACCCCATGGCTGTCTGAGATGAGGAATATGACAGGGGGGAAAAAAGCGAGATGTTGGCAGGGGTGCTTGGAGGGACGACAGGGAAAAAGAAAGAGGGTGGTTAGGGGAGGGAGAGAGAGAGAGAGAGAGAGAGAGAGAAGAAAATGCTGGTGAAGCAGGCGAGGTATTTTTATAAGAGGAAATGATCTCCATTGTTAGAGGGGGGGTAACGGAGAAGTAATATAACGAGTACTGTAACAAATTGCTTCTCCCAGGCAGTAATATATTTCTTTACACTGTTGTTCATCAACTAATAAACCAGCACACGAAATTTGGAAGGAACAGAGAGGGCATAAGGGAGGAGCAATGGACATTTGATATAGAATTGGTTTAAAACAAGAGGATGAAGAGGAGGACGTGAAAATACAATAGAGACAAAAGGAGGAAGAGATGGAGTGAGAGGAGACACAGCCATGAAGCGACTTGAGGACAGACAGACAGGTTGTCTCCCTCCTCACCAAATCCAGTGATGTGCTAACTTTGGCTGGTTGCCAGGCAACAGTGCGCCTGACAACGGCCAAGGCTGCATTGATGTGGCCCTTCTGTGGCAGCGAGGGATCGTGGGTAGTTGCCCCCCACTCACCTCGTCTTAACACCAGACCCTTTAGGATTCACAGCACAGCAACACACACACACACACGCTCAAACACAGGTCATAGGCCTTTTACCTATGGGAAGAGAGTGAGCTGCATATGTGTGTGTGTGTGTGAGAGAGAGAGAGAGAGAGAGAGAGAGAGAGAGAGAGAGAGAGAGAGAGAGAGAGAGAGAGAGAGAGAGAGAGAGAGAGAGAGAGAGAGAGAGAGAGAGAGAGAGAGAGAGAGAGAGAGAGAGAGAGAGAGAGAGACAGACAGAAGAATTATCTTCCTCTCAAGGGCACCACCCGAGTGCTGGGACATCGGAATACCAAAAAGTCTTAAATGTCATGTTTTATCAAACCTCGAGGCATTGAACAGTATTGAATGCAGTTAAATCATAGCGTTTGAGTCGTGAGTTTCATTCTAGAGGTCTTAAAACGGTTGTGATTTTTTTCTGGTGAGAAATCAACACAGAGCTACTGGATATTCTGATGAATCAGTTGCAAAATTGGCCTTTTATTTCATTCGAACTGGCATTAAAAATGTGCTGTGATGTGATCATGTTTAGCTTGATGAGACTTGCAGACACGTTGCATTAATGCGATGTAGAGACGGCTATGAAAATAGGGACAGGGAGAGGGGATTGAGCAGAGAGAGAGAGGGTGTGTGCCTCCGTTGGCAATATTACTCAAATATCACCCTCAATCCTACATGCAAAAGAAAAATACATTTCACATACTTCAGATTATGTTAAGAAATATGTTTCAAAATATAGAAAACTATTTGTATGTGTGTATTTGGGTGTCCTGAATATATGTGGATATTCTTTCAGATATATGTTGTCAGTGCGTAGGCAGATGTATTTCCATTGTGTCATGTACTTGTACAAGTACATTCTTGTCATGTTTTATGTATTTTTAAATATATACCTGAACATATTCGGAAGTGAAATGTATTTTCTTGCAGCATGGGTTTCCTCACGCCATCTTTCCAGCCTGCCCTCATCTTTAATTTCTCCACTGCAAACCATGTCATAATTTCATGATGACATGGTTGACATGAATGATGCAGCCCCCCCCCCCCCCCCCCCCTCTGTGGTCCCATTCAGTGACAAATATCTCACCTGTAATCGTAGCGCCATTCCCCCAAGGTTCCCCGTGTGCTGTCTGAGACGGATGGATGGGCGAGCAAATGAATGAACAAACGAACGACTGGATGGGCAATTTCCCACAGACACCAAGAGACACGCAACGAACCATTTTAACAGTTAAATTTCATCCTTGTCGTGTCTCCGGTTATATGCCGTGCTTCACGTGTGCTCCCTAATCCCCCTGATTCCTCCCCGGTCGTGTTGGCGGTAACTAACGGGCAACAGAACCGGGAAGCGTTCGGTTATGCCCGGCCGCCTCCTCTGTTTAAGGGAAACGCCGCGCTGACGATAATGCTGCTCTGATGAGCTGTCACTCACAAACACCTCTCTGCTGAAGCCAACGACAGGGAAGAGGCAATTTTGTTTGTGTGTGTGTGTGTGTGTGTGTGTGTGTGTTTGGGTGGGTGGGTGGTTAGGCGGGGGGGAATGCGGAGGGGAGGGGAGGGGAGGTGTGTGCTTGATGGGAGGTGTGTGCATGTGTGTGTGTGTGTGTGTGTTTGGGTGGGTGGGTGGTTAGGCGGGGGGGAATGCGGAGGGGAGGGGAGCTGTGTGCTTGATGGGAGGTGTGTGCGTGTGTGTGTGTGTGTGTGTGTGTGTGTACCCTCATGTTTATGCTAATTTACACAAGCCGGTGTCTGCTCTGTTATCAGCAAGCCTGTATTGTACTGCGTTATTGCTTGTGGCTTTGAGTCTGTGTGTGTGTGTGTGTGTGTGTGTGTGTGTGTGTGTGTGTGTGTGTGTGTGAGAGAGAGAGAGAGAGAGAGAAAAAAAAAAGAGGGTACAATTGCGTGTGTTTTTATGTGGATGCATGCGTTCTCGTGTGTGTGTGTGTGTGTGTGTGTGTGTGTGTGTGTGGCATTAATTACCCAGAGTGCTGGAAGTGCCTGGGCAGGCCAGTCTGTTAGCGTAGCCACTCTGCCACTACTTATTAATCAACCTGGCAGACAGACAGTGGTGGCACTGCCCCTCCGCCTGCCAAATAGGGAGCTGGCCCCACTCTGATAACTTTCAACACACTACGCCCGCTGTCCTGCGGCTGCCAAATAGGGAGCAACTCTGCCTAAGATAAGTCCAATAGTCCCGTGCTGTGGGAGGGTGATAGACTGCGGCTTCCCTGTAAGACTGATGGTTATGGTGGGAGGTGCGGGGTGGTGTGGGGGTTAAGATGTGAGTTGAAGAGATAAACCTTCACATTCATATGGATCCATACCGTCACACCTGGGCACAACCACATTCTTCTCCTGTTGGCTACTGAGCAGCTCCACTAGTGCAGATGGGGGTGGGGGGGGGGGGGTTAGGTGCCTTGCTCAAGAGGACATTGACGATAGCTGTTGAGGGAGGGGAAACCATTACTTTCACAACCCAGTTACTACTGCCCTCAAACCTTGTACTTAAAGTAGCGGTAAGTATAAGTACACCACTTGTTGGTTGACCAGTTTAGCAGGGCCAGATAGAGCTTTTATAACCAGTATTGGTACATATGAATTCCACTTGTGGCTGATTGTTTTCCACGATGACAGAATCTTAAGAGGGCCACATTCTAATGTTTGTCCAAACGAGAAGCTTTGCATCCTCTTACTGCTATAAAAATACTGCTATTGTGAACAGAGTCATCCGGTTTAACATGATACACTTCTTACTATCAACTAAATGGCTGTACTTGTGGGTTAAACAACACCGTGCATAATAGCCTATGACTGTGGAAAAACAACAACTGTAATTGCCTTTTTCCCTCCTAAACACATCACAGAGATTGGTAGCGGGCTTCAGACATCTAAAGACACAGACGCAATGTCCTAGGAAATAAGACTTGAATGAGCGAGGGCTGGAACTTGACCTAGACCTAATTTGGGGGCACCACTAATGTCCGAAATTGCTCAATTTTGAAGGCAAGCCCAACCCATCCTGACTGCAGGAATAAATGGCACGGTCCAGGAAGCAGCAGGCTGGCTTAATGTCAGCGCTGATTCAAAAATGGAGCGCCGCTTGGTTTCCCTGCTGGCAGATAAGATTCTGATTATTGACACTCTTCATTTGTGTGATAGTGTAGTAGACGCCACGTCACGGACAATCTTTGTTGGCAAAGCTTCCGCAGAGCACACACACAAAACAATTGATTGGTGAAACTGTGTAAATAATTGTCGAAATTTTGAGTGCAGCCGGGTGGAAAAAAAATGTTTGTTAGTTTTTTTTTGTTTTCTATTTTTAATGGTCTGGTAAACTTAAAGACTTCACAGGTTGTTTTCTGATTAATGCGTTCTGGTGATTTACTGAATCTGAATAATGGACAGTTCTAGTGTAGGGAACTATAAACCAGACTGCCATGTATCTATTTATGTTGTTCTATGAATTATGCATCTAGGCCTAGGACAAGTCTTTTCTATCAGTCTGACTGTAGACTCACCATCATGCACGCACACACACACACACACACACACACACACATTCATTTTGACGACTGTCGCTCTCTCTCTCTCTCTCTCTCTCTCTCTCTCTCTCTCTCTCTCTCTCTCTCCAATACTCTCTCTCTCTCTCTCTCTCTCTCTCTCTCTCTCCTCTCTCTCTCTCTCTCTCTCTCTCTCTCTCTCTCTCTCTCTCTCTCTCTCTCTCTCTCTCTCTCTCCCTAAACTCCTGAAAAGAGCGCTCTGTCTCTGCCTCTGCCTCTCAAGGCCGAGCCTCTATTGGAGAGAATTAGGGATGACTCTTCCTCCGCAATCGGAGGAGAGAGGAAGACGGAGAGTGTGGAGAGGAGAGGAAATTAAATGTAGTCCATTTTTTACTTTTAATGCCAGGGACAATCTCTCAAAGACTACCATCCTGTGCACTGGATCTCTCTGGGACACACACTCACACACACACACACACACACACACAAAGCTTTACATTAACACATGGGCGTGTCCAGGCACAACTGGCACAGAGGGATTGATTGGAGAGGAGAAGGGAGGGAGAGAAGTGTTAAGTGAGCAAGCCTTTCCAGGGAGGGTACAGCTATCTGACTAGCGGTCTCACATCCTTTTTCTACCATTGCGTAATCTGTTGACATTGACAGCAGCAAGATGTATCACAGTGCTAATCCTCAAATTCCTCATATTGTGGTGTTTCTTCACTACACAACCCAGAGGTCACCTGTCAATCAAACAGTGTCCAGCACCGGCACTGCGACGTCTTTTTCCTTGGATTTCCTATTGGTGAAGTTTGAAAATTGAAATTGAAAATTCTATACCGTTATAAATACACACATGCACACACACCCACACCAAAGGCATTGGTATGGGAGACGGGCGTGCACGATTTCTTAAAGCGTTGTTTACCTAAATAGTTTACCCATCTATGCATTCAAGTGCAAGGTCACAATAATCGAAAGCTCTGCTGAGTGTGTGCTTGTGTGTTTCAAGAGAGAGGCAGGGACACACACACACACACACACACACACATGCTCATGTCAGCTGAGCGTTGGATGCCAGTGGGCCTTATCTGACTGCAATGTTCAAATATTCAAGGCAATCGGCATAACTGCCACTGTCATCACCATAGTGAAACTTTATCATATCAGTGGCATATTTTAATTACACATCCACAGATGGAGGAAAAAATCAGGAGATCTCGACGAGTGTGTGTGTGTGTGTGGTTTGTGACTTTGCATGTGCATCAGAATGAACGGCATTTTTATGAGACAGGCTGGCAGATTGGCGTGTGTTCATGTGTGTGTGTGTGTGTGTGTGTGTGATAATGACATATCAACTGAGCTGGTGTGTTGACAGTGAGTTTGGAGCCAGCCTCCTGAACGGTGAAGTCGGGTTTAAATGGCGCAGCAGCGAGAGGAGCATCTCCCCCAGCGTGTGGCCGACCCCGTGAGTTGAGACGGAGGTTAGCAACTGAGTAACGACTCGAAACACACCAAACCCCCTTTCAGACGGGTTGGAACAGATACAGCCTCTTTTATTGAGCATGATTTGATGTCGAAGTTGGCTTGTGTAATGTGTATGAAATGAAGATGTCGCCGTGAAGAAACGCAAAAAAAAAACGCAGAGAAAAACACAGAATACGTAAGATATTGATAAATGAGGGTGCAAGAAAGAGGAAGACTAACCAAAATACAGTCACACTTCACTCCTTAGACCAATTACAAACTGTGCTCTGAAATTCCTGTTATGAAAGATGACAAATGAAAAAAAAACAGTGTTTTAGCCTGCTGAGCAAAAACCAAGCTCAACTAAACTGTACCGTGCCAGCTATACCCAATGCCACGGATACTGTGTGCAATGTGAAGAGGAGTTACAGTATCTAGGCCAACCCAGCATGGGCTCCGTTTGAAGTATTGCAGCATTTTGCCAGCGCATAGTGGAATAGCAGAGGTCTACTTTTAGCTCCAGACACAACATCCATTCACTACAGTACGAGCCGAGGCAGGCAGGCGGAGGAGAGGAGGAGTGCGCGACGCTAGCGCACATACGCCGATACGCACTTTTAGACAGGCGCGTGTACACGCTCCGACACCATCGGCACATATGTACATTGACGCATGACACATTAAAGGGGCTGAAATGTGCAGGTAACACACACACACACACGCGTGCACACACCCCTGGCAGAGAAACAATGAGTGTTTATCCAGCCTCGCTCGTGGCACCCCTATTTCACCCGCCATTACCCTCTGACTGGATGGGGACCCCCGGGGACGGCGACACCCGAGGGACCCAGATGATGGATAAACAGAGCAGCGGAGGCAGGGGAGGAGGCTGAGGAGGGGATAAGGAAACGAAACACAAATGAAGGAGAGGTGAAGGTTTTTTACCTTTGCAGGGGAATTCCATGCGCGCACGCACACACACACACACACACACACACACACCAAAAACAGGCGTTAGTATGGGCTTTTGTGATCAGGCCGTTGAGCTATTGTTCCTTGGGGCTGTAACGAGCAACACAACTTGATCAATGGACACTCACTACCACTCTATAAAGATGGTCGTTATAAAGGAAGGGTGAATGGGATAACGGTTCTTCTTCCTGTCCCTGTGGACGCACACACACACACACACACACACACGCACACACACGCACACACACACACACACTATCTCCACACTTCCTTTCACAGTGTTTGTCCCTTTGTGACTCATTCTTTCTCTGTCACCCTCTCTCATCTTTTTTTTCCCTCCCTCTGCCGTGCTCCTTCTGTGTGTGTGTGTGTGTGTGTGTGTGTGTGTGTGCGCATGCATGCCCTCTGACAGACTTGAACTTGCCTATGATGAAAACAAGCGCAATCACACTCCTCCACGCTAAACACACACGCACACAAACACACGTCTTATGTAGCACATGCAGACCGAGGTGCTGAGAAGCGCTTGTGCACACAGTCGTACTCTGCTGGGAGCTGGCCTGGTTTCTCTTTCACCAGCACACGCAGTCCACACACACACACACACAGACACACACGCACACTTTCTCTCTTGCTCTTTCTGAAACTCTCTGTGTTGCTCTCCCATGTGAATACAGAACATACGACACTACACAGATCTTGAGACAACGCGGAAAAAAAACATCGGCCCCGAGACTTCATGAAAGGGCAAGCGACATGGCTTGAAAGGGAGTTCGCTGACAGACACACACACACACACACACACACACACACACACACCCAGGACATCAGAGGCTAGCTGCCAAGCTTCCCTTTTTTTTTTGGCTGATTGAATTCCAAATGCCATTTTCTGGGCCGAAAAGGGTTTGCCTCACACACACACACACACACACACACACACACCACGGAGGGTCCTGCCCACAGTATGACTCCCTGCCAAATTATAAACACAGATAATTTGCTTGTCACAGTCAATAGTAAGAACAACTTTAGAGAAAGAGGGAGAGAAAGAAAGAGAGGCAGAAAAGGGAAGCGAGAGAAGAGCAGGGCAGATCACCCAAGGCCAACTGCTGTGTCTCAGCCAGAGAGGTTGTTTGTGGGAGAAAAAAAAAAGGGAATTATTTCTCTCTCTCTCTCTCTCTCTCTCTCTCTCTCTCTCTCTCTCTCTCTCTCTCTCTCTCTCTCTCTCTCTCTCTCTCTCTCTCTCTCTCTCTCTCTCTCTCTCTCTCTCTCTCTCTCTCTCTCTCTCTCTCTCTCTCTCTCTCTCTCTCTCTCTCTCTCTCTCTCTCTCTCCCCTCCCGATCCTCCTTTCCCCCCGTTAGCTACGTCATTCGCCGTGACCCTCTGGAAGCAGCAAAGAGTTTTAGCATGGCGGCGTTTCAGCGGGGAGAGGGTGTGACAGGTTGGTGCGGGGGCAGCGGCATAAACAGCACGGTACGCCGCGGTAGTGGTAATTAGATATTGAGACGCGCCGGCGTGAGAATGGAGAGTGGGGGGCGACAGGAGATACACCTACGGGGGAATCTGAGGGGTGTGTGTGTGTGTGTGTGTGTGTGTGTGTGTTGAAAAAAGTGTGTGTCATATACATTATTCAGTGGGTTTGAGGCGTCCACATCTGTTCGTTTCACTGGACTAGGCACAGGACGGCGCGCGCACACACACACACACACACACTATGATATACAGTAACCACTGTGACGCCAAGACCTGCTCCACACACACACACACACACACACACACACACACACAGGCTTTTATGTCAACCTATTGACAATGAATTCATGTGTTGTATAGTTTGTTAAAGGCATCTTATGTCATCCTGTGGGCATAGCCACATATTCCTGCACACACACACACACACACACACACCCACACACACATACATAAACAAATCCTAATTATATGTATCGCGCATCATACATGAAACATCTGATGGCTCCGCGACGGCACACACAAACGGGTCATTTCTCGGTTGTTATATATTCAGAAAGCGTGTAAACAGCAGACAGGCGTAGCGTGTTTGCTTTGTTCTGCTTTGTGTTTGTGCTTTTGCTCCAGATCCACAGAAAAAGGGCGTTCGGCGGGTCTGCGTGTGTGTGTGTGTGTGTGTGTGTGTGTGTGTGTGTGTGTGTGTGTGTGTGTGTGTGTGTGTGTGTGTGTGTGTGGGCACCGGCGCATTGGAATGAATATGGATGGATGGGCTCTGTGTGTGCTTGCTGTGTTTAGGGGCACATGATCCCCCCCCCCCTCACCGGTCTTTGTGTGCACATGCTCGCACATGTACGCATTGTCTCTGGCTCTGTGTGACTGTGAGGGAGAGAGAGAGAGAGAGAGAGAGAGAGAGAGAGAGAGAGAGAGGGGGGAAAGGAAAAGGAGAGTCTTCACTGTAGTGTCAGCCTTTGATCAGTGTCTCTCTCTCTCTCTCTCTGTGTGTGTGTGTGTGTGTGTGTGTGTGTGTGTGTGTGTGTGAGAGAGAGAGAGAGAGAGAGCCAACCCCTGGTGTCTTGGAGCCAGATGAAACACTGCGCCTCTATCCAGAACTCACAGAACACCCACTATCCTTCTCTCCCTCGCTCTCCCTCCCTCTCTCTCTCTCTCTCTCTCTCTCTCTCTCCTCTCTCTCTCTCTCTCTTGCCCCCTCGAACCACCAGTCCTCACCACAGCCATTTTAAAGGCTATTCATGCAGCGCTGCGCTTTCATCTTGTATCGCAGCGTTTTAACCAACCCTCTTCTGTCTTTTCCGAGCCTTTTTTTTTTATCAGATTATGGAGGAGGAGGACGGCGTTGTGCGCTGACTCACAGTCAGTGGCTGATGTGAACAATGAGATGGACACAGCGTGAAGGTGGAGGGAAGATATTGGTCGTGGCTGTAACGAGATTACATTAGGATCCTATATGTCATCTGGCTCTGTTGCGGTCCGGTTCAGCTCCTCCAGCCTCTGTGTATTTTTTGTAGTGCAACCTAACATGACGTGCTTTGATTCGTTTTGTTTTTTGCGCTTCAGATGAGATGAGTTTTACTTGAGGCCGATAGCGATTTAGAAATCATCGGGTAATGTCGTGAACTGGGTATGAATGTAGGTACAGGGTAGCGTAGGAAAATATAGTCGCGTTTGGAGAACTTCCTGGTGAGTCTTCTGGATCCAAGCTAGGATGCTCTCCAACTTAATAAGTCACATCATACTGCAACTTGTGTCTGGATAAAAGAGCATCTTTACTGTGGAGAATGTGGGGGGAAAGTATTCAGATTTGATGTCATTGCATCGGGGGAGGCCAAGGCCAGTGATGGGTATGTCATCGCTAATAATCCGTTCGTGGGTGTGAGTCAGAATGGGGCCACCGGTATTCCTGTGGGTGCAGGACGCCGTACTGTAAGTGTCTCTGTGTAAAAAAGTCCCGGCTCAGTGGCATTACAAAGAGTAAACGTCATTGAGAGAAGAGCAGAAAAAGCAATTTCCTCCCTCACTCACTACTCTCCCTCTCTCTGAGTACAATCTGTCACTCCTTGTTGATGGTTGTTGCTGTTGTATGCACGCACACACACACACACACACACACACAAACGCACACACACACCCCTCAGCCTAGCAATTCCCTCTCCATCAGAAGCTGATTTACAGGCCAAACTAGGGAACATTTGCCAGACTGCCTGATACTACAGTGGAAATAAACTCTCTATTCTCTCTCCCCTCTCTGTCTCCTCCCTCTTCCCTTCATCTCCCCATGCTTCCTGCCTCCATTCTTCACCCTCCTCTCTTCTACAACCGCCACTCTCTCTCCCCCTCCCTCCTTTCTCTTTCCTCTTTCTCTGCCCTTCTCCCATCCACCTTCGCCCTCTCCTCTCTAACCATCCCTCTTCCATACCTTCCTTCCTTCTCCTCCTCCTCCATCCCACCTCCATCTTCGTTCCTCCCAGGCTTCCTCAGTACTGGTGACCAGTCTGCCAAGGGTAACTACGGCCTGCTGGACCAGATCCAGGCCCTGCGCTGGCTCAACGAGAACATCGGCCACTTCGGCGGAGACCCCGAGAGGATCACCATCTTCGGCTCCGGGGCCGGGGCCTCCTGCGTCAACCTCCTCATCCTCTCGCACCACTCGGAGGGTAAAAAGAAGGCTCTCGCTGGCTGTTGCATCTCGGTCTAATTGGTCTCATTTTTGTGTCCCCGTCTCCGTCTTCTCTCTTTCTCTCTCGCTCTCCATAGAGAGACATTACAGAAACAATCCTAGACACAGGGTTCCCACTGGTCATGGGATTCCTGGATTACCAAGGAATGTTGAGTGGTATAGCAACGTTCAGGGGCATCAGTCCACTGCTGCCTTATAGGCTAAATGTTAGGAACGATTGTGGTGTAAAATCAAAGAGTGCAAAAGGTAACAACCATGATTAAGACTAACTACATGTAAAAAATAAAACATTGTCAGACGTTTGGGTACCAGAGGCCCTGTAGCCTGTTGTTCTGGCACTATTTTATGTGGAGAAAATGGGCAAAACTTGCATTGTTTTCCAAGTTGATGTACTCTTTTGAATTCAGAAAAACACAGGCATTTAAAGGCTTTGATTTAGTGATTTAGCAAAAGTCGGAGAAGAATGAGAACATGTCCAATGTCCAAGAAATTGCATTTTCAAAAACCAGCCCAGTGGCCTGGTTCATAGCCTTTCCAGTGTTAACCAGACATGGACATGGTCATTCATAGCCTGGATCCAGCAAAATAACCCGCTCGTTGTATTTGCAAACACACATTTCGCCATTCATAGGACTGGCTTTCCTGCGTTCATCATCACCCAGACCACATTTCAGTCCTCAGGTTAGATCATTTCTGACTAATCCCTCAATAGCTAAAATGCATATTTGCACGCCTGGACACATCCCTTCATATTTGCTCTATATATTTGTTGTTTGTTAGCGGTGCACATCCGCTTAAACCTGTAAATCTGTCAACAAAGACGTATCTGTATTTATGTGCTGTGTGATTTTCAAAATGTTTGGTTGCTTGTTGTGTTCTCCTCAGCACAGTATTTGTCTTTCTTATCTGTGTCCATTCTTTGCTGTTGTGACGACCCGCACTTCATCTAATCTAAAATCGAATCACAGTAGCAAGGTCTTGCTTTACCCACGTGGAAACACACGCTAGCAGCATCCAGCCCACAAACCGACACGTCCAGACCCGAGTGCTTGACGCCTCAATATGCTCAAAGGAAAAAGCACTTGGCCCCGGCCCCTGCGTCGAGGAATTTAAGTGGTCATGTGGTTAATGAGCGAATCCAGGTTGGATACAGGCTATGTCATTCATGTCTATGGAAGATAAACGACATGGAGTTCAAAGCTATAGCTCCTCGGTGAGCGCTCCTGGCTCTTTCAACGGTCCGCCGCTCTGCAGGAGAGGTGCTTTACCTCCATAGATAATATACGTACATCTGACCTCACGCTCCCCATCACCAATGACACGCCTTAATGGCTAAGTGTTACACTGCCCCAGCAAAGAGAGAGGCCTGTGGACCGGCTCGCTTTGAACTGCATTGAGATCAGTGTGACTGACGACCCGCAGCCTAATGGTCACGCACTCGCCGGCTTTGATCACGCTGCTCCAGAAGCCTTTCTCCTCTGACCATAAGTTCTCTGTTCTCTCCAATGCTAGAGGACTCTCTCTATCTATCTCTACTTTCTCTCTCTCTCTCGCTCTCTCTCTCTCTCTCTGTTCTTTTTTTTTCTTTCACACACACACACACACACACACACACACGTACTGTAGAGACGGACAGGAACAACAGAAATAGTGGATGAAAGGGAGATTAGTGTTCACAGACCCATACATCTGTTTCAATCACCACTCTTTGTGTGTGTGTGTGTGAGAGAGAGAGAGAGCGAGAGAGGGGGAGTGTGTGTGAGAGAGTGTATGTCCCTGAAGCATCAAGCAGGCTGCCATTCTCTCACACATCTCTCAAATTTTGAATGTGTCTTGAAAACAAATGTGTGTTGCCTAAGCTTGACTGAGTCACGTGCACTGCTGCTGTGTCATTGTGTCCATTGAGCACAACCTCCATAATTACATGTCTATTTTACCACTAATGTCTTTTAACCCCTTTGCATTAACCCAGGCGTTCCCAACCTAGTTTCATTGGCAGGTGATAGTATTTGTAAGTTAGAAATCTCCTGATGTGTAAACTGCGTTCACAATGTAACGACAGGAGTAGTACCCGAAGTACCCATAATCACAGTAACGAATGTACTCATGGGTATTAGGGATTATAAAATGGATAACTATAACAAATAGCAGCTGCCTGAAAAGTTTTTCTCAAAGCAGTACATGTACATAAACAATATATGCCATAAAAATTGGCATAGCAACCAATTAAACGCTGCTAATCATGCTTTATGGGAATTTTCAGCATGGTTGACCAATCAGATTGCTTAGCTAAGACATGATTAGTGGCTTTAGTTTGACCAGGACTTTTTCTTGGCGCCCCACTTTACCTCGGAGCGACCATGACGGTTGGGAAAGCCGGTATTAACCCCTTGTCTCCTGTTGCTGACAACCCCTCCCCACGCTGCCACCTGTTCATTCTCATCCCGCTGTCCTGTCATCACCCCATCTTCATCATCGTCCTCATCAACGTCTAACGGTCAGCCCTACAGACGCTGCCTGTCAGTCACGTCCCCTGGGAGCGCCAGGTAAGGAGCCTGTCACCCCCCCCCCCCACCCCCACCCCCCCTCCCTCCTGCTTGAGGGATACCAATCATGTCAAGAAAACACTATCACAAATCAAACCTGACAGCGGAGAGATACAGGGTGGAAGTGTCAGACTTGAAGGCTAGAGATACTCATATAGGAGGAGAAGACATGAGGGAGATATTTGGGGTAACGGCGTTAGGGGGGAGACAAAGAAAGGAGAGTGAGAGAGAAAGGAAGATAGATGGCGATGGGCTGAGAGTAACTTAGGGAGTAGCTTAGGGAGGTTCAGGAGGAGGAGGAGACAAATACAGCAGCCAAATAGAGGAGGGTACTGAGCTTGGAGGGCAAGATGCACCGAGGGAGTGACCAAGAAACTGATTGTGTAGACGACTGAAATAATACCCACCTCCCCAATCTCTCTGTCCGTCTCTCCCTCTCCTGGCGGAGATAGGTAGGTCTAGCTGTTTCCGAGCTACTTCCTATGTAATTGATTTCCCAGGGAAAGAGGGCTCTGCGGCTCTGCTTAATAATTAACTGACCAATCTTCCGCCTGGGAGTGGGAGAGAGAGAGAGTGCTGGAGAAAAACGAGGGAGGAGGCGAGGGAAGCAGGCAGCCCCTTAACGAGCCACTTGAGCGGTTCAAACAGTAGAGGACAGGCAGAGCGAGGGAGAGAGAGACAGAGACACAGAGAGAGAGAGAGAGTGGAAACAGCCAGAAGAAGAAAGAGGAAAATGGCTGTCTTGACGCCTCCGACGAGCGTATTCCCAGTCCTGCCTCTTTTCTGTGCTACAGCGCCATAGCTTGCCGAATCTGAGAGGCTTTGGGTCTGCAGTCCCATGCTATATCTATCAGCGTTATGTCTCCAGTGAGAGTACATCAAAAAAAATAAAATCAGCAGGTTTTTTTAAAAAAGCGAATTCTTAGAATGGAGAAATGATATCTGATTCCCACATAAAACAGCCACTCTGCCTCCCATCCCATCCAAGACTGAGGCTCTTTCCTCCAACTGCAGTTAGACAAGACAACTTCACACAGCTTCGTCCTTCCTCTTACGTCCCCCCTCTCTCTGACTTCCCAGGTCTCTTCCAGAGGGCCATAGCCCAGAGCGGCACAGCCATCTCCAGCTGGTCCGTCAACTACCAGCCCCTCAAGTACACTAAGATCCTGGCCAGGAAGGTGGGCTGCACCTACACCGAGACGGCCGACCTGGTCGACTGCCTGAGGCGCAAAAACTTCAGGGAGCTGGTGGACCAGGACATCCAGCCAGCCCGCTACCACATCGCCTTCGGGCCCGTGGTGGACGGAGATGTAGTGCCCGACGACCCTGAGATCCTCATGCAGCAGGTGGGGGTCTGACCTTCATTCATGGTGGTAACTTAAACACACAACGGGTTGTTTTTTTTCATTTACATTTTCCTTGTGCCCGGAGATAGTTAAGTGGTTTTAAGCCCCTTCCTCTGGAACCACATGTGCCCCCACTGGGTCATTCTTAAAAACCTTGACCTGATTTGTGCTTTCATTTGGACTACTTTCAGAGTTTCAGATCTCCTGTGAAAAATCCCATCACGTATAAAAGACAGGCATCTGTCACGGGTCACCTTTAAGAGTAGCACTTTTAGTTTACAGTTTGACTTTGTTATTAGGCCACTGGCTTCCCCCGTTATCACCAAAACAACTCATAATCTCATACTCACAGGTGAACATCAAAAAGCGTCTGGTTCGTTCGAGGGAAAACATGATACCGTTAATTGATGTCTTGCTGTGCGTGTGGAGAACATTGTGTTAATTGCCCTGTAAAACCCCACAAGCCCAGTGCTACAGAGTAGGGAAAAAAAGGAGCCATAGCTTGCAGCAATTCTGTTTGTAGAACTTTGATTAGATTTATTAACTACCTTATGTTGGAGCGAATCTGTTCAGTGGTGAAATAATTACCCAGCAAGCATTTGACGGACGGCAACGTGCGGGAGGTGGCCAAGTTCAATGTCAACCCACACAAGCACAACATTTTGGGTGTTGTCCCTGTCTCCTACTGATGGTCCTTGGGTATATATATAGTATATAGACAAACAATATTAAAACATACTGTACTTTATCCGCTTACACCACAAATGTGTATTTGCTTGTAATAAATTTGACCTTAAAAGATGATCATAAACCTACCTTAACCTTAACACTAACTTTAACCTCATAAATGAATAAAAAACGACATGGTTATCAGCAATGTTTCAAGCTATCGTGACTTGTGACTTGTGACTTGGCCAGAAAGTGAAAGCCCTGGACTCGGATACCACTTCAATACTCAATGTGCTCTTCCCTTTCTGTACCACCAGGGGGAGTTTCTCAACTATGACATCCTGATAGGAGTGAACCAGGGAGAGGGGCTGAAGTTTGTGGACGACAGCGAGGACAACGACGGCATCTCTGCCGCCGCTTTCGACTACACCATCTCAAACTTTGTGGACAACCTCTACGGATACCCAGAAGGTGAGGAGTCAAAACATTATCCTCTTTTCAGGACGCGTGTCCATATCTTCCGTCATATGTCCTCTCCCTTTTTCAATTGTGGTTTAGGTCCACTTTGATTTTGACGCTGTATATACGTTTTCAAAGGTGGTCATATCAATGTATTCATGGGTAGGATTTCGACTCTACATAGTACATTAGCACAGATAGAAGACCTGCCCCAGCATGTACAATAGCTAAGAGCACAGCATCCAATGGAAAAGTAAATCATTAAAACATTATGAGGGGGGGAAAATGAAATGAGAGATAAAATATGGGCCCAGTGAAGTGCATCAACCAAGACGGGCATACTAAGGAGATTGCCTATCATGGAGATTATCTTTCACCGTGGTGGGTCTGCGCCTTGGCCTTTTGCGGCACCGTGGGCAGTAATGCTGTCTCTCATCGTCCCCCCAGGCAGCCAGCTCTCCATCATAGCGCTGTTGTTTCCTGCCAGATCGGCCTGCAAAACCCCTCACAGCACGCCGCAGTCAAAATACACACATTTGGATAATGCAGTCACGCTCCCTCCTCAGGTCCCCCGTCACTCATGCAGCTCTCCGAGAGGCACAGTCTCTCTCTTGCCCTTTGTGTCGCTCGGTCTGCCCCCTCTTTCTCACGATGTGTCTATCTCTCCGACACACACACACACACACACACACACACACACACACACACACACACACACACACACACACACACACACACACACACACACACACACACACACACACACACACACACACACACACACACACACACACACACACACACACACACATGCATCCAGACGCACACGCCTCTTTTCATTTTTCTCCATTCCTGTCATTCCTCCTCATCAACATGTACTGCTTTCTCCCTCGCCCCTCTATTTCACCCCTCTTGACAACAATGTTCTATCCTGTCATTACTTCCCTCCTGTTGTCTTTTATCGCTAACTTGTCAACAATTTTCTCATTTTCTACCCTTTCTCCACACCTTTTCTGCCTCCGCCCCCTTCTCCCATCTCTGTTACTTCCAAATCCCTCCTTTCCCTTTCCGTCTTGTACAACTCTTTCCTTTCCCTTTCTCTCTCCTGTCTTGTCCCTCTCCCTATTTCCCTCCTCTCTCCTCCCCCTCTGCTCTTCCTCTCTCTGTCCACCAGGTAAAGACATCCTGAGGGAGACCATTAAGTTCATGTACACAGACTGGGCGGACCGGGACAACGGCGACATGCGGAGGAAGACCCTGCTCGCTCTGTTCACAGACCACCAGTGGGTGGCGCCGGCTGTGGCCACCGCCAAACTCCACGCCGAGTTCCAGTCCCCGGTTTATTTCTATACCTTCTACCACCACTGCCAGACCGAGACGCGACCCGAGTGGGCCGACGCGGCCCATGGGGATGAGATACCCTACGTGTTCGGCGTGCCCATGATTGGCGCCACCGACCTGTTCCCATGCAACTTCTCTAAGAACGACGTGATGCTGAGCGCCGTGGTAATGACCTACTGGACCAACTTCGCGAAGACGGGGTAGGTGGAACGGAAAATGTTATTTGATTTACTTTTATTAATCCTCCAAGAGGGGGGGATTATCTTTTTGCCCTCTGTGCTTCTGCAGCAGGTAGGAGTTAGGTGTTTACTCAAGGATACTACAGTAGGTATTGATTAAGTTCAGAGGTACATTTCACTACTTTTGCCTTATTTTCATATATATTTTCAAATGAGGCTATAGTTAGTGATTTGATGTCAACTCAGTGCAGAAGTTTGTGAAAGAGAGCACAACTTGTATTAGACTTGTGACTGAGATGTCCTCTCTGTTGTCCACTAGGGACCCAAACCTGCCAGTCCCTCAGGACACCAAGTTCATCCACACCAAGCCCAACCGCTTTGAGGAGGTCATCTGGACCAAGTTCAACTCTAAAGATAAGCAGTACCTCCACATCGGCCTGAAACCCCGCGTCAGAGACAACTACAGGGCCAATAAGGTAGCCTTCTGGCTGGAGTTAGTGCCCCACCTCCACAACCTCCATGAGGAGCTCCTCAGCCCCAGCACCACCCGTTTGCCGGGCATCGTTACACCCAGACCCTGGCCTAGGAACCCTGTTACCCGCACCAGTCGCCACCCCTACCCTACCTTACCATCCGACCCGGAGCCCGAGGGCTCGGAGCGACCACACCAGGACCTCTTCCCTGGAGACACCCGGGACTACTCCACTGAGTTGAGTGTGACGGTCGCCGTGGGCGCTTCGCTTCTCTTCCTCAACATCCTGGCCTTCGCCGCACTCTACTACAAGCGTGACAAGCGACACGAGATGCGACGCCACCGGCTTTCCCCTCAGCGGGGAGGTCCCGCCAATGACCTGGCCCACAGCCAGGAGGAGGAGATCATGTCTCTGCAGATGAAGCACTCGGAGCACGACTCGCACCACGACATGGAGCCCCTCCGGCCCCACGACATCCTGCGGCCGGCCTGCCCGCCCGACTACACACTGGCGCTGCGCCGCGCCCCCGACGACGTGCCACTGATGACACCCAACACCATCACCATGATCCCCAGTACCATCACTGGCATGCAGCCCCTCCACGCCTTCAACACCTACCCCTCCACCGGCCACAACAACACCCTGCCCCACCCCCACTCCACCACCAGGGTATAGTAGGGACTGGCCTTACACGGCGCCACCTAGGGACCAGGGGGAATGGCTCTGCTACCAATCTGGATGGGGAGGCGTCTGGATCTGGGCAGTTCTCCATTCTCTTACTCTCTTGTTTCTCCAAAAAGAACTCCACCTCCTTCATCATCTGCTGTCAAACTTAGCAGCTCCCTCCGCTGGTGGTGTGTGGAGATGAAACTGAACTGCAAGGCAGCGGGTGACCATTCTGGGGGTGATTTTTTGAAAGACACAAAGGGGGTCTACTGTTCCCTCAGTCAGACTAAAGCCCCCTGAAATCTGTCCACAGGACAAATGTCTTTCGCCGCTCTCTATGTTTTCCCCCTTTACTTTTGTGTCATCTCTTTCTCTCTCCTTGGTGTTTTGTGTGTGTATAGCCTTCTCTTTTCTACATCTGCCTCGTATCCCCGCTCTGCTCCTCCCATTCAACCAGTGATTATCTCCCTCTTCCCAGCGCTCCCTTCTTCTTCTATGGATTCATAAACTACTGATTTGTTGGAGTCTTTCTCTTAAGGGGGGCATAGAGTACATACAGTAAGCATATAACTATGAAAACATTGATATCTGATACTGTCATTCTACCAGCATTCTTGGTGCCAAGTATGTACTACTGTGTTTGTTTTCCCATCCGGGGAAAAACTAAAGAAAATTCTAGAGTATTCCTATTTACTGTCAACTAACAGATGCTGTGTGTTCTCATGACAAAGTGCCAAATTGGCCTCTCTTGTGTTTTTCTTTCTTTCATCTTTTGTTTTTTTATTTTCCAAGCATTTGTTTGATTGTTGCTTTTTTGTGGAAAGATTTTTTGCTGAAAATATAGATATAGAGAAATGATATTATATATAGTTATATATAAATGTGTACAAAGGAGAAAGTATATAAATGGGTTTTCTCAGTGGGGATCTATGCATGAATTATTTTTAAAGATGACGATGGGGGGAAAGGACACTGTATCTGTCAATGCACGTTTCCCAAATCTAATCAAATCATATCTGCCTCCGCTTTGGATATTCTGTTTTTTTTGTTTTTCCTCTTTGTGACAAGAACACAGAAAAACCCTGAAGTCACCCGACAACGCCTCTCCATCTCCCGACCGTCATTTACAGTCATCGCCGCGAAAATCTTAGAAAGTCTGACAGTGAAAGCAACAACTGTGAACACAATTTCAAATACTCCTTTTTTCCATCTTTCTCTCCTCCCTCGTGACATTGTTGATCGGTATCGCGCCAACCAGTTGATGCAGCACGCCAACAGCCCACACTACAGTAGCTAATTCCTGAGGTTTTTAGGGTGCGTGAAGTACCGAAGCTGCCGTCGTAGCTTGCCTGTACAGAATTATTTTTGTATTTCAGTCAGGGCGAGGAACAAGGAAAAAGACAGGCAGCTTCTCCTCTTTTACTCTCAGACTCCCCTAATCTCACACTGTCTGCACCCCTATTTCCAGCACATGCATATTCTGTTTGATGTGAGCGCGTGCGAGTGTGTGCGAGCGCGCGAGTGTGTACGCGCGCATGTGCGTGAGGCAAGCATGTCAGTATTGCTTCACACGGGCATAGGTGGGCCTAATTAGAGAGAAAAGAGATAGAGAGGCAGACAGACAGCACATCTCCGAGCACCACCCGGTGGTATAAACCCAGACTCCAAAATGAGCTCCTTCCAGCTGCATACCCAGACACCCCCCACCTTACCCACATCACGCGTTCCCTCCCACCGCTAGTAAACTAATGTTGCGTTCAAGACTGACACCCACATTGTGACGACCGCCCACGCATCCCCTGCCACGACCACAAACCACCAACACCATGTAACGTTACTGTGTCGCCGCCGTTCTACACAATTTCTGACCTCAGCTCAACTCTGCTATTATCTTCACATTAAAGGGTTAGTTCACTAAACTAGTGACTTCTTTTGTCAGATCATCAGTTGTACATTGATCTCTAAGCACACTGAGGGTAACCAGAGCTGGAGGACGAAAGGGAGACTTGGATCTCCTTAACAGGGTAGTAGCAACACAGTGGACAACTGCTGTTTTTGATTCTGCTCTTTTCTTTTGGGTGAGAATGTGCAGACCTGCAGCTCAGCAACACCCGCCTCTGATTCCCTGCTAAGGATAGCAAACTTGGATCATAGGGTAATATGTTGGTTAATGTGGTAATTAATCAACCCCCACTGAACTGTTGTGCTGTTTTTTTGAGCCCACAGCAACATGTGGTAGCCTACATCCAATATGGGAGAAGTTAGTCAACGGTGCTGTCTTTGCTTGTGTTCTAGCTTTAGTCTGTTTGGTTGTTTGTTTTCTATTTTATTACTGCCTGAAGGGGTGGTGGGGAAGGGCCGGAATTGGAGAGATAAACCTGGCTGCTCCTGTCAGACATTTTGTAAACCCCCTGAAAGGGAAATGTGCACAATGTATAACGCGAAACAACTGACAGTCTGGGTGGTGCCGTCGGTGAAGGAATGAAAGAGCAACAGCTTCACTAGACTGGATCGATGGATGGACAATACTGCAGTGGAGCAGAAAGAGGTGCACGCTGTGGAAGAGAGACTTTGGGGAAAGACTCACAGCCTTAAACATGGAAGTCAAATACAAGAGGGGACTGGTCGCAAATGAGGACATTTAAAGGCATGACCATCTTGCTATCCACAATGTTTGCCTGGAGTCTACCCCACTAGTCTGCCCTACTTAGGGTCTGTTATGTCCTATCAGATCCATATGAACTGTTTTATACTCACTCCTGTGAATAACAAGGAAGTGGGAGGCTGTGAAGGAACTTCACCACCACAACACAACTACAATGACACCTCCAGAGGTGAAAACAGCAACAAAAGGTATTTACTTTGGTCTGTTCTTTTCCTTGTCTATTTTATAAGCTAACACCAGAGGGCGCCATAGTGACAGATTCACTGTAGCCCGCCCACTCTGAGGAAACTGGATATGTGAAGGAATACCACACTAGGTGGCAGGAGAGAGACAGACACACGACATCTAGAAGAGGATCAAAACTGTACATTTTTAAGTGTAAGAAACAAACAGACAAAATATTTGTAAATATTAAGTTTCTTGTTTGTTTTTTTTGAGTGAATGAATGAAATACTTACTTTGTGACAACAGAAGACAACAGGTGCGGTTTGCAAAAACGGCCACCAGCTTGAGGTTGAAGCTCCAGTGGAGGGTAAATTGACTGTATTTACCACTGAGCTCTTTTTCATGGAATTAGAAAGTTGCTCCTCTTGATTTGTTTAGTTCATCCTGGCCAGACGTTGCCCATCATCGGTGGGCATCCTGTAGCATCGTGATTCCTCACCAGGAACAGCAGTCACAGTAGCAGACTCATCTCCATCCCAGCTCCCACATGACAGAGGGCTCATAACGCCACAGTAGGTATATGCTCTGACTAAACTAGTTTCCACTGGATTTACAAATGCACAATTTAAACAATATAGGCTTACCACCTTCTTGATTTAAGTTGCCTTAAAGGTGATGGGTTGATTGCTGGATGTTCTGGGGCTTTTCTGGACACCTTAAGCACACCACAAAAGTTTTTTTTTCTTTCTTTAAACTTTTGAAAGCATTTATTCTGAGGTATGTCTTGTGATTTACGTGTACTACTGATCTTTCTGTGATGCATGATCTGTGCGATTGTGGAGTCAAGGCCCTGTATTTATGGAAACATCTCAGAGGATAAGAGCGCCGATCAAGAGCCAGCTTTGCCTTGCAGCATCTAATAAGTGGGATGACGTAGGTGAGTCGACACTAAATACAGTCAATTTAATGTGAGCTCTCATGACATGTAGCAGCGTTTACATGTAGCCACTTTATCACTTTTGGAAGGCTTTGATAACTTAAGACGGCTCATGTCCTCATAAAGTAATGAGATCCCACAGTGGGCCAACTTTTCCCTTCAATACACTGTGTTGCATCGTGATTATAAAGCTTGCGTTGTCTTTACGGTGGTGTGAAGTAACACTACAGGGCTACGTGGCTTCCCCACTGGAGAGATAGCCGACATGTTCAGTGCATGATACTAAGAGTCCTGTGCATTCCCAGACTCTGAGCATGTGTGTTTGTCTTAAGAGTGTTTCTGTCTGGATGTGTGAGGGACGGCCTGCAATCTGTAGATCATAAATTGACACGTTGTTGGAGCCTTGTGACTCAAGGGACCGGGGTTTAGGCTCATCCCTATTTCAAGACATCCATGTAGGATTTATCCCATGACTGGAGATGCAAATTCTACATTGTGTTCAATTATTTACAAGGAGAAGTAATGCCATCCTTTTAAAGAATTGCGATCAGTGGTATGCAATGTTCAAACCAATCTGATAGATTACGACACGCAACGTAGCAAGATGAGAAATCTGAGGGATTATTTAGTGATCCTGTCTGGACAAAGGTGCACTGAAGCACGATTAACACCCCTGGATGGCGAAACACACACAAACACCTTCAGCTGGATAACTGCTTGGTCTTCATAGCGAAGTTGCACCTGTTGTCTTGTTTTTACATTCTTTGTTGAATTCAGAAACCCAAGACTTGAGATGAAGAAAAATGTTAAATAATGGAATTTTAAAAAAAGATGATTATTAAAAAAAGTAAAGTAAAACTATATAAATAAATAAGGTGATGATATTTCTGTTTACTTTAGAAGTTATTACACACTGTATGCTGTGATTCTGATCTGGGAAACATTAAAGACATTCATAGCCAGTCTGCTTATTTTGTGTCTTTATTTACTGTGCTCTCATCGTTTGACCTGGTCGTTGAGGAGACCTCAATAACATCGGACAAAGGGTTAGGTGTCTTGTGGTTAACATAAGTGTGGAACTAACAATGAATATGAAGGAAGCATACAGATCCTAAAGAGGAGCAGGCCAGTTACATGGTTATCACAAGAAGATTGTATTTGTATTTACTTAATACATACAAAGTCTAATAACTATTGGATAATAAAGAATAGGCGGATAATAAAGAAGACGCCTCCACACTATAAAGAACAAAGTAATGCAAAACTGAACAAAGTATGCATCAAATATTTCACTGAAACAAAAAAGACACAAATATTTCTGAAACCTGTTTGAGTAGAAAAGGATCTGAGATTGCAAAAAACAACAAACAAAAACATCACTATTTTGTAACTTTGGAGATTCGCATTTAACAGTCATTCTGTTGCTTTCATTGAGTTGTTACAGTTCAAATGACAATTTAATTAACTTCCTCTGCCACAGAAAACAAATCAGAAATACAAACTGATTAAATCAAATTGGAAAGATATTTTGTGCACTCTTGTAGATTTACTCAACGTAATAAGTAATAATTAAGTTATTTAGAAGTATAACACACCAAAATACAAACAGTTAATGCAGATCCTTGAAGATCCTTTTTTTTTTTTTTTTTTTTTTTTTAATGGTGGCAGTGACAATCATAAAAGTAACACGTAATGACACAAAAGCACTATTGGTTCCTCTATCACTGTTGCAAGCCATATCGGTGCAATTGGGATGTAATCGTGATCTTACATGTGTTATTTGCGATAATTGTCTGCCAGATCATAGAAAATGTAAGATCAAAATACCCATGAGTACAGGTTCTACACCTCAGCACAGTCAAACCAGGTGAGGAGGAAATCTTAGGTCATGTCGAGGCTCTCACTTGATGCCAAATGACTCTTTGAGGCTTTTTTCTGCTTCCTTCTTTTCAATGTCTTTCCATTGAGTAGGAATATCAGCAGGCTTTGCATCATACTCTTTGGCAAACTGCTCGTTGAACTTTCTCATCACATATTTCCAGTAGTCTGATGACTCAATGCTTACATCTGGAGCAATTTTCCAGGTAGGGAAAAAATTTTCGTAATTCTTGTAAGGCTGGAATTGATAATTTGTAGCATAGCAGCTGAATTTCCCCTCAGAGATCACAAGAGAAGAACATATTTCAATGATGAGTTTTCCTGAGTGAGTCACTCCTGTATCTACCAAGACCCTGTGACCGATGTACTGAAGCCCAGTGCTCAGTATGGGCTTGACCTCCTGCCTCACAAGGTGCTTTGCAGAATGGGCACTGTTTCCCACATCCAATCACGCTGGTGAAGAGCTTGTTTTGGGGCTTGAACTGAAGTTCTTTTAGTTTTGTTTGGATGTCTGTTTTTGTAAATGTCTCCCTCAGAGTTTGTCCCATTTCTTCCACACATCCTGTGAGCCAATGAGCAAACTGTTCCTGGTTTGCATTGTTTAGGATCCTGAACGCTCCAAGAGCATCCTGTGAAATGACCAGTTTATCACCAAGTTCCTCGCAAATATCTTCAACGAATTTCATCAAGTTGCTATTGTTGTGCTTTTGTGCCTTTGTGATAGCCATATTTATACTATTGATACTTGCGTTTAGATGTCGGTCCTCCAAGTCAGACTTTGTAGACCCCTTTGAGAAGTGTTCCACAATTTGGTCAAATATCCATTCCTTTACAAAGTCTTCATATGAGCTAATGTAGCTCAAATAGCTCTTGAATTTGTCCTTTGAAAGCAAATCCTTTAAAATTGAGTACTGGAAATACATCCGTGTGCTGAATTGCAGGGAGTTTTTGCTTGTCAGCATTTCCTCAGCAATATCTGGACCCAAGGAACTGTTGACAGAGGCTTCCACCGCAGGCCTTAGGCAGAGATTGGTGAATTCTTCTGCTTTCTTCTGACACTGGTCTCGTTTATTGAACACATCTTTAAAGTCAGCACGATACTTGTCTTTGTGTTGATTGAGACATCTGCAAGGGTCATTCATTTGTATGAAATCTTCATGCATTTTCTGAAAACTTCTGGCTGCAACACCACAGATGTGTTGTTTTAGAGAAACTTCAAACTCAATATCAGTCTTCAAATCTTGATTGTGACTCAGCTTCTCATCAATCATTTGTAGGATCTCTTGGATGTAAGTGTCATGATAATTGGTTTTCCTTTCCACTTTCTCAGACACAAACTGCGTGCAAGCATCTATGATGCTGTCAGCCATTCTTTGTACAGCTGTTGTGTGATCTTTGATGTTAAACCACTGTTTCACAGTGTCCTTAACTTTGTTATAGAATCCATCAGCTGTATATTTGAAGGGCTTTTTTCCACAGTCATCCAGGCTTTTTTTAAAGACTAATACACTGGCATGACTCCCCTTTTGTGTTAGATTCATCCTCAGGTAGTTGGACACCTTAGAAAAGACATCAGTCATCTTTAATTCTTCAAAGGATAATTCACTGACAGTTTTATCCCACATCTTATCAAATGCTCTGTCTAGCTCTTCATCTGTACTCTGGGCTTTTCTCTTACGGCATTTCTCAATCAATCCAAGCACTGCCTGTTCTAATTTGTTTGTATGGGTCTCCTTGATTCTATCAAGCTTTGTCATTCCCTGTCTGATTTCAGCTGCTGCTTCAAGTTGATGAAGTATGGAGCTCTGCATTTCTCGTCGAAGGCTTTTTACACTGTTTGAGAAGTCCTCTCTGTATCCCTCTACTAGATGGACATGACCTTCTGTTTGCTTGAAGTACTGTGTCAGATTTTGAAGTAGAGTTGTCTCCCATTTAGACAGCTCTGAGCAAGCTTGACTTTTCAAATCACTGAGAAATTCTCCCATGTCCGATATCTCAGATTTCACAGCAACTGTACCAAAGTTTGACATTGTTGTTTCAGCTTGTGTAATCCATGTGTACATGTGCTTTCTAAATTCCCATTCCCATTTGTTGAATTCCGTGCACAGCCTCATGTAGGCATCAGCCACCAGGCTGTTTCTGAAACTGAAAATGAAGTTCTCGTGTTTTACGGCATTCCACAGGCTTGTTGTCCACTCCATAAACTCTGACATTTCATTAGCAGATGACTTACAATCTCCCAACATTTGGATTATGTTTTTCTTGAGATCATAAGCAGCCTCACTGTACCCTGAATTAACTGGTGCCATTGGTGGATTCCCATTCCAGAGTCCAGGGATATACCAGTTCCCGGTGTCTGGATTGTATTCCATCACATCAGTGAAATTCTTGTTCTCCTCTTTCTTTTCCATTTTGGCTGCGGCCTGGGTCATCTCATTCAACTGTTGTAACAGTAGTTTCCTGTCCCTTAAGTTCTTCTCATGGGCTGACACATCTGACACATTCTGGTGAACAAATTGACATTTGGGATTTTTGCCCACCTCTTTCATCCTGAGAAAAGCGTGGACAACAATCTGCAGGATGTCCCTCATTTCTGTTGAATTCTCCATTGCAATATTAATTATTGTGATATCACTCAACCCCACAACAAGTGTTGCAAGCTCATTGTCATGTTCATGGCTATCATCCAGTTGTGCAAGCTCTGGTGACTTTAGTCCCTCAGTGTCAATGATCACCATGAAGTCACAGTTAAGAACTTTTTTGAAGTCTTCATTGATTCTGATGAGCAACATAAAGGCACCTCTAGTGCATCTACCACTGCTGACAGCAAACTGCACTCCAAACATGGTGTTAAGGAGAGTGGACTTCCCAGTGCTCTGAACGCCAAGAACAGTTACTACCAGGATCTTGCTCTTTGGATACACCAAGGTATTCAGCTGAGAGAGAACATCACTCACCCATCTCAGAGGTATGTTGGATGCATCTCCATCTACAAGCTCCAGGGGAAATCCATCGAGGAGCAATTGTGCACACAGTTTGGGCAGATGTTGTAGTTGTTGACGTGATGCATGAGTTTCTGGAAGGGCGAATGAAGCCTCATAGATTTGACCCATTTCACGCAAAAAGTGTTCAGTCCCCAATGAGCTGTTGGAAAGCTGTCTGTCAAGGTCTTTAATTTCTTCTTTGTTTTCAGAATTCTGGCATTTCTCTTTGTACTGCTCTCTGAGGCCAGAAAGTTTTTCTCGAGACAGGTTATCAAGGTTTATTCGCATCCATTTTAAAAAATAAGACCTCTCTATCCCGGAGCTTGATATTGCGCTTATGAAGCGTGTCATTGCATCTGACATGTCATAACTGTTCTGCCGTTCCCTCAGTTGTTTTTTCTCTATTAGGAGATCAACTTTGTACTGCTCTATGTTTTCAGACCCAGCTTTTTTAAGCCTGCATTCCTCCTTCTCTAAGCGAGTTAATTCTTTCCATATTTGGCCTTGCAAGGGAAGTTGAGCTTCTTTGTACTGTAGGGTGTCTTGTATTTCTGCAGTGATGGCATTTGCATTTTGCTTGGCTCTCTGACACTCTGGAGAATCCTCGTCAACCACGATTCCCAGTTCATGGGCAGTATCAGCCATCTGCTCCACTCCCATCTTGGTCCTTGAGTTCTTAACTACATTCCTGACAGTATTTCGCAGGTTTTTGACAAAGTCTGCATCATTCATCTGCTTGGTTTTCAAAATGACATTGCTTGTTGTCAAGTTCAACTCATTTGCTACTTTTTTTAGTGTATCAAGCCTGAAATTCTTGCTCTGGCGGTTACCCACCAGGAATATCTGTGCCTTGTGTTGGTTGGTCAGTAGCCTGTACTCAGATTCCAGATCGTCAAAGAAAACAAAAACTGCTGCAGATGTCTGGCACAAAAAGGAGTATTGTGTTTCAAACAAATTCATGTCCCCCCTGAGGTTCGCCACAGCTACTGGCTCACCAAAAATGTCAATGTTTTTGTTCCCACAGGGAAGGTACCAACTAATTTCAGTCAATCCATTCGATATTCTCCTTGGACTATCACCACATTCCATGTCGCGGTGAACAAAGGTGTCATGATACTGTTGGGAATTACTCAGAAGCTTATTGAGAATCATTGACTTGGACAAGGAGCACTCACCCAGTCTCACAAAAGACACCAATGGAAGTTCAGAGAGAACAATTCTCTCTTCGATAAAGCCTTTGGATTCTGAAAGTGATTGAGGTCTGTACTTTTTAACAATGTCTCTCATGGCCCAAAGCATGAGTGTGCATTGTTGTGTGTCACAATTAGGAAGCAGCAGAGGCACTGAAAACTGACACATGGACATTTTCAATGCCATTTCCTGCTGTACAAAACCATCGGAGCACAGAAAGAGAGCAGTGATAATGTCTAAGGGGTTTAGCATGTCACCTGAGTTTGGACTGTTGTCCAGATTATCAAAATCTGTATTACCAGGCAAAGCATCACAGTTGGGCTCACATACCTGCATACATTTCATATTCCTTGCTGTCACATTAACCATCATTAACCTCTTCAGAAAGCACCATGGAAGATCTGAAGGACACTTAGCAGAATCATCAGCAATGGTCTTTTCATCAATCTGAAGTATTGTGCTCAGTAATAGTTTCTCTGTGTAGTGCTGCTCCAACCCCAGATCTTCCAATAAGCTCTCCAAGTGTGTCTCTGTGGAAATGAAGATAACACTGAATATTTTAAACCCATTATCCTCAGGTTTTTTCTTAAAGGGTAATTCCAGTATTTTTAAACCTGGGCTCTATTTGTACATCTTAGTAATTTATACCCTGAAATAAGTACAAAACGTTTTGGAATTGCTCCAGTAGATCGCCTCAGCTGGCAGTCGCAAATCAGGCTGGAATGGCTGCAACGTAATCCGCAGGGCCAACTGCGTGTGATCAATACGTCCATTCAAGTGTTTGTATTTGCCACTGACAGGCTCAGATTGTTATTGGAAGTGTCTGACAACATTACGGAAAGGATCCCTACTTTATTTGAACCTTTTTTTCTTTTTTTTCCCATTTTGGGGTAAAATGACGAATATGTACAAATAGTACAAATTAAAAATACCAGAATTACCCTTTAAGCATAGTCCCACAATTAATTGACATGTAGGTTAAATTAATTATTAAAGTAGCCTGAGGTAACCAGTAGTCCCTGGCAATGTGGCCAAAATCTGTATAGGTATTCACCTTATGTACTGTGTCATTGGCAAAAACATATAACATATATTCATTTCAAATACATTTTCTTTTCAAGGTTGTTTTCTGCTTCAGAATGATGGAGCAGCTGGGGATACCTGTGTTACTTATGAATGGCATTTGATTCCAGTTTCTGAGGTCTCAAAGAAAACCTAAATTATCATCTTCCGTCACTATTCATGATATGAAAGTACAGAGGGCACACCTTTCAATACATTTGTCTGTCCTATTTATTCAGTGACTTCCAAGAGTGTAGATCCAAAATGAGCTTTAGCAGTTCAAATATCAGTGTCATCATTTAAACATCATCTTCAAAATCTTTTAGTCTTTTTAATCTTTTAATCTCAAAGTCTTTTACCTATTTTTTATTAGAGTTATTATGATTGAACTAACTTACTAGTGTGGGCAGATATCACGGCAGGCTTGCTTAGACTTCCGTTCTTCAGCTGTGTTGAAACATGGAGGGAGTACTGCACCCCCGGGCTCAGGCTGCAGAACGTCAGGCTGGTGGTGTCTGTTGTTAGCTCCTGCACCTTTTCTCCATCACAGCAACAAGACACTATGTAACCCCCCACTTCACCAGCAGGGGCCTCCCAATTCAGAGATACCGAGTCACCGCTGACCTGATGAACCTCTATCTTTTCAGGAGGGATAGGATCTGTGAAAGACAAAGTACATTTCAGTCCAGACTGGAAATCAAGTTCCCTCCATGCAGATCTGCATTACCAGTGATGGTTCATTGCCAAGCATCAGGGACATCACTCACTTTACACACGTTCTTATTTACAGAATAAAGTATAACCACCGTTTTAGTCTGTCATAAATCTTTAGGACATAAATTCTAGTATACATTCAAAGTAAGTAGTATCAAACTAGTAAAAAAACAACCTAAGAATAATAACAGATCTACAAGCCTCCATTGCTGCATCTGATGTCATTGTGCAGCCATCAACAATAAGAACAACACTGAATAGAAATGGCATTCATGCAAGAATAGCCATGAAGAACCTCTACTGTCTAAAAAGCCTGTCTTAAGTTTGGCAGAGACGACCTGGACAGACCTGAAGATTTCTGGAAGTCTGCTCTCTGGACAGATGATCCCGAAATGTTTGGTCAGAATCAAAAATGTCTTGCAACAACCCACAACTGTCCACCACCACCAAAATAACTTTATCCTCATGGTCAAGCATAATATTGATAGTATTGATTTATTCATTTGTATGGCCAACCTTCTACTGCTGTATCAGTCTGGTGACACTGAGACTGTGGTGTTGGGGAGGCGTCCTCTCTGTCCTCTCCCTCCCCACGGTACAACTCCAATGAATCACTTGCATCATAGAAGTCCTTGAAAGTTGAAATAACATAACAAAAAATGCATGTTCAGGTGAAATTAATAAATTCATGAGTATACAATTGGCTTATGGTGAAATAGCTATAATTATTCCATTCATTTATTTATTTATTTTTAATAATTTCAGCACTAAACTCTGCAATCAGAACAGCTCTCTGCTCTGCTCAATACAGCTGGACAGACAGGGCGGTTCCTACCGGCAGGCTCGCTCATGCCCGAAATGAACACATAATACCGAGAGCGCGACTGGGCTCACGACGCACTGTTACGTAAGTGCGTTTAGTTGAAATGAATGGGCGGCCATTCTCTCGTTCATTCTCCAGTCCTTCTATAAAGTCTCCTGAGCCCACTAGCCAGCTAGCAGTAATAAGGAGAGTGACACAGAGTTTCAGGGCAGGGTCTTCTGGCAACGTGTCGCTCTTGTTCAGTGCACGTGCATTTACATCATGTTTTCCAATTCATAGTAATTTTCATCACATTTAAATGTATCAGTTAATTTAGTTGGTTCCATCCTACTAGGGCTACTTAAATTGTTTAAAGTGCTGATTAAATGATTTGTATTTATCAAATCACCTCTATTCCAATCAAACCTCGTTGGATTCATCAAGTCACTCGAAAATGCATCACTCAATGTTTCAATTCACAATCGTTTTCATCAGATATATTTTAATGATTTAAGTTGGTTAGTGAGCAGGTTACCTCCTCATCCGAGGTTTCCATTGTGGGTAAATCACTCTTGGAGCAAGTTCCAGTTATTCAGGCTACTTCTCACTGTAACAACAAGCGACAAGCATGTCAGACTGTCCTTACTAAACAGAACTATACTAATCCTATAACAAAGCTGAGATGGACACTACAAACATCCCGGCAAAGCTTTAAAATATCATACAGCTACTAAAGGTCCAAATACCAAAAATACCATAAAGTACGATAAAGTCACTATTGGGAACCACAAACACACTATGAGTCTCTATCGGAATATTATAGGTTTTTCATTCGTTTTTTTAATATACAGATTTTCTGTTATTCCTAAAATTACGAGAACATGAATTAAGTCAATTTTCTGCCAGCGGTGTGGTAAACCTTATGGAGCAGGTATTTAACAAACATATAGTGTAGTGACTTACCTTTCTGAGATAGATGATTTACCCATGGCAAAAAGAGCACATGTGTTTTATCCACTGTCTTATTATACAGCGTCCAAGTTAGATGTAAGCTCTTTGAAGTCAACAGGTTTCTCTACTTCCTCCTTCTGCCAGTGTCTTAACGTGGGCTGCTCCTTTATAGTCTTAGCTGGGTGACAAGACACTTTGTTTCGTTTCTTTTGAAATGAAACTTAACCTTCCTGTTATATTGATGAATTGCATATTTTATGTTGTGTCAGTTTCACTCCAATTTGTGTCTCACCTCTTTAAAGTCTTGGACGAATCCAATATGAATTTAATATAAAGTATTATCCTCAGTTTCCCACATCACTGACATTGTCAAAGAGTTGTGACAAAACCTCACTGACAGTACATCCAGTGCTCATTCTGAATGAAAGCAGGGTGACTATAACAGTCAATCAAGGCTGTGATTGTCTGTTTGATGTGTTGCAGTATAACGTTGCTACAGGTGTAGTCACGCCATCCCACAGGCCCTTGGCGTGTTTGACGGTGAGGCAGTTCCAGGCCTCGCTGCTGAGGACAGAAGTTGCTGGTGATGTGCCTGCTGGGTGGACACACATATATGTATGTGTAACAGGTAGAGCTGTCGCTTGTAGGTTTTGCCACGCCTCCTAATCACCCCGATTGCAAACAGGTGATGTGTTGCTTCCTACCTAGGCTGGGCCCATTTAAAGGCAGCCATGTGCAGCTGCTTACCTTGCTCTGTCTTGACTCCCCGGTGCTGGTTTTGGCAGGAGATTAGGAAGAGAGAAGGTATGCACGTTACTGGTTTTTATTGTAGATGTTTTCTGTGTACATGTAGAGATGGGCGGATGAAGCCTTAAGAAGCTTTTGAGGCTTCCTGATTTTACCGAAAAAAGATTTGAAGCTTCAAAGCCTCAAAGACAGACCCTACCAGTGACATCTAGTGGTCAGCTGCAGTTACAGCAGCCACAAACTTCCAAATGATTCACACATCTTGTCGATTCCAGTTCCAACACAAAAGCAATCAAGTCAGTCTTAAGCAGCTGTCTTCATTCTGAGAATCATTGTCCACACATGAAATGTCAATTTACTAATAAAATGTTTAAATGTGTTGTCCTGTTATAATTACGTGAAACATGATTTAGATTGATATGGCAGGTTTGTGAAGTGAGATGACAGGTATTTCAACATCAGTGTTTTGGAGGTATGACTGAAGGTTTGTGAGAAGTTCTTCTGCAATTCAGTGGAAGGCACTTATGGTGGTAATGATCATAAGGACATCCCTGGATTTGGATCATATACCTTTTCCTGATTTTCATTAAGAGAACATGATTGTAATGTAACACATAATATGAAAAGATTCAAATTCAACGCTGTAGAAGTACTTTTGTGGGAATGATTCTGAAGGACTTCCTTGTAACGAATGAAGCAGCGCCAAAGATTCGAATCAGTCACCTCACTTCCGGTGTTTCATTGTGACGTATGAAGCTTCAAACGTCATCGGTCACGTGCTCACGGAGATTTGATACAAGCCTCGACACAGCGCTTTGAACCAGTCTGCTTCAATAGAGAGAAACAGGCTTCGGAGCCTCAGTGTCAAACGTCCCATCTCTATGTACATATCTAAGTGTTCCCCTGGCATCCTTGCAGGTGTCTGCAGTGGGACCGGAGCTAGCTGGAGGAGCTCTGTTGTGACTGCTGTTTTTATCCTGTAGTTATCTGACATAGTTTCCTTATCTTTGGTTACCGTTATTAGTTGGTTATTTGATTTATTTTCTGTTAAACTTATTTACCTGACTTCTTATTCTAGGTTATTGTTTTCCTTCTGGTTTCTTGCCAGGAACAGACGGTTGGGGTAACATAGACTTGCTGGTGGTGGGTTACGGGTGAGGGGTTTTCCCTCTATTGCATGCTATCTTTGCTGTGCTTTTATTATATATAGTAGTGAGTGTGAGCGACTGCTTTTGTTGCATGCTATTTTATAGTATATTCTAACCCGTGTGCTTTTTGTTTTGCAGTGTGAGTGCAAACAACTGTGCGTGTGTTCCCTGGTGGTGGTGGTGGTGAAGCACTTTTACCCTCTTCCCCTCACCCCCTTCCCCCTGTGGGTCTTTCCTGGCACCCTCCTCCTGTACTGGTAACGTGCACGCATGTAGTAATATTTTAGAATATGTGTATTTTGTAATGAAGAAATGCTGCTTTTATCTTTAGCCTCATTTACTACATCCAAATTACCCAGGTGACTTTTAATAAAACATATTGGTTTTGGAACTGGAAAGTCAGCACATCAGCACAAGTCAGCACACATCACATTACTTGGTTCCAAGGGCCTCCAGTCCACCACGGTTTGGTGGGGAGTTATATAGGGTGCAGGAGTGGCTTTCCTGCTGCCAGGTGTCAACATCAGTGAGGTAGGCCTGCTTGTGCTCCATGGTGACCATGTCAAAGCCCTTGCCAGCCAGGTTGGTCCCAGGCGGTGTGTCTCAGCAGCTTTGCACTGTGCTGCTTGGCCCTGGGAGAGCTGGGCAGGGCGGCACACAGGGCGGGATGCTGTGGAAAACAGCTTGTTGATTGCTGAGGGTTGAATTTTAAGATATTCTATTCACTTGAATTTGATACAATGATTGATTCATGAAAGTAATTCTTGTTTTGACTTCTAAATTGATATCCATTGATAAACAAAAAGGCCTGATACCTTCAGGTCACAGTTTGTTGTTACAGGCGTTAGAATGGGAAGAAAACACTAGATGGTGCTATGAGAGTTCAGCATAAGTGAAGATGTTTTCATCACATACAGATAAACAGATCAGGGGCCACATATTTAAACATGTCGGGACGATAACGATGTGTAAACCTGTTTTCATACAAAATGTGGGATTTATAAGAAAACAGACTGAATGTAAAAATGTGGCTTGTTAGCTGGCCAACAAAGCCACAGCTGACTCAAGCTACAACTCAAACTTGGAGAAGAGACTAGGGCTGAAGACAAGACAGTTTACTGTCACAGTAACGTACATTTGGAAGCAAATCTACCTTATTAGACTAACTTTAATGCTGCTGAATGGATCTACTCCCACGCCACAATAATCCTATTCAGATATCTATTTTTTTGTAGCCTGGTTGTTTTTATATTTAACCATTATTAGATGAAAGATTTTGTTTTATTAAATACAGCCTATATATATATATATATATATATATTCCTCAGAATCTGCCATAATTACATGAATCAATAATAGTAAATACATAATAGTCAACACCAAAAACTACACTCTAACCAATGTTTCTTCAATGAAGTTTGTAAAAGGACATGACAATCACTTTGAAAGGGTGAACAGAAATGACTTGGTTGGTTACGATTACAAATGCAATCCTAAAATAAGACAATATTTTTTGGCAAACATTAGCCTGGAGAGGTAATTGCTTACCTGATGTGATAGTGGTAAGATAGTAGTAAAATAGTAAAATAGTCTCTCTGTCACATATTGTCTGGAGATATAGCTACCTCTGGTGGGTTCAGCCTGTCAAAGGGTAATCCATTACAGAAACCAGATTACATGGTAATCCAATGCAAATACTTCCATTTAGAAATATAATCTGATTACATTTAATTAATTTTTGTTGATTATTTCTCCAAAATCCATAGACTATGCAGTTAAACAATTGATTCCATATTTCAGACTTTAATTTTAAGTGTCTAATATTGTCAGATACAGCTGATTTCAAGATATGATGACGTGATGTTTGAGACCCAAATCATACATCACAGTTTTGAAACAAAACAATATCCTCAAATTCAGAAGAAATGTATCTGATTACTGTTTTTTTTTTTACAGTATCTCTTAGGGGTAACTGTCAAATTACTATAGCATCACTCCATGTATTCTGTTGATTACATGAGGTCAATTAGGAGTATTACAGTGAAGCCTGTAGTGACGCAGGGTTGAGCAGACATTGTAGTACAAGATAAGCCAACAATTCAGCCAATGGATCCAGTCTTATCCACTGTCACTTTGCATCCTGAGTCTCTGTCCAAGCAGAACAGTCACTCTACCTCTCTAGACTAATCGGGCAACACCTGCACAGCATGGCATATTACTGCCTGGACCATTTTGTGATGAGGAAATAGACTGATTCCTTATTGGTGCTACCCCCATCATCCTCATCTGCTTCAGTCGTGTGAAGATGCATCTGTTTCGGGGCTGCCTCCTGTCCTTCCCCCTGCTGATGCGGTTCACCCTGGTGGGCTCGAGTGTGTCGGACAGCTTCAAAGACTGCAGCCACTTCCTCTACATGCAGACGCCACCGGCGGGGATCCGGGGAACTGGTCTGAGGAGGATCTGCCAGAGGTACCGGGACAAGCCGCGCTACGCCACTCTGTACGATAGCAGTCGCCACGTCCCCCTCTACTCGGCCTATGTCTTTAAGAAGTCTGATGGGAAGAGGAGGATGGACACACCCTGGATGTACGAGCCTCAGGTGGGCAATATATGGGCAACTCAATAAGCGAGCAAGTGTAAAACAAGGTCAAAAAACGTATTCATATGTTTTCCCAGATGTTCAGATGTTTCAATGTAAAGCAAAAATCCTGAGGCAACTTCTTGGGTACTGTTTCTTATCAGGGTTGCCCAAAAAGTTTCCCCGATTCTCAAAGATTGTAGTGACCCTTGCAGGAAACATCAGCCAACCTGCTTGTTCTTGATGTCTTACCAGGGTCACAGTAACGCCACCTTTCTTTCTCCTCACATTCCTACAGCTGGCTTCTGATGACGAGAGTGCCGATATGAAGGTACTTCCCCTCAGTGACGACACTCACCCTCTGATTGAGGAGAGCCAGGCTGTGTTTGAGGACTATACAGACGCTGTAGAATATAAACGCGGCCCGCTGAATCCTGATCAGCACCAAGCAGAGCCTGACGACAAATCCTCCGTCTACACGCTGACCAATGTGGTTCCATTAATCACAGACTTCCTGGACACGTCCTGGAACCCATATTTGGACGCGGTCCGCCGACGACTCAACAACTTCTGCCATGGCAAATCTTTCATGGTGACAGGGGTGACTGTTTCTGGTGCGAGCATTCAGAGAGATAACAGGGACCGCCTAGCAATCCCCAAACATTTATGGCTGGCATACTGCTGCCCGCAATTTGACCGTAACTCACCGTACGAGGTGAGGTTCATGTTCCCCAGTTACGGGGGCTACGCACTGAATGAACGGACCGGCCACAGGGTAGGTGGAGGTCCCTGTGAAGACCCTGGAAAGCTTCCTGAAGAGCCAGACAGACATGGACAGCAACCTGGCTATTTTCTACAGGGGCTGTGTGTCAGAGAACCACTTCAAGAAGAAGAGGAGCGACCTGACCAGCGTTTCAGTCTGACAGGAACATGCTGAGCTGGATGCACTACCATGGATTAAGCCTAATTGTAAAATGTCCCTTTAAACTGGAACTCAGATCATCTTTAATAGAAAGTAGCCCTAGGTTTCACCTGTTCTGGATTAAATGGATTGAATAGAGAAAGAATAGAGACATTTCCAGGAGCCACGTTTAGGTTGGTCAATGGTAGTAAAGGAGGATGGTCTATGGCAGTGATGACTAACTAGCATCAACAGAAGGAAAAGGGTCAACAGAAGGACAATTAGTCGATGATGTTAATCAGTCTAAGATGAAAAAACTGATGATTTTCACATTGTTTGTCCATGATTGAATACTCCATGTCCTCTGAAACAACACAACATTTATTCAAGTCTATTTCAGGGTATTTCAAGAGACTCGTCATCTGAGTCGGATTAGTCCTTGATTATCTAAATCATAGTCTCCATAGTCCAGATGTAACTAAACCAAATTTAAACCATGCTCATGAAAGCCCTTTAAATATTCTATCTTTCAGGTATTGACACTTATCTCTGGTTTACTGTCTGTGAAACAGACAGAAAGTAAATTGTTTATGGCACGGCTCTACACAGTGTGTAATTATTTTCTTAACATAATTTTGTTACTGTTGTAAAGGAAATAGTGAGAATAAAAATAAAGGAATATCTATGAGAAAGACATGTCTAACACAAACGAAACATGTGAAGGATGTGTGAGGCTGCTAAGTCTTGCTACTGTGCATCACGATACAGCACTAACAGGATAGAAGAGGGTGTTGCGGGAAAAAAACAGTGGAATGCCAAACATATGTTGAAAATTTGTGCTGTAAAATCTTTTTTAAGCTACTTCAAAAATACTGTCTGTGAAAACTACAGAAGCTCAAAGACACAGGGCTGTCCGGCACCATGTACGTCCTAGAGCATATCAGAGGAACACTTTTGAAAGAACCAGTGATGCCTTTGAGCTCCTCCCTCCTTGCTCCTCCCCTCACCCCCTCTCTCCTTCCCCAGTCTCCACTCTCATCCACCTAGCCCGGGTATACGCAGGCAGTGCTCGTGCACCAGAATGTCGGCTTATCTGCTGCTAGCCCTTCTGACCTCCACGGTGACCCGTGTGGCCCCCAGCGTCGACCCCTCTTCTTTCAGGGACTGCGACCGCTTCTTGTATCGTCAGCGGGCTCCGAGGGGCATCAAGGCCCAGGGGCTTCAGAGGATCTGTCAAAGCTACGGTGATAAGCCACGCTACGCCACTCTGTACGACCACGTGCGCAGGGTGGCACTGTACTCGGCCTATACCTGCAAGCGCTCCAATGGGGACTCCATGGACGACTTGCCTTGGATGTATGAGCCTCAGGTACAGATGGCTTTTCTGTCTATATCAATGGCCAAGCTGCTGTGTTGCTGTTTCAATGGATAATTGGGGAAGTGAATTGACCATGACAGTAGTGGAAAAAGAATATGGCTCAGTGGTGCTTTGGTTGAATGGAGAGTTTACGATTATTACTGCGAAGGCTCCTGATAACCACTGTGCTTCCACTGCCTGTGTAATGAATGGTCCTCATTGTTTTTGTAAGATACAGTTCTTGCTGCAGTTCAGTCAAGCACTATGTCAATAATGCTCGAGCGCTTCCTCTTTGGTCTATTGCTTTATCAATAAAGCTCTCTGTCCCTATCACCATTATTTCTCCCCCTTTTTCTCCCTGCGTACTCATCCAGCTGGCCAGTGGATCTGCTGGGGGTAACATGCAGCCCTTCCCCACGGCTGCTGGGACCCTCCAGAGCCTGGAGGAGAGCCAGGCGGTGCTGGCTGACTACTCAAACTCCATCACCTTCCAACGGGGCCAGCTGAACCCCGACCAGCACCAGTCCAGCCCGGGGGACAAAGGCTCCACCTACACCCTGACCAACGCGGTGCCTCTGGCTTATGAATTTCTGCATCTCCACTGGCTGCCATATACACACGACATCCGGTTGCGCCTCAATAACTACTGCCGAGGCACAGCATATGTAGTCACCGGCATGACTACCATGGGTCATACGATACGTAGAGACAATGTCAATCGAGTGGCTGTACCTAAACACCTTTGGTCGGCCTACTGCTGTCCAATGTTTGACACTTCTATGCCCTATGAGCTCCGCTACAAATTCCCAACATTTGCGGCTTACGGCCTTAACGACGTTGTGGACAACATGGTAACAGAGACATCAACCCGACAAGTTGAGGCCCTGGTGAAGAGGGAGATGGACGTAGGTCAAGACTTTCAGTTGTTTGATGGAAACTGTGTTCCTGAGATGTGAGAAGTGTCATGGTGGTAATCTAGAGTCACAGAGGTTACAGTCTGAATGGATCATAAACCACTTTTAGAGAGAGGGAGGAAAATTGAGTTTGAGACACCTGCAATGAAGTTTTTATGTAAAAAGGAGGGGGAAAAAAGGCTTCTCAATAAAATTATGATTTTATGTTTGACCCAGTCCTTTTGTTTACTCGCCATCAAAATACCAACCACTGCAAAAAAAGACACATTTTCATCCAGGGATTTTTCATGAAATAGCCATTCTATTTAAATCATAAGTAATGTATGAAAAAAACAAAATAAAAATTCATGCAACATCTCAGTTCAGACACCTGGCCTAAAAAAAACAACAATGAAAAAAACAAAAGTTTTCTGTGGAGTGAGTCTGATTAAGTTAACTATGGTTTTCTGGCTCATAGATCAGCCGTCAGCATTTTACCCTGTCTGATGTTGATTTTTTAAAAGACACATGGTCAAAAGAAAGACCTTTTCTGCACTCTTAACCACCAATGAGAGAATCCACAGCACTGTGATCTCCTTCCTATTGGCTGTATAGTGAACCCAGTAGTCGGTAGTGGGTGGATCTGCTGAGGTGTAAGGTGTGCATGGTTTTGCATTTTGAGTCCTGATTACAGAGAGCTGAGCTATTTTACTCAGCTGCTAGCAAAGCCTTTGAGCCCCACAGTCAGATATAGAAAAACAATACGTTATACACTGAAGATACACACAAAGGAAGCTTCAGGAACATCAGTGTTGCTTTGGGGGTTCTTCCGCTTCCTTCAGAAATACCCAGTGTGATTTTGTAAGCCATCCCAGCCATGGTATTCTGGGCACAGGTCGCCTTCCTGCTGGTCACCATTACAACATCAGTGGTAAGAGGGACAGTGGAAAGGGAGCTGGATCCGGAGTGCAGAGAGTACCTGTACATGGGAACACCGCCATCAGGGCTGGAGCACCACTCCCTCAAGTTCATCTGTCAACGTTACAACAACAGGCCGCGGTACGTGACGCTGTACAACACCGTGGACCACGTCCCTGTCTACTCCGCCTACACCTTCAAACGCTCGGACGGGGAGAAAAGAGTGGATGTGCCCTGGATGTATGAGCCTCAGGTAAAACAAACTTGATGTTAAACAGGTGGAGTTTAAGGACCATTCCAGCGTGATTGGAGTTTTTTGCTCATGTCATGCCTTCCCTTACTGTTTTACATCAATGTAAATCGTTTTCCATTGCTTTTATTGCGTTGTGAGATATGGTCTATTTTTACTTTATTTTAGTTGTTTTTAAAAGTAAATATTGTGAAGCAAACGCTGTCTAAATATTAGTTACTTCCAGTAAAGGAGATGGCAGAATTAACATGGATGGAAAACATAAAAAATTAGAAAAAAATCCAGTCAAGCTGGAATGGTCCTTTTAAGAGAGGAAATTATTTTATGGGCATTATGGGCAGCCATAATGTTTAATCTTTGTGTTCTAATCATATGTCAGTATGCTGACAATTGCTCTGGGTCTGTCTGCCTGTCTGCCCACACAGCTATCCACATCCTCTGACACAGGCGAGATGCAGCCATTCCCACTTGGCTACATGCACATGAATTTTGAAGATTCACAGGCTGTTCTGGAGGACTACACAAACGCCGTCCTGTATGAGCGTGGTTCCCTCAACCCTGATGAACACCAGGCTCACCCTGATGACAAGGCCTCCACCTACACCCTGACCAACGTTGTAGCTCTGGTACATGAGTTCAGCGCTGGAGTCTGGAACAAACAGAAGCATGTCATCCGCAAACGGCTGAACAATTACTGTCATGGAACAGCCTATATGGTCACAGGTATCACCACCTCAGGAAAAATGATCCACCGGCAAAACATCAACCGTGTGGCAGTGCCCACCTACATGTGGTCAGCCTACTGCTGTGTTAAGTACGACCACAACGCACCTTACGATGAGCGCTACAAGTTCCCGTCCTTCGCTTACTACGGCCTCAATGAGAACGAGAACAATGAGGTGCTGGAAATCTCCATCCAGAAGCTGGAGGAGTTCCTCAAGAAGAACACCTTTGTGGACAAGAACTTTCAGATATTTGTGGATGACTGCATCCCAGCATCCTCCAGTATAGTTCATTAGGGAAAATATTTAGCTATATGTCAGCCATGTGCCATTTTGCCTTACCTATCATTATGATCTTCTTTCTTCTCCTGAAATCGCCTCACAGTGAGCACCTTAATTGAGGTATAGGAAACATACAATCTCGCCACATTACATTTGCTTGTGTCTGATCAATCTTTCTTTCTTGGAATAGTTCATACTTGTTATTGTGGTTATTGTCTAGTGAGACTACACACTAACAAGTCATATGTTTTAACAGTGCTGTTACTTAATTGATTTAAAAATCTATTGTTCACACTGAAGCTGTTACTATAAACCCTTGCCTGATCGCATCTTGCAGTAATAAAGATTTACAAACTATTATTGAACTGTTATGAATTTCTATTCACTTTTGTGGACTTTTCATGAATTAACTTCTTGCAAAATATTGTGAGAAAATTCCTCTGATATTGACTTCCTGTGATCCTTCACAAAAGGAACAAATGTATGTGAAAACTTTGTTGGCTCCCTCCAAAGAGCAGGAAATAGAGGGCCCCTTCTCACTACCTTGCAACAGCTCTGCCTTCCTGTGGTCTCACCCATTTTCTCTATATCTGAAATATCACACCTATTCTCACTTAATATTTCCGCCTTCTTTTGGCCTACTTGAAACAATCAGGTATGACTAGGCTTATATAACATATTCTAATGATAAATCACCAATCCTCTTGTAGGTTTAAGATTTTAGATTCACTGTTCTTGCCTTCCTCGCATCACATCACACAACTCAGTAGGTATTTCTAGCAGGTGAAGAGAGTGGAAAGACAGGGTTCAGGATACACTGTGGAGCGCGATTGTTTTCTCTCACCGTGGCCAGAGCTGATACCGAGGCCTGCTTTGCATCCATGTGACCCCGGAGTGAGAGGCAGATTAGTGTGGAGTTAGGGGATTATAATCAGTTTCTGTCATATACACGGATGTGCATTGAAACAGATTGAGTTTCCCCCTCCTTTGCTCACACTCTTTTTCACTCTCCCTCTCTCGCAATACAACCAGAAAACTGAGATTGAAAGCAAAACAACAATATTCAAACTTTTTGTGTAGAACGTGAAAGGCCAAATGAGCCTATGTACACTCTCCTATTCTTCAGAGAGAGAGACTATCATGCATCCTTCATACTTTTCTCTGTAGTTCACAGTTATCTCAAAGTGTTCTCAACCACTGATACCATTCACTGCTTTTAAATTACGGCCACTAAACACACGGCACTTTGAATATATGGAAAAGCCTCCACAATGGGACTCCAGTTAAGTTGGAACTACGAATGAAGCAAGAGGGGAAATAATGTTGGGATAGAGCTGTGTTGGCTGCTGTAGCTTGTTCGACAATTCTGTAGTGGTGTGTTAAGGCTGGGACATACAAACATACAAACACACACTCAGAGGGGTTGTGAGGTCTGAAGGCACCTAAGGGCTGGTTGTGGAAAATAGAGCTGTGATGATGATGCCCATATCCGAAAACGGCATCATGCCCCTGACTGCTGTTGTGACTTTGCTGAGCTGCGTGTTGCTGCAGGGGGCCCGGGCAGGAGTGGTGGGGGACTTCAACCACGTGGATCGTTGTAAGGACTCTCTGTACATGGGCACCCCGCCGCGAGGGTACCTCAGCAACTCCTTGAAGAAGATCTGCCAGCACTACGAGGATAAGCCACGCTATGTCACCCTCTATGACTCCGACAAACACATCCCCATCTATTCTGCCTACACCTTCAAGAAGTCGGACGGGGAGAAGAGGGTGGACTTCCCTTGGATGTTTGAGCCCCAGGTGAGTTTTACTCTGAATTTGATTCTGTCCAAGGGTTTATTTGAGTTTGAGTTTTAATCCAAGTCTGAGTAGGCTACATGTATCCACTGGTGCCTCTGTGTATCGAACTATATTATATGCACTATAGTGTACTGTATCAGACTGTACATTTTTCTGTATGCGCACAGGTGCATCCAACAGGGAGTACATTATGTCTTCAGACAAAGAAACCATATTTCATAAATTCTTTCTTCACCCATCTGCTACGGGCAAAAAGAGTAAGCTTGAGATAAGCTTCTTTATTGCCCGTGAATTGCTACTACATTAAGATATTGTCATATCCCATTGACATTACTTTACACATGTAAACATGTGTTCTATTTCTCTGAAAGAGGAGTGAATGTGATTCTTGTTCAAATGAGGGTGAATACAGTCAACTGCTTCAACTTGTCACCTGTCATTCATTTATTCACATCAGTGGAAAACCTCATAGCTTTTCATTCTTTTCTCAAAACTTGTTTTTCTCATATAATTGTTTACTTTCTGTCTCTAGCTGGCCTCAGATAAGGGCAGCAGTAACATGGAGCCCTTTCCCCAGTCCTCTCACATGCATATGAACTTTGAGGACAGCCAGGCGGTTCTGGAGGACTACGCCGATGTGGTCCAGTATGAGCGCGGCCACCTAAACCCCGACGAGCACCAGGCTGACCCGCTGGACAAGGCTTCCACCTACACCCTGACCAACGTGGTGCCTCAGATCAGGGAGTTCAACTTGGGCCCCTGGGCTGAACACCAGGACCTTCTCCGCAAACGCCTCAACAACTACTGCCGGGGAAAAGCCTTTGTGGTCACCGGGGTCACCACCTCTGGGAACATGATCCGTCGCGACAACCTGGATCGGGTGGCTATACCGGAGTACATGTGGTCGGCCTACTGCTGCACTGACTTTGACCAAAACGCGCCATACTTTCTGCGCTACAAGTTCCCTGTGTTTGGAGCGTACGGGCTCAACGACCGTGTCAACAACCACATGGTTGAAGTTCCTCTCAAGAATCTGGAGAAGTTCCTCAAGGGGAGGATGGGCGTCGACAAGAACTTCCAGATCTTCTACAATGACTGCGTGCCAGATGTTTGACAGATGTTTGGATTTTAGCTATAGTTAGTATAGTCTCTGTAATCATTTTGGCTTCTCTCTGTAATAATTATGTAATGTTAAAAATGATTTGCCACGTGACCCCAGAAAGGTTCAGGCTTCTTGCAGGTTAGATAGATATTAATTTGAGAGCAAACCTTGAGAGCAAAATGAGATGTGTTGCAAAATATTATTGGAAGCAATAAAATGAGGAATTCATTGGAGTCTGTCTCTTACAGTTTGATTTTTCTCTATTTGCAAAAGTGAATGAATTGTCTCTAGGTACGATAACAAAACTTCAGTGGAGTCATAATCCAAGACATCAATGATTTACAGGGTTGTTAATCCTTTGTCAATAATAATTCCATCCACATGATGGCGCTGAAGCTCCTTTCAAAACATTAACAATAATTTAGTACCAATTTACATTGAGTGGACAAAACATTGAGGCAACCTGTTCTTTCCATGAAAGAGGCTGACCAGGGGGGTGTTCCACACAGCGAGCTTACCACCTTAGCCAGGCTTATTTCACTGTCTGAGTGAAATATCCTAGCTAAGGTGGTAAGCTCGCTTTGTGAGTCCAGGTGAAAGCTGTGACTTGATTTCACCTGTTAAATCCAACTCAGTCAGTGCAGATAGAGATGAAAGTGAGGAGATCTCAACAAGATTTTTTAAAATGTCCTCTGTGGAGCTGAAACAGAGATAGTTGCACTTATTTAAGACAAAAACAAAACATCAAATAGGGTATAAGAGCTGCTGTCCATAAGCCTAGTTCACTATCCCTTTTTGGCAGTCTGAGGCAGGCATAGGTTGTAAAATGAAGACTGATCCAGACACGATACTTGTTTCCACGCCACCCAGCCTCGCCTCTGCAACTCTGCCTTGTCCAGGGGACATCCATAGTAGTGAGGGTCGACGACTAGCAAATAGCTGCCCTTGTCCCCAGTGCACACGCCTACTATCCCCTTAGACGAGTTGTCCCTGTCGCCTCCCATCATGACCGGAGACCCATGCTTCTGGAAGTGATGATGGAGCTCCTCCACCGCCACCTGCTCCAGCTCTGCCCCACCACCCCTAACATGAACCACCTTACAGGGAACATCATAGAAGTAGTCAAGAACCAGGGAAGCTTCAAATGTTCCTATCCACTCCCTGGAACCTGAAAACGGGCCCGGTTTGTCCCCCACGGAGACTAAGGCTTGCTGGATCTCAGGAAGGCTTGGTGGGGGCCTGCATTGGCCCTCGGGTGGGGACCAGTTGTGGCACAGCCAGGAAGCCATTGTCTGAATGGTGCGGTAGCCACACCCCCAGCCTCTGTCGTCTTGTCCATCACAGCCATAATGGAAGTACAGGCACTCTCCTTTGATCAGAGAACTTTTCAGAGGCGCTGTTATTGGGATAGGGAGTCCAGTGTGGACACTTTTCAATAAAGCTTTGGTCCAATTTGTGTTGCTGGTCTTCTTCATAATGCTCTCCTCGTCTAGTGTACTCCATCCCCAGTCAATCTCCTCTTCAGTCGCTCCTGCTGCTGTCACATTTTTATCCATTATAACAAGCTGCCTGCGAACTGAGCACACATTTCGCATTTAAAAAATCAAAAAGGTTCCTGCAACTTCTGACAGCTGTCTCTCGTGTAACTGCGATCAATGTCCCTCCACGTACTTGCAATAGCGTTTATGGTTCCGCTTTGTGTTGTTCCTACTGCTGGTGCTGCCCTCAAGGGATCTTCGTCAACTCCTGCTTCGGAAGGTAACAGACGTAAATACAACTCGTAGAGCATTCAAACGTTTTGGAAATTATGACAAATCGCAACCTGTAACAAAACGAATTATTTGGTGGCTGTTTTATTTTAATGCGGCACAGAGCTAGCTTGTGTTCCAGCGACAGAATGAACAGGAGAAAATGCGCATCAGGCATATCATTGATGTTGTATTTAAGTTAGGCAAAATAAGTTCCATCCATTAAATTTACCATCAATAATTAACGTCACATTTCGGCAATTCGGTTATCATAGAAAATCTCCGTTTAACCACCTGATTATGACCACCTGATTACAGTTTATGTCGTCATCCAGCTGCACGCGCGCACAACACACCTGTAAATATGTTTGCGCTAATTAATTGTAACGTTTTTCTCAACAACAAAAAATGGCGACACCGTTAAAACACACGGACTGTCTCTTGTGTTTCATATTTTCGCTGTTTGTGCGCGGTATTTCTTTTGCAGAGGAAAGTGCTGCACAAACTCGGGAAAAAGTTGGACTGGAAATAAAATGTGGAGAAGTCAAAATGAGAATCACCGTGAAGCGACAGTTTTTCGACGAGAGACGCATCCCGTTCACGCAGGAGTATCTTCGACTGGGAGAAAAGTCACAACGGGGCTCCTGCAGACCAGTTTCACAGGGACCCGCGTCTGAGTATGAAATGGTCATCTATGCTGGACTACAAGAATGTGGGACTGAGTCCAGTGTAAGGCCAGGGATACATATACGTAGGCATGTTTTGACCTGGTGTGTTAGTGAGCCCGATACGAGCCGAACGGAACACATCTCCATTCAAAAATCTGACAATTTAATGTGTTATTTCTCTGGATTAAGGTACATACCTCATAAAATATGACTCAACACCTTTTTGGAATATCTAGGGGCCACTCGTTAATTCGGCATACATATAAATCATCCAGGCTCATTGAAATCAAATGTCAAGTTCACACAGAACAGCACCTCCACCTGTCTGAAGACTACTCGAGTTAGGCCTGTTCCAATCAAAATCCAGAATGAGCACTGAAACTGAACCAACTTTTTCAACAATTAATTTCATTAATGAATTCCTTTTGTAATTGCTAACGTCCAGGTTCGTGGGGATCGGCTTGTCTATTCCAACCAGTTGGTGCTGTCTCCTGCTGTGTTTCCTGTGTCTGGAGGCAGTCTTATAGTCAGAGGGGCAACTACTTTCATACCTGTTGAGTGCCATTATAAGAGGTGAGGCAGATGTCATTAGTGTATGAAATCCTGTACCTACAGAATGATCAGCACCCTTTCACTTTATTAAGGTTACTTTCCATTTCATAGGTCCAAAGTCAGAGTTGCGGCTATAAGCTATAACTGTAGTTTTCAAGTCTAAAACTGAGAATATTAAACCTTTATTACCATTTTTTAAAATATCTGTTACCAATTATGTAGCCACCAACCATCTATGTTTCTCCCTGTGGCAGCACAGAAAGCAGAGAGTGAGTGGAGAGCCGTTGACCCCAACCTGGTTGCCCATGACCTCTACTATCAGCGCCTTTGGCCTGCTGCACTTCTCCCTTCGCGCCATGACAGGTGACCCCACTGTCTGACTGTGGCTAGGCTGATACTATTCCCAGAGATTTCCCTGACAACAGAAAAATGTGGCAATAGCTTTTACCTGGAATGCAGATGTTGTGTGTCTGTCCTTTACTGTAGATGATTGGAAATCTCCACGCAGTTCCTCGGTGTACCAGCAGGGGGAGGCAGTGTTTTTGGAGGCCAGTGTGGAGGCCCCCCTGCACCCCCCTCTCAGGATCTATGTGGACCACTGTGTCGCTACGCTGAAGTCTGACCCCCTCTCCTTGCCCAACTACAAGTTTATCACTAACCATGGGTCAGTCACTTCTTCTGGCTGACAAACTACGTTTGAGTGAAAACAATGCGTGGTCTTTTTGTACAATTTAATGGATACTTCACTCCAATGTTTGTTTATGGCAAGTTGTTGGGCACACATCATGGCTATAGTGTCTAGTGTCTGTTGGTCTGTTCCAGATGTCTTATGGACAGTGTAGTGCCAGAGTCGTCCTCCAAGTTCCTCCCCAGGGATCAAGATGACAGACTACGCTTCAGTGTCCAGGCTTTCCAATTCAGCCAGGCATCTGGGGGCCAGGTAACAACACCGACTAGACGTTAGTAGGGTCATCACTATCTGAACAATAATTAATGTATAACTGCCCATTCACTTAAAACACCTACTGTACAGGCTTGTGCTCATAATTTACTTATCCTATGCATTTATATAGTTTTATTGTTTGAAGTACTTAATAACACTTTACGGAGAAGTGCATTAGAAATATTGTATTATTTATTATGTGATATTGACCCCTGGAACCAAAATGTATTTTGTTGATTGTGCTTTCTTGCTCCAGATGTTCATCAACTGCCACCTCAGGGCCGCTCTGAAACAAATCCCACCTGACCACTTCAACAAGGCCTGCTTCTTCCACATCCCCACATTCAGGTTAGGCTGCTAATGTGTAATCTTCAGCTTACACTTTTTTTGCTTGATGTAAATTAGTTTGTAACAATTTGGCCGATATACAGTTGCAAGAAAAAGTTGGTAAACTTAGTCTGTAATGCCCTCACACTACAAGGTAATCCTCGCTGATACTCGGTCCCGAGTATGGTGTGAGGGCCCTATGGCGTAGGTGATTGAGCTATGGCATAGGGCATCACAGCCACAGTGTACCGACTTTTCTCTGTCACTCAGCTGGCGTGCCGCAGATGGAGACAGAGCTTTGTGCAAATGCTGTGACTCTGAAACCTGCTTGAGACAGACTGGAGGGAAGACCGATGACCACACTACTCAACCAGGCACAGGTTGCTCACCCCTTTACAAACAAATACAACCTACAAATTTCCAGGGGTACTTGTACTAGATGTGCTGCTTGCAAGTAACAACATGACCATAGCAGCTTGTGTATAGTGATGTATACATGACTTGTGCAGTGTCACTGACCATGATGATTTTAAATCGGTACTACATACACTTTTGACAGAAAAGGAGCATGAGGCAGACGCAACAGTTGGGCCACTTCACACCCTGCCATACTCCCATTGGCCGGGCCATCTGTCAGTCAATCACTAAAGAGCCTTTTCCGACTTTACCTCAGGTGGGTACAGGGGGCATTCAGATAAAACTAGAAGAATACAAACAGATCATTTGGAAAATAAAATAACTCCAAAATGTTGGGTGTTGCTTCAGACTGTTCATTACTGTTTTAACATGGGATCTAAATATTTGAATAAGGCATAGGTGGAAGCCATGAATATTGAGCTGCAGTGCACTCAGAGCCTCATAAGCCTCCCATTTAACCTAATATGTGAGTTAGATTCATAATATTTTAATTTTCTTTGTGAGATGAAGTCAGCACAGATCCTCTAAACATGTATATACAAGTCAATTAGACAAGGTGGTTTCATCATGACATAAGCATGGGTATTTCCTTATTTCATGGGTGTTACTCAACAGCCACGAAAACTCACCATGTCGATACAATACCAATGAGGTATTTCCACAAAGAGCCCTAAGAATTACACTAGAACCTAAAATATCCCCAGAGAACTGGATCCCATTGTGAAAATAAAACAAGTATGCTAGGCAGCTACACAGCTTCTTATGTGCTCTAAGTCAGCTATCTGCAGAAGAAATGCTCGTCTCTTCCCTTCACAGGGAAACTCAACAGTCCACATGGGAGGCAAACTGGTAGCACAGGGTGCAGGGTGACAATTTCTGATTTCATGACATCAGAATAGGTTTCTACTCATGTGCTACGTAACACTGTATTTTCATCCTCTGTTGAAAGTAACCCATTCTGTCTTAATCTGTGCATCTGAGTCAGTTGTTTTTGTTTTATCACACATGATATACAGTTAACATTAACAGATCATAACTTTTCTCTCTGAACCGCATGAGTATGGTTGCAAGAGTGCATGATTAAATGAAGTATTAAAAGATGAGTTATGTTGGTGCCTGGATAGAAAATGAATTATCTAAATGCTCTGTAGGCTGGTTAGGCTGCCTGCCTGTTTTACTGCATTCCAAAGCGTGAATCTGATTATGGGGTTACAGTAGCGACTGTGAAAATCCACTGAATTCCACAAAAACAGCACATTTCTAAGAAGAGGGAATTAAATAATCCGTATAGCAAAGAGCAGACCTGTCACGCTAAGTGCTATGAGAATCAAAGTGTCTTATGACTTCCTGAATCTAGATGTGTGAGTGTTCATGCCCCAGGGCGGCTAATCATATCCCCTAGTGTGTGATGTACTGTATAAAAAGCTAAGATTGTATGATGCATCAAATTCTACCCTCTGTTCGTTGTCAATGGTATACCTTCAAAGAAATCAAATGGTCATACGTGTCCCAACACCATTACCACAGGTTAAGTACTAACTAACTTTAACATTGGAAAAATCTAGTCAATCAAAAAGCACTAATCACAGAAATGTGGTCCTTGCAGAAATGCAGTTCCCCAAACATTTCTCAGAGGGACTTGTGGGGTCGGGGCTGATATATGATAAGGCACAGTCAAACATACCACTAGGTGTGGAAAAGGTCAAGATTGGACATTTTACTGTATATTTACTGTTTCCTCTATGCCACTCCAATAATGCATTGACCCTTTCCCATCCTTCTGATTTTCAGTCCAAAGTGCCGTAGAGCTCTATAGTACAGAGTACTGCTATTCTCATGTAGAGCAGGAATTATGTGGACTGAATAGTCGTAACAGAGTTTGTAAGCTTGTGGTTTGAACAGCTGTGTGCGGCTAACTCTAAGATCTGTGTGTTGGCACAGTGCAGGAACTTTCTATCTTTTGTTTGAGGACGTTGTAGTAATAGGGTTAGTTGAAATGGTTGATCCAGCAGGAGAAATATCAATTCATGTGTGTGTGTTTTTGTGTCATGAAGACCAACCCTCTACTGAGATTAGATAGTACTGTCTAGGATTAGCCATGTGACTGTAATTTCTGGGGGCATATGGGAATGTTACGTTTTTGTAAGGCATCTATCTATAGAGGTGGTTTATGTGATTTATATTTATCTAATATATGAAACTATTTGATCTCATTTGGATGGATTTTTGTGACATGTATCCCACATATTCCAAACTGACTTCCTTACATATATTCTATGTTTCAAAGTCATCGTGGGAATCCGCTTTGAGTTATGAGTCATTATGTGATATTTATGGTATTTTGCCATGCAGATTCAGCAGCATAGTCTTTCAGCATGGTCATTAGCTTTAGACACATGGTTATCCCATTTAACACATGGACTAAGTTTCACGCGGATATGTATAAAGTTGGTTGAAGTTGATAGTTCAAGAGGGAAATTAGTAGCCTGGATGTTATACCAAGTTTCAAGACTACAGAACGCTGTGTGGAATAGCTATAGCTTTGACCTTTAATTATTACAACACCATATTGTAAATTGGGGTCATATTGCACACCTTAATCATATTGCAACATTTCATGTGTCTAGCATCCTGCATCTCACAAAAAATGAGCCACATTTTAAACATAAACTGAATAAAACAACCTTGAACCATTAACTGCTACCATTTCTCCATCCCAGAGTCTATTTGGACAATAGTCCTGATTAAGATTGGAAGGAGATGCACTAGCGAGAAGTGACGAGGTGGTTTGGAAAAGGGATGGGGGTTTTAGTTAAGACGGGACATACGGCACAGCTAGAACAGTGAGGGGGAATACGTTTTTATTACAGTTCTATTGGATAATAGTGTGAGCAGAGAAAGGTGAGGTGAAATGAGAGAAACTTAACGAGTAGATGTTGACCACTGAATAAAGCTCTAGTGTTTTTACTCCTTTTTTAATGTACATTTTCGAAAGCACACACATACCACACTAATCAAATTACCTCCTAATGTTAGACAACTGCCGCATTGTGTCTGTTGCAAATTAGTTGTGTATAAGATATGATATGATGTATAAGAATTGATGTTTGCTGGAGGTGCAAATCGCCTAGCCAGACAACCTTTGTCCTAGAGTGTCATAGCCCCTTTATGCCGACCATCAGACAAAATTTCTATAATATATATATTTATATACACACAACACAGTTGCAGGGTAAAGAAATATAGAGCTAACAGCCAAGTCAACCCAGCCAGGGAAATAGGGACAGGACAGACAGAGGAGGAAAGAGCAGTGTGAGGTGGAAGTGGGGGGGGGGGTGAGATGCCCCAACAACCAAGCCAGAAAATACCACACAAGGCAGCTTGGCATCAGGGAGAATACCACACCCAAGAGAATTGCTCACAGGGCACACAGCGAACCTTGCTGAAGTTCAGCAAGGTGACAGTTGTTGAAAGAAGGTGAAAGAAGTTGTTCCTGACCCTGTCCTGGAACAGAGGGACCTGAGAGGAGTCCTTGACGATGCTGCGCGCCCTTCGCAGACACCACTTGTGCTGGACAGCTTCATTCTCCTCAGGAAGAAGAGACTCTGGTGAGCCTGGTGAGGGTCGAGGTGTTGAGGGTCCAAGAGAGGTCTTCGGAGATGTGGACGCCCAGAAACTTAAAGCTGGCGACACGCTCAACCTCCATCCTGTTGATGCGGATGGGTGTGTGTGTGCCGGCTTTAGACCTCCTGAAGTCCACAATGAGCTCCTTGGTCTTCTTGGTGTTGAGGGCCAGGTTGTTGTCAGCGCACCACGCCGCCAAGTGCTGGACCTCCTCCCTGTAGACCGACTCATCGCTGTTGGTGATGAGGCCAACCACTGTTGTGTCGTCTGCAAACTTGATAATGGTGTTGGAATCATGTACATGTGTGCAGTCGTAGGTGAAGAGGGAGTCGAGGAGAGGACTCAGCACACAGCCCTGTGAGACGCCGGTGTTCAGGGTGAGGGTTGAGGAGGTGTGGTTGTCTAACCTAACATACTGGGGTCTGTTGGTTAGGAAGTCCAGTATCCAGTTGCAGAGGGAGGTGTTAATGCCAAGGTCATCGAGTTTGGTGATCAGTTTGGACGGGGTGATGGTGTTGAATGCTGAGCTGAAGTCGAACAGCATTCGGATGGCGTCCTCCGTAGCTCCACTGAAGCAGTTTAGTGCCTTGCTCTAGGACAAGAAGAGCTAAGTAGTAGAATTAAGAGTAGTTTTTGAGCAAGGGATGAGCACTGTTGAAGTGTGTTTCTCTTCACTTCCCCATCCAGATCTTCTGGGGTCAATCAAACGACCTTCCAGCCACAAGCTTGTTGTTCCAACCAGTCATTATTCTCAACACCACCCCCCATGATGAGTGATGCCTATCTTGCCTATCCTCATTATTCTTACTAGCGCAAATCACTCAGTGACGGGGTTCCTGTCCTGCAATCTGCCCTCCACAGGTGACGGGACAGCAGCAGTGCTGGTGGTCATCAAGGGACCACAATAGCCCGCCGGTCCAACAAACTGATTATCCTCTTCGTTGTGGACGCCTGTAAGCTCTGAAACAATAACTTCCGACCTCCCAGCGGCTACTGTCTTGGCTCCTGTGTCACAGTCAGTCCCCCCTATTCTTTTATGTCAGCTTCCTGTCTTGTGTCGCGCCAGAGGAGCAGACCTAGCTGGCTGCCGTCCCAAAAAACTGGACGAGAGAACGTAACACACACTCACACGCTTACACAAAAGCACACACTCCCTACCGCAAGCGCCGTGCAGTTCCACTGCCTTCTATTTACTATGATGTGAACTCTCCCTCCCCTGTCTGTTTGCATCACTGACTCCTGGCTGTCTTTGTTTACTAATCATAGGGGTGGGAGTCTTTGGGTTTATCCCCAACTTTATTTCACCCCTGCCCTTTGCAATCATCATAAATTCAATGACTTTGTCCCATTCCAACCGAGGAGTCGCTGTGACGGGACGCTCCTGCCCCCACCGACCCCACACCACCCCCTCACCCCACCCCAGGCCCCTGCCCTGGTTGCGATGCATGGCTCGCAGCACGTACCTTGTCTCCCTCTCCTCTCTCTCATGTTGGCTCAGACATAAGCAAACAACACGGGGGCTTTGAGCAAACACAGCAACAATCTGTCAGCATTGTCGTCAGCTTAGCACTGCGATTATCATGTAGTGCTGCAGCTGACGGGTATCAGAGGATATGTATGTATATATATATATATATATTCACAAGACTATATATATATATATATATATATATATATATATATGTGTGTATAACATTTAACTTCTATCTAGTTCTATCTATAGTTTTAATCCGTTACTAGCATACAGCTGCCAACTCATTTTACAGTAATTTACCATAAATTACCACTCACTGTAAGATGCCCCTTAGTCCATTAATTGTCAGCAAGTGAACTGCTAGTTCAGTCAGATAACTCACACATTGAATTATGAAAGAAAAAAAATAGAGAATAAATGTAAATACAGATTTTATTTTGGCATCAATGCACTGTTGCATCACCCTCGTAATTTAGCCAACCAAGTGAGGCAGGGAGCGATGGATAGTAACCCCCCCAAGGAGGACTATGAAACAGACCACAGGTGTATGCTGGGGAGATGGTGGGGCTTGTGTTTTGGGGGGAAAGACAACAGAAGCAAGAGTCATTGTGTCAAGGGAAAAAAAGAGGACCCAGAACTGAACCTTGTGGAACCCCTGTAGTCAGCCTGCATGGTTCCAACTCAGACCCTCTCCATGTCACCTGCTAGGAGCGACCCGTCAGGTAGGATGCAAACAGGGAGAGTGCAGAACCCGAGACACCGAGCTCCTCGAGGCTGGAGAGGACGATCTGCTGGTTCACTGTGTCAAACGCTGCAGACAGGTTCAAGATAGTGCACCTACAAATATAAAACTGTTTTGTGAGCTCTGTCTTGTTGTAACTTTGATATTTGTGAGGGAAAAATGAACCCAGAGTATATTAGCATTTGTTGAATATTCATCAAATACTGAAAGTTAAATAATGGAGGGCTGCTAGGCTCACTACAGACAAAGGAGCTGCATATATTGATATTGAACTCTGTAAATCAATCACCGCAAGTCAAATGTTCTGTTGATATCTTGATTTATCATTCTGACTACTTATTACATTTGGAAACACGTATACGTATTTGCCATACTCAAATTGAATTATGTTGAGTTAAATTGTGTTTGAAAAGTGATCATATGTGAAATAGTGTCTGGAAATTTGATCATATCAAGTTTATTCATTCTGCCATCCCTCCTTAAGCGCTCTAAAGATATGATGGCAGGTCAATGATGTAATTGATTTTCACAGAAATTGTGGTATTGGTGAGTGAGTGTGTGCCTCCACCCTCATGCACCTTTGTGTGTGTATACTCAGTTTACATACGCTTAAGATATACTGTTCAAACAGTAAGCATGTGAACCTTTAGGGTATACAATTTCTGTATCAGGCTCTCCCAAGTATTTGCTTTAGTAAGGCTGCGTGTTGCTTAGCAATCCATGCTGGCATCTGATAAGGTACATTTAAACACACCACTACTTCCTGTCTTAGGTAAAGGCATCCCGTAACCCCTGGATCACCCCGCCCCCCCCCCCCCCCCCCCCACACACACACACCCTCCCTATTACGGCACACAGTGGGAATTTCCAGGAAATTTCAATATAGTACATTTACTCTGGCCCCAAAGGGCTTTCAAATGGTAGGGTGAGGACATGCAGCATAGGGGCCTATTTGAAGAGTTAAAGTGCAGAAAGTGGAGTTGCTGTTTGACCTAGATTATCACTATTGGATACTCAAGCTGTTACCTTTAATCCTAGCTAATTGAATATGTTTATCATTTTGTGTAATGATACCTAACCACATCCATGAACCTAATAAAATACATGATATTGTGATTGATACAATTCATGCCATCCTCAGAAGGTAGAGCTATAGCTGCCTCCCCTGGAATAACGAGCCTGTCCTAAACCTATTTGTTTCATTGTATCACAAGGAAGCATATCAAGAGGAAACTATTCTAAGAATGCTGTCTGCTACCACTGTGGGTGAACTCTAGCCCTCTCATTGAACTTGGACAGTTTCCTTTAAAGAGTCACTGCATCTTCCTGTGGCTTGCATTCTGTTGTGATGACTGTAGATAAAGCTTTGTCACTCCACATACTCGGCTTGGGGTCAATCTAATTTTGATTCATATCAAGTTTATTGAAATGTCAATTTATATGAAGTAGGCATGCCTGTCCTTTCAACAAAGGCATTGGCAACTGATGCTGATTTTAAAAGTCTGCCTTCAGCTTGGCGAATAACTATCTTTGGTCTGTAAAAATGAATGTTGTGCAGATATTTGACTTCCACCAGTCCAATTACAGCAAAGCCATTATGTGTCTCCTCCTTAAGATCAGAAGTTAACTGATTGAATTGGCATTTTAATTGTTTAATTGATTGCAGTTTTATTTTTCAGTGGCCATGTCTTATCAAACCAAATCACAAAGCATTTGATTTCCCTTAGTTAGTGGATCAGAGCAAGCTGTAAGCTTAAACTCTAAATAAGGATGTCATTTTCAACACGTCTTCAACAAGTATATCACACTTTTGTTACTTTTCAACACAACATACATCAATAACGACACCTAGTGACACAACACTAGCCTATATACCCCAGCGTGTTGTCCCAAACTAGAAGCACAGATGCGGAGGCAGAGGCGTGTGTGTGCGTGCGTGCGTGCCATAAACCATAGGTGTACCCCTTAACGTCTAGTGACAGACTATTTCTTATTGATCGTCTCAAATTATATAACCTAATAAGTACTGACACTTTTACCACATGTTCGGAACCAAGATACTGAGAATAAAGTCGATAGAGTTGCTGTAACCTACCAGTGGTAAATTCAAATAAGATATGGTTATGACATTCTAGATTGGTTTGCCCATTTGATCTGTATTATTGTTATTTACGCTGTCATTTTTGGAATATACAGTCAGTGCAGACCAGAGGAACGTTTCAGAGGATCATCTATAGAAACACAATGGATGGGAAGTCACCGCACGGCTTTTTTGAGACATTATTTACTTGTGAGGCCAATTGTTTTGAAAACATGGAAATTATTTGGATAACAATGAAAGAAAAACATTTTCGCCTTAAGGGAGGACGCAGTTCAGATAGTCATCATAGAAACAATGCAACTTTATTTTCAAAGTCATCAATTAAAAAAAATCAAACGGGTTCAGTAGAAACACCTACCGGATAAGTGCAGGAGATCCACAAAAGAGCTTCGTTTCCAATTAATGGGCAATAGACGGACCTATGGGCCAAACAGCGAGCATCCTGTGAGGGACTATGCGGATACTGCTATGGAGTTTCCCAGTGAGTTATGGAGATGCCTTAATGATTTTTTTCTCTGTTCAGTGGCTTTAGTAGTTAGTCAATTTTGATGCTTTACGCAAAGCGGGACTGCATGAGTTGATGTTTAATCGCTCACGGCGGTGCGTAAAAAGGCGCGTCCTCGTCCTAGCGGGCTATCACGTTGTCCCTTTATCTTTAGGGGAGGTAAATAAAAGGTTTTGCCAAAGCACAGCAGTGATGCAAAGCCTGGCAGATGACAGCTCTCACCGGCAGCACAGGTCTTTGGAAAAGTAGGAATCGCACGAGCGCACTTTGGGCGTTTGACTGGTGCCTTTTACTTGCGCCGTGAAAGTTGTGCCTAGACTGAATCGTTTTCACAATGTTCTTAAAAGATGCACCTGTTTGCGAATGTTGCAGAAAACAGGTAGAGGTAAGAGCGTTTGTAATGTCATTTAATCTAGTGGTTGATTTGGAAATCACCTGTTCACAACATTTCTATGTTGTAGAAAGTTGCTATAGACGCATCTTGGATTCGTATCTGTGCATATCTCTATAAATACTGAGTATATTGACGATGGGTTTTCATGGGAGTTTCTAGGAATATGCCTATTAATGTTTTCATAAAAGTTGTCTTTGGATTTCTACCAGAAATCTTTGTAACTCCCTCTACTATATACATTTCCTTGAATGTTACTGTATTTTGTGACAGAACTATAACTATAGTCATTAATCATGTACGCTGGTAATAACCTCATTTAGAAATAAGCTTTTCAATGAACAAGCTTAAGAAGCTTAATGGGGTAATGTGGTGCCTAATAGACACAATTTGTTTGATTTGATGCAATGCATGATGTTGGTCCTGTACCTTACTGAGCTGAGCAAGGCACAGTCAGGGTTAGTTACTGGAGCCACCTATACTAAAAATGTATGCACTCATGTTAATGTAAGGCAGTTTGAATAAAGGCGTCCACCAAATGGTAGATGCTATATTAATGATCAGTTTGATCATGAATGATCATTTCATTCACTTGAAAAATTAGTATTTTGTGTCATTCTTATCTAACATGACACAGCATATGAGAAACTAGGGATACTGAATGTGAAAGCTGAGTCATTGTTGCTGAAGCATTTTTGGCAATGACAAGCAAAGGACATGACCTATGACACAGCAGAAAAGAGCAAGAGGTTTCCAAAGGCTGACACAGCTGTGTGTGACTCTAATCAAGTTCAGCAGGAAATGATGTCACACCTGTGTCATCTGATTTCTGGTCATTCACAACTTTCCCATGGGGGACTTTCATTCAAAATGGAGGAGAGGAAGAAATGCCTCTCTGTATTTTCACTATGTGGTGCTTAAAATGGGATTGCCTTGTCATCCCTCTGCACCTGTTCACCATCAGTACCCCTCAAACCAATTGGTTTAAATTGCTGAGTTAATGCATATTCTGTGCATCAGCTTGATATGAGGTTGCCAAGAGTTGTTGAGAGTCGTGCGTGAGTGATGCATCGTCACATGTGAGCATCTGACGACCTTTCCAAGTGTGGAGCTTGCTGTTATTCAAGGCACTGCCATTTCTGGACCACAGTTACCAATTTAAAATAGCAACGAGGTCTTGGCACCTGATACTTGCAGACAGGCTGCTAGCACACCTCACTTTGGCCACACAATGGCTACACTCCAAATCCCACTGCTGTGGACGGCATGTGGCGCGCGCGCGTGTATACGGCTTAGATTCATTCATTCTCACGTAGGCCATGGCGGAGGTGAAAAGGTCACTGATAATACTCAAGCCGAGTCACACACACACTTACTAAACAAAGTGAACAGCGTTTTGGATAGAGACGAATACCAGAGTGTATGGAAAGGAAGCCGTTAAGAAGGTTAGTTCCATCGCGCATGTAAGACTTAACCCCTGAAATTAGGAGGATGAAAATAAATGTTTCAAAATAACCACTACAAATGTGGTTAAACATTATTTAAATCCAAACAATACTTGTTTTACTTGTGACCACATTGTATTTCTGTTGAGAATAAGAATGTACAAAGACCTCCAGGGCTTGCATATGCACAAAGTATCTTAGTATACAAGTTCATATATGGGTCATATGCAAGTGTTTAAAGTTTGTGAATGGCTCTCAAGTGGCCAAATTTACCAAAGTCTAACAACAAATTTACTACTAACAATCGTGGACCAGAGTAGTAGGATCTAGTATTTATTTCCTGACATATGTTGTATGTATCATGCCTTCATGTATCAGCACTTGCTCAGAGGAACGAGGAGGCCACTGTACCAGCGCTAGCGTTTATGCAGCAATTAGCAGGCTGTGACGGTAGTGAGACAGCACAGATAGCCTACAAAGGGATTCATTGAAAAGCCGAGGTGGTATGAGACAGACGTGTGGTTTTAAATACACAGGCTCATCCTATGTGTGAGTGACAATCCCCTCTGTGACGCTGGAGTTGGAGAAAGGGGGCGTGCAGGTTAAGCTGATTATAAGAGCCAGACCGCTGGAATCGCTTGAAAGAGGAAAGATGTGCAGATTATCTTAGATCTAGTAAGAGATGGAGAGATTGAATCATAGGCAAAGGTTTACAGTTGTAGCAACAGTCACAATATTAGTCTAACCTTTTTGCACTTCGGCTCACGTTGCCCTAGTAGTTTGGGAGGCTGGGAACTTAATCTAGCGTGTATCTGACCTGTCTGGGAAGATCATCTGGTATCTCTATCATCCTTCTGCGTCACACAGCCAGACAGCTGTGAAAGAGTGCATTCAGCGCGTGGCATAGAGAAACGAGGCTGGATGCCCACATGACCTAAAACAGTGGAACCGTTCTCATAGCCAAATATATCCATGGAGGGTTCAGAGTGTTCTTGCATGGTCAGTGAGACGCAAATGTAAGAAGTAGTTACATACGTAAATAAAGTCCAGATTTCCGATTACTTTAGGCCTTGACAATGAATACTATCTAAAATACCGCATAACACTCTAGTTGTATTCCTAAAAGCAAACAATTTTTAGTAGAGGTTTACGAATCAATTGCAAAGATGTTTGGAAGGTTAAACTGATGCAGACCCAAGTGAAGAACAACTTGTTTGCAGAATGGATAATGCGGCATCTGCTTGGTTTTTTGCTTTGTCACTGATATGCACCGTCACACTCTTTCTAACTCACAGGCAGGAATGAAGCATGCAAAGCTAAAGAGACACCTCTTTGTGCTTCATATTCTGCTGATTTTACATTATCTGGAGCACTAACCAGCATCCACTGGTTTCTGCAATGTGTATGTTTTTATTTGTAAGTCACTGGAGTATGTTGAAAAGAAAAGAGATATCTCTCATATCTAACATCTACTCTGATGTTTTTGAAAGGCTGATCCTTGGTCAGAATATGTATTCCTAGTTGAGATGACAGTGACAGTGATTTCCCTATGGGGATCAAGTATTACACTATTATCATTGTTTTTCATAAATATGTATTTGATAAACTCTGGATCTTAAGAGATCACAGGACAGAAGAGCAGGGAAGTAAATGTTAGATATTTGCTGATAAGTGGATTATTAAAAAAAGAAAGTCAGGAAAACCCTGACTATTTATTAACAAACATCTTCCATATGTAAGATGTGAGTCACCAGATTTAATTTCACATACTCAATACACAAAGAGCCAAAGTTTAGCAGCCTCAGGTCCTCACAAGTCCTCACCAGCTGTTTCAGAGTATCAATCTAAACAAGGTTATTCTTTTTGTGGTTATCTCAGGAGTTGAGCTTCTAATCCTGATTCCCCGACAGCTCTGGGTTCTATAGCCTGACAGCGTTGTAGATAAAAGGACAGAATTGTATTGACGTCATCAGATGAGAAGCATTACTTAAGTACTTGCTGTCCAAGGTTTTAAGGGCATGAATGAGCATAAGAAAAAGAATGGTTGATGAATGAAGAATGGATGACACTCATGTGCAGGAACCATTCGTATTGCCCCCAGCTGATTCAGTTATCCCGTTTTGATTGATGGCTATCCAGCTGTACTGAAAGAGATCCTAGGCTTTCTTGAGCTGTTGGGAAATGATTGAAACAGCAGCATTTCTCCCCCTTGTGGCAATGGTGCTGTTTAGTACTAAGGGAGGATGTATATGTCATCAGGTTCATACCAGTCCATCATTTGATTTAACACCTTCTTTCTCAACATCAGAAAGTAGCTCAGATAAATGAACACTCTTGCAAGGTGCAGTTCAACTAGTCTCCATCCTGTTTCGCTTGCTCATCGATCAGAAACCGTTGAGTGAGTGTTGTATGTGTGATTGCAGGACTGTTTGCCTTGCTGTTGATAGTGTTGGAGTGGACCCGACCAGGCCTACCGTCCCCGCTGAGGCCCATCTGCGACCTGAGAGTCCTAAACCACTTCATTAAGGAAGCACGAGACGCAGAAGTTGCCATGGTGAGAAGCACATACGTGCATGCACTCAGACATAGGAGCAGGCAAAGCTTGTTGCAGAGGTTTTGTGATTCTGTGTATCTCAGTAGGAAGAACATGGCACTAACACAGCCAGCCAGCTAAAGATCTATGTACTCATAGTACTATAAGGAATTTTAAGGAAGTGTCCATCAAATGGCACATGTTCAACCATCTAATTTTTGTTATTCTCTCTCTCGTCCATTCAGCGGTCATGTAGAGAAGGATGTAGCCTGTCAGAGTCTGTCACTGTTCCCCAAACCAAAGTCGACTTTGATATCTGGGAGAAGAAAAATGTAAGTAACCACATAGAATTGTTGAGTCTAAAAAGACAGTATCAAATTTAGATAGTATCCTATATATGTGATGCTGTACAATAAGCCTCCTTCAAAAATGAAATAAATGCATATAGGGATTTGCCTACTTTTAATGTGCAACATTTCAATCACAAGCTATTCTTACAATCATATTAATTGGATATTGATATCTCAGGGTTGGTTTCGAGTTTTTGTTCCTGATCTCATCCACATTGTGCACATTTCAACTGTTGCCTTGTGTATTTTTCCTGCCCAGGCACTGGATCAAGCCCAGGAGGTGCAGTCTGGCCTATGGCTGTTGCACCAGGCCCTTAGCTCGCTACGGGTCTCAGTCACCAACACTGCACTGCATAGCTACATAGACACCAGCATCAGAAACCTGCTCAGCATCAATGCTGTGCTGCGTAGTCTCAACATCCAGGTAAGATGCTGCAGGTTCAGAGGTCAAAGTTCACAAAGGAAAAATATACCCTAAAACAGTGTTTAAATGCAGCTATGCATCGACATGCAACAATCAGACAGGGAGAAATCCAAGAAGAGACACTAACAGTATCCTCTATAGTCCAGAATGCAATACAGTGACAAAACATGTTGCATCTGGCAGCAGAAGCTAGCGCTACCGCTATCGCACAACTCAGGCACAACTCATTCTACTTAATAAGGTACTGATTAGGTGATCACCTGAACCAAATCTTATTTAACAAGGAAAAGTATAAAAAACCACTGCTGTGGTCATCACTATCCTCTTACAATAGGACCAGCTGGATGGCAAAAACAGTGCTAGTAGTACCTCAAAAGTAATTGGAATCATGGTTGGTCAAGAGTTGAAAAGAAAAAGTTTTGAGTGAGGAAAAGAATGGTTCAATTCTGGCTTTACTGGCAGGGGGATACAGTGAGCGTTAGGTGCTTCCATCCTTAAAAGTTAAAAGACGGCGGTTCATAAGAACAAGGTCAAGCAGCAGACATTGGAGACAACAAAGCTACAGAGCGGCAGAGGGTGAAAACAACTCTCCACTGACGGGGATGACCACCAAATCATTTGAATGTCACTCAACAACCGTAGGATGACATCAAGTGAATTACAAAAAGAATGGCAAATGGCAGCTGGGGTGAAGTGCGTGGCGAGCACTGTTCGAAACTGTTGAAGTCGTGCAAAGCTAGAAAAAAAACCTTCATCAATGAGAAGCAAAGAAGAGCCAGGCTGAGGTTTGCAAAAGGCCATAAGGATTGGACCATAGAGGACTAGAGTAAGGTCAACCTCTCTTATGAGTCCAATTTTCAGCTTTGCCCAACACCTGGTCGTCTCGCACCCACTGTGGAATTTGGTCGAGGATCGGTGATGATCTGGGGGTGCTTCAGCAAGGCTGGAATCGGGCAGATTTGTCTTTGTGAAGGACTCATGAATCAAGCCACGTACAAGGTTGCTTCCTTCTGCTCTGACAATGTTCCCCAACTCTGAGGAGTGGTTTTTCCAGCAGGACAATGCTCCATGCCACACAGCCAGGTCAATCAAGGTGTGGATGGAGGACCACCAGATCAAGACCCTGCCATGGCCAGCCCAATCTCCAGACCTGGACCCCATTGAAAACCTCTGGAATGTGATCAAGTGGAAGATGGATGGTTAGAAGCCATCAAACAAAGTTTGAATTTTTGCGCCAGGTCACCCAACAGCAATGTGAAAGACTGGTGGAGAGCATGCCAAGATGCATTAAAGCTGTGATTGAAAAATAATACAAATAATTGGTTTATAAACGGTGACGGGGACAAAATAAAAGTCTGTCAAACATGGCTTCTGCGAAGCTACCAAAGTCCAAGGTAATAACAATAGTACGCCTCTGCGCAATTGACTTGCTACAGTTCGTTTGGTTGACAAAGCAACTTGGAGCTAGCTAGTGTCGTGGCAATTTCAAGTCAATTGCACTTTGTCTAGTTGGTGAGATCAGCTTAATAAAGCTATAACACAATATTCGTCAGAGACTTACGTCTCTTAGGCCTTTAATGCTTGCAAACAGAGCTGAAACCACACACACCGAGGTGTATGCAGAATGAGCTCAAGAATTCAGTTTCACAGATACATTTATACACATGAATGACCAGTTCTACAGACACACATAGTAAAAGGCTAATGAATAAAGATATGCAAGGCCATCCCCCATCACCCGACTGTGAAGGGGTTATCTCCCCTGCAATAAAAGTTCTGGCCCAACGCTTTACGACTTGACCTTCCTTGATCCTAGGTCAAACTTTCAGCCAGGCCACAGGAAATGAACACACAGACACACACTCCTCTTAGCTCAGTGGTTTTCCACTGGCTATGACTACACATACATACATATTATTGCAATTTATAGTTTAAGCATATCAAAAGCACACTTACATCATGATTTTCCATAACACTAGCAATAGCCAAGGGCTTCCCAATGGATTGAAGACCTGAACACTTCCAGGTCGGAGCAACGGGAAATCATCTTTTCACTTTTCACTTTTTTCCTTAAAATAAAGAATGTCTGTTGTATCTGAGATATATTGATTGCACGAGTTCAACTTCAGATCATTTTCTTCTAACTTCACAATGGTGTCTAATAAGAGAGGGACGGTCACGTGGTCTGACTGAAAGCCTTCCATGACAAGGCTACAGCCACAGAAGCTGCTCTGCAGGTTAGCTCCTAGACTGCAGCAGACATGGCAGCACAACATTCGCATTACTTAGATCCAAGCCAAGGCCGTGTGGAAAGACAAACGAAAACTGAGTGGCCTGCCTGTGTCCAGGCTCAAAGGGCACTAGAATAAATGTTTCGTCATTTTCAACAGGGAACATTTAATAGGGTTCCTACAGTCATGAAAAACCAAGAAAACTCCTGTATTTTCAACCCTGGAAAAGTTATGGGAAATCATGCATATCCAAAAAGTTTTGGAAATGTCCAGGTTTATAGTCAAGACTACCGCGGTCAAGACAACATCAAGACCAGGATATGTTTTCGGAGACCAGAGAAATCAGCACCGTGCAAATATTTTAAAATTGCTGTATTGATAATGTACTGCAATGGCATAGATGGATGAAGGTGTAATGTTATATATGTGACAGTAAGTGCCATGGACACTTCAACGTTTAGTAACTATTCCTACTCCTGTAATGGATTTTTTTCTAGAAGCCTCGATGTGTGTGATACTCACAATACAGTATATCAACATGCTTCTTTGCACTCTCTTTCAGGAGTATACCCCGCCAGCCAGTGTAACAGGTGGAGAGGAGACATGGAGGGTGTCCTCAGCACCAGACCTGCTGCAAGTCCATTTCAACTTCTTGCGAGGCAAAGTGCACCTCCTTCTTTCAGATGCGCAGGCTTGCCAGCAAGACGTCAGCTGATCGGCCGACCTCCCTTCTCTAGGCGAAGCTAATTTGTGTTTCCTAAGGCGAGAGGAGGGATTTGACACTTTTGACCTTGCTCGTTGGCTCGTGGACGCGGTGTGGAAAGTGAGAAAGACACAGCTGTCCTCATAGAAGTGGATGAAGCTGAAAGGAAAAGACAGTCCCCACCAGGGAAGGACAAGAGAAAATAGCACCTTCGAATATAGACGTGAAACATGGACATGGTGAAGCACACATGGACCAAAGATGAGGCCTCTGGGATGCACTGCTCCAATAGCTCTTCAATGGGCACTCTCCAGCACTTTCTGTGTGCATGTGTTTGTGTGTGAGTGAGACTGCAAGTTTAGTTTTGTAAGTAGTGTATTTGTATGTGTGTGACGCAGTGTCCACATTCCAGCAAGTGCGATCCCTAAACCCATCTTTCTTTAGACTGAATTAAACCCAGCCGAGTGGACCACCTAGAAAATATAGATTGCACCGGAAAATGGGAGCACTGTGAGGTTGCAACAGGGCATCCTTTTTAAATACCACTATAAAATAAAAAGAATGAGGCTTAACCCTACAAACCTTTAACATTTTTCACCTGTGCCTCATAGGAAATATAATAGTCCCTTTTTTTCATCATTCTTTGTTTCAATGACAGTTTTAATATATTATTATTGGTTGTGTACTTACTATTTATACAGATTTGTATTTCTACTTTTAAGCTCCAGTCTCAGTTGTATGTGTTTTTTTATTATCTTGGATCTTTAGGATCTTAGTTGGGTTCTTGTAGCTCAGAGCCATCTTCACTGGTGTAACACTGAACATTTTTGAAAAGGTATTTGTCGGCATCATATCCAGTGGCGTGTTACTGTCACTCTTTTTATGAAACTTGTATATATATACAACTAGTTGTAGACAAAATGTTTTTTCAATTAATGGAGGAGTAGAGAAAGAGGGACAGTGGTTGAATCTACGCTGATAGCAAGACTGCCAGGAAAATGTGATTGGCCCTTATAATGAACATCCTGTAAGGCCATAATTGTAAATCATTTTCCAGAATCTAACTCAAACGCACGCATTGTGTCTCCTTCCCTCACTCTTGTTCGTCATAAAACAGCAGGCAAGCAATCAGTCTCTCCTGGGAACTTCTGCTGACATGGATGTTCACCAGCTTCAGGCTGGTTACCGGCCTTCCTTGTTGTTTTCCGTTTTTGTATATCTGGTGGTGGAAGCAGGAGATGTTTTCGAGGATGTTTGTACATGTTTTCTTTCCTGTTTTTTTTGTGTTGTTTTGTCCCCCTGTCACCGTCCCATTCAGTATTTCAATACAAAATATTATTCTTTGTCTGTTTGTTGTTTCACTGTCTTGCTCTAAAAGACAAGCTACTTAGTCTTGCTGGTGTCAGGCCTTATGGAGTCAGGTGCTGGCATCACAGATATTATTCATTTTGAAGTAAGTAATAATTCATGATCAGTTTGACTTCTTGCCCATTATATAGAGATTATAGTTTTCAGTCAAAAGAAAAACAAACTCACGATTTTTGTGTTTTAAGGGTCCGTCTGTCTCTTTCAAGACCTTCGGCTCACCTCAAGTTCACTGTTCCATCCTTTACATACATTTTTGCTTTTAACCCCTAAGAGCCCTGACCTATTTTTCTCAAGCAGAGTATATAACACACTAAAGGGACCCCAAATAACACATTTTTGTTTTTAAAAATTTGAAGTTGAAAATTGTACGATTTGGAAATGTGACATATACGCCACATTTGGCTTTTATTTAATAAAATCACGTATTCTGTATGATGAAATATGTGGTGCAAAAATGCATTTACTAATACACTCTACAAGAATGACTGTCCACACTGAGGAAACCCAGTCGATGTACAATATAGGCATAAGAAGGCAAAGAATAATAGTGAATTGATGCATGCTGAGAAATGATCAATGAATTATATATAAAATTATATAAAACAAGTATTTGTATGTAGAGACAAGTAATCTACATAGTTGCACACGTTTGTACTATGAAATAAAAGCCCAATGTGACAAATACGTGACACTGAGGAGAAAACTAGCTACATTACTTCTAGCGTGTATTAGGAACATAACTAGGTGATCAGTTTCATTGGCCACTAACCTTAAAACAGGAATACGTCCACGTTTAGAGGACCGGCTGTTGCGATCAAATTCCCACCATCGTGTCATAATTTCTTTCAGATAATAGTGAAAGTCTACCACATGGTGCTATATATTGACAGGGTTGTTGTTGAATGCTGTATATGTGGCTATTGAAGTCTGTGTGATTCTCTACAGATGTCTAGTGCACTTAGTCAATACACATAATAGTGATATTCTCCAACTAATCAGTAAAATTGTGGGAAATATGAGTCATGTCTCATAATCAAGGGATCTGTGATTTCAGACTGCACTCCAATTCAACCCATGATTGCTATGAACAAAAACGTTGGAATAGATGTTTTGTCAAAGCGTACCACCATCCGGGTAAGGACAAGCATGGTTATGTACTGACACCAAGTGGGCATTCGCCATATCAACGCCTCCTCCAAAAAGTTATGACTTCTCAGTTTTGGGATTTATTTGTAGGGCACATCAACATCACATTTCATTCCACTTTCAACAAACATATACACCGTGAAAAAACACTGAACAGGCTCTTAAAACATATGTGTGGATTTACATTTGGCAAGTACACATATCCAGTTATGATATCACTTTGGAGTTGGACCTGTAAGTCAATGATGTTTGTTTATTCCAAATGCCAAAATTTCCAATTCTCCTTACTTAAAATAAAATAATTTGCCAGAGAGATTTGCTGGAACAATATCCATTCACTCCTACTGCATTCAAGACATGCAAACTGAGAAGGCTACGGACAATAAAAGGAATAGATGCACCATCTTGACAATGACCATTTGCAATTGACAAAACTAGGAATCCAATATAGCCGCTCAACTAAAGTCATCCACACATCTAACCGTGGCAGTCCTGCACAGTCCACTGACAGATCTACAGCCAACATGTCCTCGTATGCTCCACGACAGACTCTCCAGTCCTCAGGTACCACCATCACATGTAGACAGGTATGGTAGTCATCACAGGTTTCCACACAGGGTACACCCAAAAAAAACAAAAAAACAAACAAGCAATGAGGTCATTTCTGTCTCTTGTTTTATTAAAAATGATTTGAGGACTGACTGAAGGGGCGTTAGGAAACCCTGGCCAGTGTGTCACAAAGCAACTCTGCAGCAGGGTCACTGCGGGTCGGGGTAGAAAACCTTGATGTGAATCGCTGAGTTGTTGCGGGTGCGCGTCATGGGCTCCCCTGCCTCGTCGGGATCTTCAGGCTCCAGATCGTCCACCAGCTCCACCGTGGAGGTGTTGGCCGCCAGCTGTAGCGCCCCCTGGCTGCTGGCCTGGAGCTGCAGGGCGATGTTGATGGCTCGGTTGATGGCCAGGCCCAAGCCGTGGACACAGATCTCCCTGTGACCCCCGCCTTCCAACAGCTTCTGGCAGCGCGCCAGCTGAGCCCGGAAGTCCGTCTTCATGTTGACGTAGACGTCGTTGCGTCGCTTGGGGAGTTTACGAGGGAGGCGTTTGCGGAGGGTGTACTCCACCGGGTCCATCTCTACAGCCGGTGAGCTGACGTCGGTGGGCGTCGGGGCAGTCTGAGGGATGGAGGCTGGGCCGGGGCTGCGTGGTTCTGTCATGTCTGTGGGTATGTAACAGCAGCTGGGGAGTAGGAAATGTGGGAAACCGGTAAGAACATGACAATGCACACAACCTCATCCCTCAAGAGAGAAACTACAGTAATCAGATTATCAATTTTAGAAGGATACTACACAAATAACACAGCAAAACAATTAGCCATACTGGGAACATCACAGTAATACCATAAAATTCCACAAAGGACAATGACATCGCACCACACACTGTAAGGGCCCATAGTAATGTTAAAAGAATATTAGTGATTTTGGATCATGGACATTAGCAGCTAGTAAATTATGTCATCATCATTACATTATGTTCATACGTGCTGAAAAATAAGAAAACAGCTGGGGATGCAGGCTAGTGAAACATTAACGCTACTGAACCCAGTGGCAGTGCGTCAGGGTATTTGTTTTTAGTGCCTCGACTAATCCATCAATATGAGTAGGATACCTTACCTTCAGACAATACATGTAATGGCTAGATCTGCGTTTTCTCGACTCTAACGCAACGCGTGCATGCTGCTCTGAGGAACGGTCAGTCTGTAACTACGGGAAAGAGAAAGGGGTGTGTCTTTACCGTGCCCCGGAAGTAGTATCGCAAAAATACTTATAGGCCCTTCTTGATCTTCTCGAGCTTCCGTACAGCCCAACTAGTGTCACGAAAAATGTATCAAAGTAAGAGAAACAATAATTTGTGGGGACTTTCCCGTATATCCTTAGTTCAGGACATAAATGGGATTATTTTACATAACTATTACTGGACGATAACCGGCCGTGGCAGGGCAGTCATCTCTCTACAACAACTGCATCGAAAATTGGCAGCCATCTTAAGCGTGCCGGTGTCAAACTGCAGGAGCTGCTATTTTTTAGATAAAATGCATGTCCAGGTTTCGCAAGGCGATCAGTAGTTTACGAAGACCGTACACATTAAGTTGTTGGATTAAAGTAAGCCTCGCAGAGGAAAGAAATATATATATTGGACCGAAAGTGAGACCTTCATAATTTCCCAGCTAAAAATAAGAGGTCTTTACTTAAATGACTAAAAGCGAAAACGGAAGTAGGTAGAAGATACCTCTCTTGCCTCAGTTGAAACACCTCATTCTCATTTATGTATGAAAAAACAATACCATTACCTACGGAAATGTGCCATGCTCAATGCTCGTGAATCCACTTATGTATTGTTTATACTTTGTGTACAGTGTCTGTTACCACTATATTCACTTCCATCCTGTGCCACCCCAATTTATACGAAGTACAGTAACTGATTTTCTTTATTATAGTAATCAAAATGTTTTGATTTTTCACTGCTATGTACAATGTTATTTTAGAGAGGGTTGTGTGAATGAAACCCAGGTTTTTCTGACCAAAGTCAGTTGAAATTGTCTTGTTTAAATGTACGTGTCCCAGCAAACAACAAAGACTGAAGAAGAAAATGGGGGTGACTTGGGCTGATACTAAAATGACACCCACCCCCCTTATATGTGTGATATATTGGAGTGGCTGGCTATCCACATCCAAAATGAGCAAAATATTTCTTGTGAATTCATGGATTTAAAGAGGGAGAGATGTTTCTTTTGTTGTATTGTCAAATGCAATGTTTTCAATCAAGCCACATTACACCTGTCTTCTGCAATCTCCACCGACTCCCATCAAGAAACGTATCCACTTCAAATTCCTCTCCTACCAGTCTGTCCCCTACCAACCCACCTGGTCCCCTCAGATCCTGAGCCAGCTGAGCATTTTCACACACACCCCTCCCCCTTCTGTAACTTCCTCCGCACTACTGTTCCACACTCCCAATTATTACTTATCACACACACATACTGTACCCATGACCTACTTATAGAATATAGATAATGGGTTCACAAGCTTTTTCTTGCAACTGTATGTTATGATCATAAAGTAGCCAAATACTATTTATATGCTTTCCAGACGTCATTGTTTGGGTGGGTTAGCTTAATATTCATTGCTTTTATATGAGCAGTGTGTTTATTTGTTTTTAATGTTTATAATGTGTACTGACTGGACAGTTGCACTGTCACAGAAATTAAATTCAACAGCGCCCTCTGTTGATTCAACAGTAGTACTGCCACAAAGTATTGCACATGCTCAGTTTAAAAATACCCTTTCAACATGTTCTCATCAGTTACCCACATCCAAAAAAACACAAAATCTAAAAATTCTGCATTATTCGCTTCAATCAGTTGGACTTTTATTGTGAAGTTTATGAGACACATTTGTCTGGAAGTGTGTTTCGCTAATCTGTAGCGTTCACGCTACTGTCTCGCGAGTTGTTTGTTGAGTTGGAGGTTTTCAGCTGACGCCTAAAAACTAAACTCATGAAAGAGTTGGCCTTGTTCATGCTATAGCTGTCTGGCTACCAACTAAAACAATATTACATGTTCCAAACATACAAAAATCTAATGTACAAAGTACGCTGCATACAGGCTTCCAGGCTGGTACATAGGGGTGTGTGTGCCCTGCGACAACATTGGCTAGCCGCTTGTCAATGTGAAGTCACGTGGTGTGACACGGACGGCCATGTTTCCGAAACACAAACAACAAGAAGAGCAGCGACTAGGAGCCAGCAGACACACACTGATACGCAGCAGCGACCGTAGGAGGAGAGGGAAAAATAATAAATAAAATACAGAGCACGACTTTCTGAAAGTACGATTCTGTCGAATGAAAACGTTTACAGTGATTCAAGAGACCAATGCATACGATTAATTGGCTGTAGGCATACCGTGCAGACAACCAGTCTGATAGCTATAAACAGTAAAGGTAAGCCATGGTTCCTCTTTGCAGCTTGTCTTTTAGCTAGCTGGCTAATGTTAGCTAACAAGCTAACGTCGGTTGTTGCAGCTAAATGGGTTGGATTTAATTGTCGTGGGGAACGTATTTTCACTGAGTTGTAATCGCAACTGAAACTATGTTGTTGTAGTTGTTATTTTCGTTGTTTTGTTTACATCGCGTAAGCCTGTAACTAACAGCGAGTAGAGAAGTGGAGGTGGTCGCCAGCACATTGGCGGAGCAGGCCGGGGGAGACTGATCCACACACTCCGCCCCCTCCGCCATCATATCTGGTGTCAGTTGAACCTACAAGCCAAGGCCTTTACGACCAGCGCATACCTTATGCTATGTAGCGAGCTAATATTGTGCAACTGAAATATGATATGGCGGGACAACTAGTTTATTGTCATGATCGATTTATGATCGCAGAATGGTTGATCCTTGCGTACCCCGCTATATGCAGCCAGTAGATTGAGAGCTGGATAATGTGAAGTAGCGAGCAACCATTAGCCTAACGGTAGCTAACTTTAGCTAGTCCATCTATACGTTAGCCACCTTCACGGCCCATCAATTGAGCGTTGTTGTAAATCTTAAAATTGGTGCATATTAATGACATTTTTAGGTGTATTTTACATTCCACGTAACTTAATTGGTAATGTAATTTAAAATTGCTGTCCCCGCCGTGTTTTATGTGTACAACATGCGCAAATGTTCCAATGCTTGCACATTTTCTTGGAAACATTTTCTGCAAGTATTCCCTCATGACGTGACCCCAGTTCCCTTAGTGCAAAGTTAGTGTAGTACAATGAAGGTGTCTGTTGCTTGGAGTCTAGTGCATGAGGTTTAGCATTGAAGTAACTTGAAACCAGAATAACCACAGAAATAGCTTGGGGAAAGATGCATAGGATACATATTCTAGGCCACGATGCTTCATCAAATATTATGTTATCGAACGATTTTCCTGGATCGTTGAAATCGTTGCATGGAAGTCTGAAAGGTCTTGATTTTCTCATAGTTAGTCTCATCTAGTCTCATCTCATACTTTTTGCTACTGTTCAATGGAAAAAAAAGAAATAAAGTACCTTTTGGTCGAGTCACAATACTTGAATCACAATTAACTGTAGTATGGTTGACAGTATCATTCACAGTTGTAATATTTTATCTCATTCAAGTATTCCCCAACGTTATCCTAAAGGAGTTAACTACCTTTAGGTTATGGACTTTATATGTGATGGCCCAGTATTAATGTGTTAGTATTAAATGTCATTTTTGTGATGTCTCTGATTTGTGTATAATAACGATGAGGTGGGTGGTTGCTGTTGAAGAAGTTTAGGTTTAAATCTAAGTGTCCCAGCAAACATTTAAACGTTGAATAGATGTTGGTACGACAGCTTGTACCAAGGGTGGAAACTTGTGTAAATATAGCGCCAAAATGAAAGTTGAGACATCATCTGTAGCTGTGAAATGCTTCATTTTATGAAATCAACACCTAAATATCTTTATGATATCACTTCAAAACAGCTGTTTTAATGGGAAATTGTACCGCACAGTTTTCTGCTCATTTGGGTTGACGTTGAACGTGACCACCTCCTGCATATTGCCGTCTGTCAAATGCTTTCTGGGATATGTTGGTGTTGTTCAGTTCATAGATGCAGTATATGCTGTATAAGACGAGAAGTGAGGGAGTAAAGCATGTTCAACTGTTTACCAGCGTTGTGGAATTTAGTTGCCTGGATATTGCTTTAGTTGCCATGAGATTTCCAGGTGCTATCTCCTACCAGCATGCTTTCACGATGAGTTGATTCACATCATCATCAAAATAGACTCCCTCGATCTTTGGATGGAAAATTTCCTGTGAGCAAAAGAAACATTGGCACCTGATTCAGGACTCGAGTGTTTGCCGTTTCATTTGTTCTGTGAATAAAACAGCTTTTCTCTCAGTGTGCTAAAACAAATCGATCAAATAACCATTCCCCATCAGCGAGTCAAAGGCAACCCGTCTTGAAAATAATGTATGAAGCCTACACAACAGAAAATCAAATTGCAATGCCTTTCCTATCATGACATGGGCATGCTGCCAAGCAGTGAGTGAAAGTGTATCTCACTGGCAGTTAATTTATTAAGTGCACACATCTAACTTTGTTCTTTCGGTTTGTTTTGTTTTCTCTGGTCCAGTCTCTTAAACTTTTTGTTTTGTTTTGTTTTACAGTGGTGCAAAAGGAGGACAGAAAATAGAGGAGTTACCTAGAGGGTCTCCGTCGATCCACATTTCAGTTGGAGCAAGAGAAGGAGGCACGGAGGGAGAGAGGGAAAGGAGAGGAGGAGTGAGAGTCGCGTCTGCTTTTGGCAGCTGTTCCAGCAGCCTGTTTCATTGTTTTGGCTGTTATTTTGTTCCTGCGTTATCTTTTTGATGAATCAGTTTATATTTTTAACTTCAATGTGATATATAACTGCTGTTGTCAAAAAAAAAAATCATTATTACTATCAAGTGTTTTATTTCGTTCCATCTTTGTATTCCAAGGGTTTTCTTTTTTTTTAATTTTTAAAAACCTTTTTTCGGCTGTGAGTAGCAGGAGCTTCGATTCTCCAAACTCAGTCGTCAAACCCCTTCCTTACCTAGTAGGACCTGATAACCTGGTATTCCTCAAGCACCTGAAACTGGCAGCTATTCTCTTTGTGTCTGTGTGTTTGGGGAGCTCCGTGACCACAGCTAAAGCACCACTCAGCCTTCTAGTCACCTAAGCCTAACTAAAGCCAGCCAGCCCTAGCCTGGTCCAGCCCAGTCCAGCCTGCTCCGATCATCTGGACAGGGTAAGAAGGCAGAGAGGTGTGTGTGTGGGTGGGTCGGCATGTTCTTAATTGGATTTGATCGGAGCATGTTTATGTCTCTACCCTTAAACTTCAGAAAAAAATGTTTACATTTTTGTTTTTTCCCCCACAAAATAATGAAAACCTGTACTTGGATTTTCTCTTCAGATACTCAGTTCTGTGAGGACGTGAGGAATATGACTGCTGAGACTCTTAACTTCGGCCCAGAATGGTAACTGATCTGGTTTCTCACAGTGTCCTCTTATTTTAACACCAGTTCTTCCAGTTTCTAAAGGACAATACCACCTTTTTTTTTCTGGCACGTGTTACTGTCATTCCTGTCGTCATATGAGCATCTTTTTCCATGATTGCAAAATGTGTCATTTTATGGTTATTTATAAAAGCCTTAGGTTTCCAGGATAAAATAATTTATATCAAATGCTTCAAAAATCTATGGAAGTCACTACATCTGTGAAGGCCATGCTAACCTCCGATTTGTCATTGTTTAATATGTATCTCCCAAAAAGCAGTGAAGTGGATGAGGTTAAATCCCAGAAAACAGAATACAAATTTTCAGAAAAAAACATCAGCACTTCAAATGTGTTGAAGGTACAATTTTAGATACAGTAGAAGCTTTTGGCAACGATTAATCAGCACAAATCAGCTGCATAACAAATAAAGGAAGGGTGAAAGATGCTGAGGGAGAAGATGCTGAAAAACATTTAATAGCACAATCCCTATCAAGACAGGAATGACAGGACACATTTCTCAAAAACACTGCTATTATTATTCAACATGTCTACCACTTTTTTTCCAGCTCCAATTATTCTTGTAGTGATATCAGGACACAGCCATGCTGCTTAGCCTTGTGCTGTCACAGGACATTGCACATTAAAATACATGAGAAAACCATAGCATTACCCATGGCACAACCCCACTTAGTGCTACAACTTGGCTCCATTTGTTAGGATTGGGGCAAGCTAACAAGTTAGCAAGGGCTTGAATAACAGTGAACATAAACATTTTGACAACAGGATAAAATCACTCATATGATAGTCATCCACTGATTTAATCTGGGAACCATGTAGGAGCAATTCTTGAAAAGATAAACAACACGTAAGAGTCTGCTCATGTGCCCCGCAGTCCTGTGGTGTGGAGAACCGTTCCCCTTGTAAATCAGAGGTTTTGTCCAGCGTCGGTGTAAGTGGCCATGCTGGGAATAAATATTGTGTATTGATAGAGATTGAAATCAGTCAAATGCACTGATAATTAAGCAAAGCCAGACAAGCAGAATGAAGGTTAGCACAGTCGTGCAAGGGGTTTAGCATGATACGCGAAAAGACACCAGGTAACCCAAATTATTATTCTTTTTAATGAAAATATTTGTAATTTGCATCCTTACATTTACCTTTTGACATGTTGCTGTTAAATAAGAGAATCACGTGATGAGATACCTGGTTCAGTGATTCGTACTGTGTATAACTGAGGATTAGCTGGTTTCAAGACTGCCCCCAGTAAGAAATAAAAATGAAAACTCAGTCAAGGTCCAAATGATGGTATTCTGGAGCAAAAAGTCTGAAAGTCTTGCACATGTATGATCAATTCCCTATAGTCAAGTTTCTTTGTATAGCCGTTAATCGCAGTTACAGTCCCGAAGGGCTTCACAATACCCACATTATGAAAACGATAAATGACGGCACACAACACCCCCCAACCTTGGACCCTTGCAGAGGACAAGGAAAAGCTCAAACAGATGTATACATGTGTATGTTTTACATAAACCCAGGATATAAATCAATAAATATCACATTTGACACCACATCAACCTATAAACTGTATACCCATAAATCACTAAAACGGGTTCATCACAGCTCGACATAAACGTTAACGGTAATACTAACGCAGTAACAATAATAAATATTCTGACTTCAATGGGCATTTGGTAAAGAAAAAAACTGCTCGGTCGTTTTCTTTGCATTTCATCTTTTCACTTCACTGACTTTTAAAAGATTGTTTCACGTGTAATTACAAGCCGTGGTATTGGTGCTGAAGTGAAAAATCTGGTATTGTCACAATACTATTCTATCCATATTTCTCCCTCGCTCTTGTGCTCCTCCTCAGTAAATGTTTGCGTAGCGATTAATGGGAGGCGTAGTCTCTGGTTTGGTAGCGCTCCATCTCTAATAGCCTGTGACTGCTGCGTGCATTCTTGATCTGGTGCCAGCCCAGCAAAATATTCCTCCTTTCACACATCTGCAGCAGCGTTTGCCTCTGTGGTCCTTCCATCCCACTTTATCCCCCCCCCCCCCCCCCCCTTAGCATAGCTTGGAAATGTCTCATCCTTGGTTCTCGCTGGGTACGGCTAACTGGCTAGCATTGCTGCCAGTCTCTTTATGCCTGTTGGCATGAGTTTTACACAGTGGAGATGTTAATGGCACGGGGGTTAGACACACTACACATTTTGTCCTAGATGTTTACATTTGCTTCACTGATCTAAAGATGAGGGATTTGGATTAGATCATGCAAAAGGTATGAGTGTGTCCCCCACCACTGGCATGTTCCTCCTGCTCTCCCCTTTTATATGCCGCATGTTTTGCTACCAAGCTCTTCTTTTTCATGATGCATTCTTTCCCTCCTCCATACTACCTCTACCCCCCCCAACCCCCTTAGACTTACATATGGTTTTGATGTGGGGCTGTTACTCAATGTGACACGCTGCGTAGCACCTTATGAATGGAGCCATTGTTAAATTACAGGCCTTGGAAGCCGGCCTGCTAGTAATAGCATTTTAAAATGAAATCTCGAGATTGGAAAGCTAATATGTCATCTGTGTTTAGCCAAGTAGATTCTAGGGGACCTGCGTAGGAGGACGGTTGATTTGTTACAGAACATTCAGTTGATTTATTTATTTCTTTTCCTGGTGCAAGATGGATGTTATTAGATTTTTCTTTATTTTTTTCCAAGTCTGATAAATAGGAATTCTCTCAGCCTTGCACAATAGCCCTCATTTTTTTTGTATACCATGCCAAGATGGGAATTCACACCAAGCTATTTATATCGATGATTTTCCACATTACATTTCATCTCAAGTTGGTGAATAGTTAAAAGGGACATTAGCGATGTGCAGCTAATTAAGAAAAAGTTGAAAATTCAAGTCAAACGCTTCATAAAAAAACATGTATTTTTCTCATACTCATTAATACCTCTGCTCCTCCTTACCCAGGCTCCGTGCACTGTCCAGTGGGGGGAGTGTGACGTCCCCCCCTCCTTCCCCCGCCATGCCAAAGTACAAGCTGGCCGAGTACCGCTACGGCCGAGAGGAGATGTTAGCACTTTATATCAAAGACAACAAGGTGAGGAGAAGGAGATGTTTGCTCACTGTCTCTCAGAACGAACTAACTAAGGACTGAGCACCATGTAAACACCTCATAACAACATAGCTAACTGTAACAAGGATTTGGATCACAACACAACCACAAGTACTTTTTGGATCGGTTTAAATGACTCCCAGATAGTGCTAAATCAGATTTCCCAATTGTTTACATGTCGTCATTTTTGTTGTTTCTAGGTCCCAGAGGACATGCAGGATAAGGAGTTTGCTGCTATTCTGCAAGATGAGCCCACACAGCCACTGGCACTGGTGCCTCTCACCGAGGAGGAGCAGGTCTGACACAGACACACATTTGCAAACACACTGATCCATGCGAATGTTGACATATTCCAACTCATCTGGTCACATCCAGATACACACTTGCTTCAAAGTGACCTATTCTGCTGTGTGACAAACGTGGCAGTGAGATGACATTCCTAACATTCCTCCCTTCTGCTTTTTCCATTCTCTCTCTGCAGAGGAACTTCTCCATGTCTGTGAACAGTGTGGCAGTGCTGAGGCTCATGGGAAAAGGAGTGGGCGGGGCCGCCCCGGCTGGAGTGGTCCGAGGACGAGGGGCCACGCGAGGAGGTCGAGGTAAAAATAAAGAAAACAGAAACGCAGTGCAAAGTTACAACAAACAGCAGCTAGACAAGGTAACAAGAAGTACACTAACTCAACCAAACCGCAAACTAAATAATGCATTAACACAAAGTCAAAGCAGTCATAACAAATCCACCACCACCAGAGCTCAAACTAACACCAGTCCAAATGTGACAGAAAATGCTGCCCAAAGCGCCAGCCTCAAACTACAATGGATGTTGTCCAGGGAAAGTCAAACAGTTTATTCAAGCCATCCTCTGTTATGTTTATTTCCTCCATTTCTTCTGCCATCTTGATGGAGCACACTTCCTCTTGGCCTGTCCAAATAGTCCTCCTTTTGTCAGGCCACACCTGGGCAAGACCGCTGTGCTTATGAACTCACCTCGTACACACACACAGCGCTGCTAGCATACGAGTGACCAATGTAAACAGTCTGCATCCGGTCCAGGGCAGCCAAGGAAACGACTTGAGGAGGATGATGGAGTGCAATTTTCTGTGTGTGTGCGTGTGTGTGCATGTATGTGTGTGTCCCAGGCCGAGGACGCGGAGAAGGTGGGTTCTACCAAAGAAGTATTGAAGATGCAGAGGTGGGCTTTGGCCGCAGCGTCCGAGAGATCCACCGCAGCCAGAGCTGGGATGACCGGTAAGCAAACCAACAGCATTACGTCTCTGTCACTAGCAAGCTCAGTTTTAAAGGTCTGTCTTTTTATTATGCTTATAAAAATGATGCTTTAATAACTGTACTCAAAGTATACTTTATAATACTCTGTAGAGAGGTACCTCATATATTGTTAGACATACATGTATTCATATGAATTTAATGCATCAACGCTTAGCAGCCGTATTATGATTATTATTTTATCATTCACTATCATTATTGTTTGAGTTTGGAGTAGACTCAACATTTGCCACATGTTGTTTTGGCCAGTAGAGTTCCTCTAGGGCAAAAATGACTTGGTGTGTAAGTGTTTCCAGCTTGTTTCTTTCTCTTTCTCATCCACTGATGTGATTTTCTCTCTCTGTCTCCCTCCGTCCACCAGGGGCGAGCGTCGTTTTGAGAAGCCGTTGCGTCGGGAGGTGGGGCGTCCTGGCTTCGAGGAGGTTGGAGTCCCCGGCATTCCAGGGAGGAAGGAGTACGCGAGGGCCGACAGCGATAACTGGCGCACCCTCCGGGAGGAGCAGGACGAGGAGGACGCGGAGCCAGGCAGCAGCTGGAGATTGGCTGGATCCCGCAGGGATGGTATGATGGCTGCCTCAACTGTGTGCTGCTAGATAAAACAAGAGATCCGTAAGCAAAGGTCCTCAGGATAAAGCGACCTGAGCGATGCACACTTGGCTTCCATAAGGACTGTACTGTTTGTGGGTACAACTCTCAGGCACTCAGCAGAAACTCCCACAACACAGCCAATGTGATCCATACTGAGTCTTGAACATCAGAGTAACAACTATTACCAACTTCTTTACTATTACTTTCTCACTTTTTCATTCTGGTTATTGTCAGCTGCCTATGTAGCGTAAAAGTCCGCCTCTTCTTCCTTGTGATTGGTCGGTGTAAATCATGTGCACTGCTAAAAAGTTTTGCTTTTCTCAACTTGAGAAAGTGTTCCTTTCTGCCTGAAAGGAAGCCAAGGGCAGCACTTGTTCCAAAGTGGCTGCTCCCCATTGACTTTGATTTAAAAAAGGCGCTGGCAGTTTGACAGAAGCAGAATAATGTGAGTACAGCCTAATGGTTGATTTTTCTTCCAAAAGGAGAGTGGGCTGTCCTCTCAGTTTTAGTATTGTTTTTTTTTTGTTTTAGAGAGCGGGAAACTAGAGAGAGCGACAAAGTGCAAAGTGTAACTGTGCATAAGGTGCTTTGATATGCACAGAGACTCTTGTAACCAAAGACATCTGCTAGTTTTATGGCTAGTCACCCCATCGGCTCTCACCCTAACCAGGGTTTGTATCCTACCCCCATCCTAATGGCTGGCTTTGTTTTTGCCGCTGTCCTCTTCTTGTGTAACATTGCCTCTGTGCCTTTCGTTACTCTTGATTTGTAAAATAACCTTTGTGACCATTTGGCTCTCTGACTATTTGTCATGAGAGCCCCATAACTGATGGTAACTCCTCCCTCTCAGATGGTGGTCCTCGCTCAGCGGGCTGGCGGGACCATGTCAGTCAAGGCGAGAGCCGCCGCAGGAAGTTTGACTTTGACTTCCGGGACTCTGACGGTCACGGTGGTGGCCGTCGGCGTGCAGGAAGCGAGGGTTTGGAGGACGACCGGGACGGCCTGCCCGAGTGGTGTACGGACGAGGAGGACGGAGAGATGGGCACCTTTGACTCCTCTGGAGCCTTCATGCCCATCAAGGTGTGTGTTGATTCAGAAATGTGACGTCATGCAGGCTTGCATCTGTCATCTTTCAATAAAGTAGAGGGATACAAAGACTTTTTTGGGGGCCCTGTATGAATGTCCATCTGTAATTGTTGTCTTTCTCCACACTTTTCCATCTCTTCTGCTTCCCCTCCATCCCTCCGTCTATCAGAAGGGTGGCAAGGACACAATCCTGGAGGAGGACTTGGACTTCCAGGGGATAGAGGAGGAGGAAGAGGAGGAGAGCTTTGCTGACACTGAGAGGAACAACCACATCGCTGGAGGAGACAAAGACATGGGTGAGGAAAGCACAACATTTATTTCTGATGGCGATTTCGGTTTTCCCGCTTCATGTGTTGCTTTTGTTCAATACCTGGTTTGAACGTGTCTTTTAGACTAGGACAAACCTTATTTTCATGCCAAGTTATATAAACTGTAAGATTGATTTCCTGTTTTCATCTCCCTTCTTGCCTCTTCACACTGAATGTAAAGCAGGCAGCAGTGTGAAGACAAGTGTAATGTTTTCTCTACAGTTAATCTAAAAAAACATTAGCAACCCCCCACGCACAATCCATATCTCATTTGTCTAAAGACTTCTTTTTTTTTTTTTTTATATCCTAATCTGCTCTCTTTCATCTACATCTTGCCTCCTTAATTAAAGTGTGTTTTAGAGATATGATATCAATAAAGGATCCTAGCTTCCACTTAGGTTCACCTGGTATTCCATGAAAAGAGCAGGTGTTTGTTAATGGATTGTACCCTTGGCATATAGTCATTTATTCATTGTGTCGGCAGTGATAAGCCATGACAGCTAGAACGTAACATTTATCATAATAAAGTATCCAAATGGATTTTAATGCTACAACCTGCATATCGGGGAAACAAGACTGTGTGGGTCCAAACCCCAAATTACCCTCGCTCTGCTACAAAACACTTTTTCTTGACATTTTTCCTTCCCTCTACTCCCTTCACCTCGCAGAGAGCAAAGACACCTGCCTTGCTGTGTTTGAAGGTGAGGCGAAGCCGGCCTCACCCTCCTCTTCTCCCCCAGCCCTCTCTGCCCCTCCAGCCCCGGAGCCCCAGCCCAGCACTACTGGCCCGATCGTGGACAACCCTCAGCTGAACAACAGCCATCCTGTCAAGGCCAGCAGCATACCAAGTGAAGGTGCACACAAAACCTATTTCTCTGTTTTTGCGATGCTGAAGGTTTGTTGCACTGTGAGTTTATGTACGTCTAGAAAGCTACAGCTTTAAGAGGCTGGCTAATGACCTAGGTAGCATCTCTCTACTCGGCCTGATATTTGTATCCTGCATCTGTTACTTTAAAACTTGTGACCCCCTACATTGAGCCAAGCCCTCTCAGTCTTGTGACAGGGGTGTAGTGTGAGAGGGACTTCACCCCACCCTTCTTATATTTTGGCTCGTCTCTGATTGATATACAATATGTTCAGCCCCATGTCATTCAGTAACTTGTTTACTGAGCCTGTTGTCAGACACAGCCAGTAGGTGGCTCTACCACTCAGTCTAGACCCAGCACCACCACCCTCTAAACAGAGGAACTTTGAATAAGGCATATTGTTTGACTAAATGTTCCCTTGTTGTTTTTGTGTCAGATGTGGCTCTAATAGGGGGCCTTAAGGCCCAGCTGAGCCCCAGTACCGCCAACTCCTCCAGTTTGCCTTCTCCCCCTCCGTCCTCTGCTGCTACTCTCCTCCCTCCATCTGGAGGAGACACCGAGGACGACGAGGGCATGAAGCACCTACAGCAGGTAGGAACCGTGGGAGGAGCCTTACAGTCATCTCTCTCAGTGATATTGTATAAATAGATGAAGGGAATTGCAGTGAGATTTTAGATTTAACTGTTGTGCGGGAAGAAGTTATATCTAATATTATTTCTATTACTAGTCTACTAGTGAATATACCACTAGCTTGTTTATAGTATGCTACATAATTGTATCGTGGCAGTGTTATGGTAGCCCCTCTTATCTGAACTTTGATGATCCAGAATTGATTGTTTAACCAAAATGGCATTAGTAATAAAGCCAGTATTAAGCAATGTCAGATATGGCGGTAAAGTTTGCATGAAAGCAACCAACTAGCAATAATTAAGAAAAAGCTTTAGCTCCCTTTCTGTGTATATGAGTTACTCAAGCGTTTCACCGATCTGAACAAGCTCCATTCCTGAGAGGTTCAGATGAGCTAATGCCCATGCATGCCCAGTGCCCTCAGCTCTTACTCTATTTCATCTCCTAGCACTTAACTCGTACATAATGGTTCGATGCACACGGGAATATTGTAAAGCCACCCCGACCCTGATCTTTGCAACCCTGATTTTCATAGCTTACTTGTAGCTTGATGTACTTTAATTCTATTGTTGCACTGATTTGTAAGTCACTCTGCACGAGAGCGCCTGCCAAATGTCTAAATTGTAAATGGACTTGCTGGAAAACGTGACTGTAATTGTAACCTGTGTATGTGTGTAGGAGGCGGAGAAGATGGTAGCATCGCTGCAAGACACCTCTCTGGAGGAGGAGTGTTTCACCCAGGCCCTGCAGCAGCAGCAGGAGAGCAGGAACACAGCAGCTGCTCTGCCCCTGTCCCATGAAGCCGCCATGAAGTGGTTCTACAAGGACCCCCAGGGAGAGATCCAGGGTACTGGCACACTGTGGCATGGACGATGCTTTTCAAACCCACACATTCACACTTCATCAATAGCTACACGTGCAACCTGGGAATTGAAACGATTCCATTGGTGGATACGTTTCTTTGCCTGGACTAATTTGAATAGGGTTGTTGAGTAGACATAAGGAAGGCGGAGCTAAAATGATGACATTAACAACAAATGTACTAACATTTCCATTGAATTCTCAAGAGAGAAACCTTGAGCCTCCTTACCCACCTCCAGACTCCATATAACCCACACAGAACATGAACACGGGGCTTTGCATTGTAAAGTAGATCTTTGCTTCACATCCGCCAGGTCCGTTCACCACGGTCGAGATGTGTGAGTGGTTTCAGGCGGGCTACTTCACCATGACCCTGCTGGTGAAGCGGGGCTGCGACGAGGGCTTCCAGCCCCTGGGGGACGTCATCAAGATGTGGGGCCGCGTACCGTTCGCTCCCGGGCCCTCCCCGCCGCCCCTGCTGGTGAGACAGCCACCACCCCCGCAGCGCCCGCAGCCCGCCCGGGGGTCCGCAGGGACTGTGAGTCCGAGCTCAGCCAACCTAGTGAAGGGGAGGGTGGGGCAGGTTGATAGACAGCTCATGTTATAGATACCTGTGTTTGGGGAGTACTTAAAACAGGGGAAAGGGAAGATGGATTGAATGCCGTTTCATTGAGTCAATAGACAATATAAAGTTTGATAAAGTTTGATATTTGATTTCATAACCTTTCTGTATTGACCAACATTTTAAATGAAGATTATTTTCTTTTAGTGTACCAGCCCTTGGGCAGGTGAGCCAAAAAGTGAATTTCAGCCACTGTCACTGTGTTTTTAGAGGTGTTAGAGGACCTTTTGGGTCCTGGCTTTTCTGTCCTGGGTAGTAAAGTACACAGGAAGTGGGTGAGATTTTATCATCATTCTCACCACACCCCAGTAATATACCCACATTATGCAGTGCCCTCCAGTGAAGGTCACAGATTGTAAGTGTCTAATAAATGAAGCAGAACAGGCCAGTTTCCATACTAGCGTGTTGACTACACTTTAAAGTGTTATTACCGCCTGTCCAGGAATCAGTTTGAATGCTTTCATTCACTCTGGGACCCAGGCCTCAAAGTACATGCTTGTACATGCCCACTAGAAAGAACTGTCCCATAGTTTAAGGCTCACTGCCCAAAACAAGCTAACTAAATTAAGTAACCTTTGTTTGCAGGGAAAAACATATTTCCTATATGCTCAATTTATAATATGTTTTTGTGTATGCACAGACTATACCAGGCAAAAAAAATGATGTGAAAAAACTGAGCCATTCCCTCATAGATCCTCAATGAAAACGGCACTGTAGATAAATAACTCTGTCTTAGTCCTCTATGGATATTTGTGTTTTTGTTATCTCTCGTGTTTTGAGAAGGCTCTCTATTGACTGGCATGGGTCTCTCTCCTCTTCCTCCCTCAGGGAAACCTGGACCAGGAGCGCCTGAAAAAGCAACAGGAGCTGGCAGCAGCAGCTCTCTATCAGCAGCTCCAACAGCAGCAGCTATTCCAGCTCATTAACAGGTGTGTGTGTGTGTGTGTGTGTGTGTGTGTGTGTGTGTGTGTGTGTGTGTGTGTGTGTGTGTGTGTGTGTGTGTGTGTGTGTGTGTGTGTGTGTGTGTGTGTGTGTGTGTGTGTGTGTGTGTGTGTGTGTGTGTGTGTGTGTGTGTGTGTGGGGACTTCATTCTGCATCAATATGTATTTGAATCCTGTTTCCATGCGTTGTAGCTCTCGTCTCGATGTGAATTTCCACGTTAATAGTTTGGTCTTTGTGCGCCCCAGGTGCAGTGAGCAGGGTATGATGCCTTCGATGAACAGGTCGATGTCAGTGCCAGATACAGGGTCCATGTGGGACATGCATACCTCAGCTTCACAACCATCAGGTACAGTGTGTGGGCTGTAACTCACACACACACATCAACAACACACTCACAGTGACACATGATGTGCCCGATGTTGCTAAAATAACCCTCTTTTACTCCTGTATAGGCGGTGAAGCCAGTCTTTGGGACTTAACAATGAATTCTTCTACTCAGGGTCCAACTCTCGAACAGCTTCAGAAGGTGAGCTCAGTCGCCCCCTGCAGGTTGGATTATGGCTGCACGATTATGGCATAAATGATAATCCCCATTACATTGCTAGATATTGTACTCATGATTATTAGCCTTGAAGATTGGGGAAACAATTATTGTGTTGCATTTTATTTCAACAGCGTGACCATTTGCAACTACAGCAGACCTTCTAAATGAATTAAAACAAATGCTTGGTGTCGTTAAATTGGTAATTTGTGGACACTGAAACCATGATATATGATCCGTTTAATCCATCTTTAGGTTGGATGTCTAGTAACACATTTTACCACACAGCTTGGTACACTAATACTCTGCATTCTGGCTACCTACTTTTTATTTAACTTCATATCGATAGTACAAGCTGACTGACTAAAGGAACAATTCTATCCATCTGTTCATATTAATCTCAATCCGTGACCTTGACTCCACTGACCCCTGACTGCTCGCCCTCCAGCTCCAGCAGGAGAGGCGAGACGCTGAACTCAGGGCAAAGCGCGAGGAGGAAGAGCAGCGAAAGCGGAGGGAGGAGAAGAGGAGGCAGCAGGAGGAGCAGAAGAGGAGGGAGGAGGAGGAGCTCTTCAGACGCAAGCAGGTGAGGCGCGAGGAAGAGGTTTTGAAGGGAAATGGGAGGAATCTGCCTCTTTGCTCTTCCCCCTTCTGTTGCTTTGGAGAAGAGCCTTTAGAAATGTGCTCAGACTGGGTTTCCAGGGGTTGGCACACTTTCATGCACTTTGAATCACACGTAGCAACCTCTTAAATACGAGAGGCCGTGCTTGACAGCTTGTTGTTATTGAACTGTGATAACAAAAAAAAGATATAATTTTTAATCAATGGTAATTAATTAATGATGGATATTATTCTTCCACCCAGCAATATAGTATATAGTACCTAAACAACATGGTGGCCAAGTGCCACATAAATACCGGCATGGTGATTTTTTTGGTAAGCACATTCATATTTAAATGGCTCAGTCCTCAGTGCGTTTCATATATTATATAATTAATATAAAAACTGTAATGCGGTCACAGGTGTGCTTCGATCTGGTATTTTAGAACAGGTTCAAATGGACCTCAGCCAGTCAGAACTGATGACCATAACTATCTGTTTTTCTAATTCCAATAATCCTTGTCATGTTTTCCTCCTTCAAGTGTCGTCAGCAGCAGGAGCTGATCATGAAGTTGCTCCAGCAGGCCCCCCAGCAGCAAGGGCCTGGGGCGGGCAGCTCGGGCTGGAGCGGGGCGTCCTCCTCGGGGCTTTCCAAGGCAGGAAAGCCCCAGGCTCTGGCCATGCTAGAGATGCAGCAGGAAGCGGAGAGGCTCCTGAAGCAGCAACAGCAGCAACAGAGAGCTCAGCAGCAGAGAGACCGCGTGAGTACTGAAAAAGGAAATTATAGTTTCTAACTCGAGACTCCTACAGAAATAGTCCGAGAGAGATCGTTGCAGGGAATGCAAATAGAAAATTACATATCCCTTTGAATGCGACGTCCACGTGTTCGATGTTTTTTCAAAAATATAATAATCAGCCTGATTTCTCTCTGTCTGTCTCCAGCACCCCGGCATGTCGATGGGGGGCTCCTCCATGGGAGGACAGTGGGTGGATGGTGTTGGCATGTGGGGTGGGGCTGGAGGAATGGAGGGTAAGGCTGGCAGCGGAGGCTCTGCAGGTGGCATGGGCATGTGGGATGAGGCAGTGAAGAACCAGGCCAGTCTGCGTGGCAACAACAACATGGGTATGAAGAACAGCCGCAGCAGCCCCTCTCTCAGGTACTGGACCGAATGAAGGAGAACCCGCTTTCTAACTGTACACATCAATACAACTCCACCAAACCATGTTACCTCTATACTTGAATTAATATATGTTTGCTATAACTTAATGGTTTCATGGTTCCGTATCCTTCTGTCTTACCTTACCTACCTTTACCACAATACCTTTCACCTACCAGAGCAGTCATCAGTGCATATTAGTTGATGACCATGGATGTATCTCCCTCTGCTCTGGCAGTGAGCAGTACATGATTCGTCGTAAGCGGACGGAGGACGAGGAGAAGCTGCTGAAGCTGCTGCAGGGCATGAAGCCTCAGGACGGCTTCACCACCTGGTGTGAACAGATGCTGCACGCCCTCAACACCTCCGCCAACAACTCCTCCTCCTCTCTGGATGGTAGGTGCTTTATGTATTAAACCTGGTCATGGGTGTGGTAAATTCACGCTCAGCCTACTTGGCACGTAAAGAGGAAATACAAATAATTTATGAATGAGAGAGTTTTGATTGCTCTGTTCATGCCAAAGGTTTTCAGTATTTTTGTAGCAACGCCACCGCCTTGATTTAATTTAAAGTCAAATGATCCCAACCCCAGTTTCTGTAATTTTTATATCTATTTAATTTGCCACATTTATGATCACTTATCCTTCCCTCCTCCTTGTGTTTTTTTTTCTATTTATCATATTTGACTTTTTGTCTTCGCACTCAGAGAATTGCTAATGACTCAAACTGTGTGTGTGTATTAAGTTGCCACTATTGTGGCGTACCTAAAGGAGGTGGAGTCTCCCTACGCGGTGCTGGACTTTATCCGGTCCTACTTAGGGGACACAGTGGAAGCCAAAGAGTTCGCCAAACAGTTCCTGGAGCGACGTGCCAAACAGAAAGCCAACCAACAGAGACAGCAGCAGCAGGTAGGAGGATTTTAATATTGTTATACATCCATACATCCTCATAAAGCACCTTTCATAACTAAATGGTACCAAACGCTTTACACAAAATGAAACAAATGAAACAAAAACACGACTAGGAAAGACTAAATTCTCATAAAATGCAGCCACTGGCGGTTAGGATTTATTGTCTTAGACCACTAAAAGTAACGCTTCTGCAAATTGATGTAAGGCTGCTACTTGGCTTCAATTTGTTGGCTTTCCAGTTGTGCCTTCTTCATCAGCTTGCTATTTCAGAAAGGCTGCCTCACACTTTAGGAAACTGGATAAATGTAAACAATGAAGAGCTCAAAGTAATTGCTGGTCGTGTGTAATGATGAGCTGCTAAAACTCAGGTTGGGTGCAATCCTGGTATAGACGTCTTTTTCTCATAAGGAAGGGACGTCCTCATGTGTCCTCTGGTGGTTGCATTCAAAGCGGAGTGATAAAATATGTGGCATTGTATTAAGCATGGTGTTGATTTTATTTTATATACATTATCATATATTGTAGTTTATGGCCTTGCTCAAAGACAACTGTTGTGGTAAAGTTCATGCAGGTAACTTAGTTTGTATTTTTCACTGGGAGGATTTTCTCAGGATTGAATGCAGTCAGCAAGGCTGCTAGTTGTCTCTTTCCCTCCCTATAGCTGTATCAACTACAGCATGACCTTTTTGTAAGTTAATGGGTGGTACAGTTTTCAACCTCTCTTTGAAAGTTGAAAATTATAGAATTGCACTGTACACAAAAAAGCAAATGTAGACACAAAGACTGTAGACAACCTGTACCAAAATCATTCCAAACCATACCGAACCGTGACTTTGACCACTTCATACCTTTTTCCACCCTGCAAGTACATACAGTCACGAAGCCCATTTCATCATGTATCACCATTTTCTATCATTCATTCACTTTTATCATTTAAACAACAATATTGCCATTTAAAATATTGAGTTAACACATTTGGGGGGGAAAAACTCACACACTGACATGTGTTTATGTCTGGGCTGTGACAGTCAGTTTTAGAGTGCTATGTTTCAGTGTAACCTTTATGAATTCCTCTTCTTGTCGTCATTGTGTCTTAGTTATCAAAGGAAGTGGCTGGATTAAACATGAACTTCCCACTGCAGGTAAATCACGAAATTCTTCTCTACTGAACAGCTAAAGCCTGATGGGGTTAACTTACCCATTAGGGGGCGCATTGTGGAATGGGTGGTACTAGTAGAGAACACTGCTTATTTAAGAAAGTTGTTTTTAAGCTTCTTTTTTTTTCTTTGAGAGCATCATCCCCATTGTGCAGTTCCTTTCTGACTTTTGTCTCTTTTTTTTCCCCCCTCCTCTCGTTCATCTTCCCTCATCCTTTGTTTTCCCCTTCTCTCTCTCTCTCTCTCTCTCTCTCTCTCTCTCTCGCTCTCTCTCTCTCTCTCTCTCTCTCTCTCTCTCTCTCTCTCTGCTCTCTCTCTCTCTGCTCTCTCTCTCTCTGCTCTCTCTCTCTCTCTCTCTCTGCTCTCTCTCTCTCTCTCTGCGCTCTCTCTCTCTCTCTCTCTCTCTCTCTCTCTCTCTCTCTCTCTCTCTCTCTCTCTCTCAGGAGTCAATGCGGGGTATGAACCCCAGCACCCTGCAGTCCATGTTCCAGTCCGCCCACATGGGCAAGGCTGGTCTTTATGACAACCAGGGAGGAAAGATGAAGAAGAAACAGCCCATGATGCTGCACTCTGACCCCAGCATCTTAGGTACAAGACCTCACCAGTTACTCAACAACTGAATGCCTCTTCATTTTAGTGTCATTCATCCATTGGCTCCATTCATCTGCAAATATCTAGAATCTAAAGATGGCTCGGCATCGGACAATACATTGCAGCTAAAGGTTTTTAATTGCTGAATGACCGATTAATATTGTCAGTATACCACCACCTTTACTTGGGTACCAGTTTAGGTATCATGGTTTTGGTCCTAAAGTGATACATGACCACAAAACTGAAACCGTGAGCTAAAATAACATTTTGAGTCCTGCTTGCTTCCTCTGTTCAAAAGTCCCGGTTTACTGGACTGTCAGCCTGCTAGACCTGAGTTCAGCATTCATATTGAGGCTGTAAAAGTTTGGTTTATATTTGCCGATGTAAAGAACAAAGAAACCTGAACCTCGGATTATGGCGAGTCACGTAATTCCCAGAAAGCTTCATTTCACATGTGCAAATGAAACACGGAACATTACGACTACACCCAGATCTAGGTGGTCTAATGCATTCTGGATTACCGCTCGTCTCCACACCTTCCACCTTCTAAGCCGGCACTTATATTCCCATTTCCCCCCCCCCCCCCTTCCTCATCCAATCTGATTTGGCTCTTCTCTCCTCCACCCCTGTCCTCCCCTCCTCCCTGCAGGGTACTCATTCCATAACGCAGGCGAGTGTCTGAGCCTGAATGAGATGGAGATGGTGGAGGATTACTGATGTGACGCAGCAGCAGCAATAGCTACCTGAGGCCTTCTGTCTTTTAATCAGACAAACCTGATGACGAATGTGCACTGCTGGGGGAACCGGGGGTGGGGTGGGGGAGGGGAGCGAGCACGGGGGAGGTGCGGGGGTGGAGGTGCTCGGATCTGCGCCTCCTACCCTTTCCCTTCCTCAGGATAGATAAAAGGGCTCCCTGCTGCACCAGTTGATCACTTGAGCAGGGGAGAGGGGGTGAGGGGGGGGGGTGCGGTTAAAAGGAAGATGGGTATCCTCTGGCACTCAAAAGATTAAGCACCTTATACTGAACTAATGCACTTTATTGAGATGGGATTTGAATAGTTTTGTTTTGTTGTTGTTTTTTTTACAGAATCAGTGCGCATACGGTGTGTGTGCGTTTTAGACATACACGATGGCCTATGTGCATGGGTGGGAATCGGAACTGGAAGGGGGGCGGTGAAACAAAGTCGGTGGGGGTGGACGGTCGGGCTGGTAGAGTTTCAAAGTCAGGGGGACCTTTTTAGTTGAAACCTTATCAGAAAGCAAATCCTTTCTCAAAAGACAAACACTGTTGATATTTCTCTCTTGTTTAGCATTTTTTTACGTTTATATAAAAAGTAAAGCTATTGAAAAATGGATTATAAAAAAAACTTGAAGATTTGCACTTGCCTAAAAAATGACTAAGAAAAACAACAAAAAAATCAAAAACAAATGGGGTTAGTTATAGAAATGAATATTTTTGTGAATGTGTTTGCGTGACTGTGAGAGTGACTGATTGTGTGATGGTTGGTTCGTATCAGTAATATACCAGTCTGCACAATGTTTATTTTTTTCTTTTTTTTCTTTCCTTCATTGCTTACCAAGATGTATGAAACATAAGAGGCCATTTTTGTCTTTTTGTTTAAATGATAATTTTGTATTCTCATGTGTAGAATGTGTGCGTCCCTCTTCCAAACGGGGACTTGCTTTGTACGTTTTGAGAATGAATGACTGAATGAACGAACGAATATGAGAGAGAGAGAGAGGGCAATTGCACAACACATCCTTTCTCTCACCAGCTCTTCATCCCCAGATAGACTTAATAGAACTGCATACATTTGTAAATGTTAGCTTTGCGCTCATTATTTGTTGACCACCACTCGTTTGTTTGCATCTCCCTTGGCTTCTCCCCCCGGGGAGCTGTCTCTAGACCTGAGGGCTGGTAGACAGGGCAAATCATGAGGGACATTACTGTGTGCGCCTGATTGTGTGTGTGTGCGTGCATGTTCATTTACTGTTCATAGAAATGAGTTAAGACTACAGGTACTCATTTGTATGCATGTGCTTTTTTGTATGTGTATGAATGCACATTTGTGCCTAAGAACTTGGATAGGGTGCGTGGCCATTGAGACATTAACTCTTTTGAGAGCGAGTGTGACCTGTGTTAGTGCTCAGCACAGTGTATGTAATGTATGTAACTTTATATCGTAAATATTTCTAGGTTAGTCTGGGGGTGATCCATCGGAAGGTTAGTCCAGTCTGTTTCCCTGGGGTGTGATCACGTTGCCTTTTGTCAGCTCTCGAACTTGTGAATGAAAGGTGTCGAGTTTCTGACTTTGCTAAAAAAAAAAAAAAAGAATACAGCATCTTAATGTGCAAGTGCACAGGATGGTGCATAAAATGTTAGCATATTGTGTTACTTATTCGTTGTTGCAATTTGATAATGACGAGTTTTCTTTTTTAATGAAAAATATATATGAATATATACATTATATACAAAGTTTAAAAAGTATTTGGACTAAGATTATGAGCACTTGGGGCTGCTATTTTTGTTTGTTTTAATTTTTTCCTTAATTTTTTTTTTTCTCATTTGTTTCATTACCGCCATGTGAAGTGCGTTTGTATTATTTCTTTCTTAAGAAAATATTGAATGTATTCCAAAAAAAAAAAAAATGACAAGAAAACCGTGCTGATACCAGATTGGTTTTTCCTCAAAAGATTTCAAAAATGGAAACAAACATACAAAAAAGATTCAAAGATGTTAGCGAGGTCTTTTTCTTTTTTTTATTTACACAACGGAGAAGAAAAAAAGAACTGGGGATGGATACAGTTGAACACACTGCCTCTACAATCCTGGTCGTACAAACAATGACTATAAATTTAAAGAAAGAACTCTTTCTATTCCATACTGGAGCTTTGGTTGTTTACAAACCACATGGATTTCTGTGGGTGCAGGTTTTTTGTTTTTGTTTTTTTTCCTTGAATTTTTTTTATTTTTTATTTTTTTTTGTCAGATGGGTGGGGTTTGCAAGTGCGCTTCTGCCATATGGACATTGAGTGGTGTTGGTTTTTGAGGAAGAGTGGCACGGCATCACAATGAGACAAGACGAGATCCTCATACTGGACTTTTTTGTGGTCATGAGACTTTATGATCAACCAAGGAGCGGAGGAGAAAAATCAAAGATTGTCTTTATTTTGTGGAGAGTGGAGTGCAGGGCTATACCTAACCCTGGAGGGAACTGAGAGGGCAATATGGGTACACCTGGTTAGTGCACTTGCCCTCACCTCAACCCTCATAAGCACTCACACCCTGCCCTCACCAACTCACCTATGCACTTTTGTTCATTCAAGCTGTGAGGTACCATTTTGGGAATGGGAGCACAATTACAACAGGAGGATCGCTATGACTTTGACAAAGTCACCGAAAACAAGATATTCCCAAACTGAAATAAGAGACTGGAGAAGCACGTCTTCTTTCACCTCCTGTACATAACCATATTTTTGTATTACCTTTCAGAGGGGGAAAAAAAAAACATTTGCAAACAGATGAAGGAAAATTCAATACATTGACTATAACGAGTGAATGTTCTCCAAGAAAACCAATCTTTTTGAATCTACTTTGAGATAAACTTGTGGTGGGTTTCCCTTAGTTTGCCAGTAACCCTGCTATGATCAGGGATGGGAGGGAAAACCACATGGACATGGACTGAGGTTTGGGACATACTGCAGTGGCTCCAAGACTGACTGATAGGTATTTATCAACATGAATGCTGCAGTGGCTACAGATTGCCCGGCCCAGAGTGTTTGATCAACAGACACAGTGAAAAGAGGCAGACGAGGGAATGTCAGAAGGGTTGTTGGGGAGTTTGCCTCCGACGACCACTTCGCCACCTAGCCTGCTGCCTGCCTGGAGAGCAATACAATAACCACACGAGAAGGAGCTTGACGTCGGTAAGTCACGTCTGCTTTACTGCTCACTCCTAACTGCATCTGCACGATTTCCTTTAGCTTGCCGTGTTGTCACTGTTGCTAACTACTGTTTCGAAGGTGTGGTGATGGTCGCCTTGTGCTCTCTTTCGGTCTTCTGACAGGATTCCAGCTGTACTTTGATTGCGAGGAGGATTGACAGCCATCCATCTAACCCCAGCTACTGCCCTTTGAACTGAAACGCCAAGACCTTTCTTCTGGGCAGGCCTGCTAATCGACAATGGATCCCATCTGCGTTGGAGCTACTCGAGGTTTGGGGTTTGATCGGGCTGTCTCCGACGAGGAAGTGGTCTGAAGAAGACGGATTCCTCCACAATAATAAAGCGACACTGACTGCTCAGATGGCATCATCCACCTTGGCCTGGAACCCGTCGGTGGTTGCGTGGAGGCAGAAGACCTGCCCTTCTGGCCAGTAGTCAGAGACTGAGGGTTGGGTTTGGGTGGACTTGGCCTGATTACATCTAAGCTAGCAGAGATCCCTGCAGCTGTGGAAGTAGATGAACTAAAAATAATTGTACAAAAAAAAAAAGACTTCTCAACATGACATAGACATGCATATAAACATTAACATAGCTTCACGTCACATATTTTCACATATAGATTGTAGAGTCAAAGAATCCAAGACGCACACTACATGCACACTCACAGCAAAAGCGATTGACTTTCACTTAAATTCGCTCTCCTGTGGAACCACATCGACACACATAACTGAGGAGCCTACATCAATATGAACACACACACACAAGCAGAAAAGCTTGATACTATAAACCTGAGTGTTCTGCTTTGTAAATAATGTAAAAGCTTGTGTTTTGATTTTTCTCTCCTAGTGGGTTTTGTTTCAATTGTTATCTGTTCAACATGCCTTAACTTGTATAGTTCAGTCCTGGACGGCAAGCTGAAAATGTTCTTTAAACAATGCCGAATTTGAGTTAGAAACCACCTTGACGTCTGTCTTTTGGAGAGGAAGGAGTGCTCGACCAGACTGTTTTCTGTTTGCTAACCAAACGATCGTCTTTTCTCTATTAACCTGGTACCGTCTACATCTGATCACCATGAAAGTTACTAGTTAGCTACAGAATAGAGCAGCAGGCAGTCCTGTGATTAAGATGATTTCGGTGGTGGTTTGCAGTTTTTGTTTTGCTTTTTTGTTTTCCTTAAATGAAGAGAGTGGATTTGTTCAGATTTCCTGTTGAGATTATCGCTGAAGGTTCAGGCTTATAAAGGGCTGGAGTCTGTACTGTCCGGGGCTGAGCTGACTGGGTGGGGATGCACGTTACGCGATGACATGAGATAGTATTAGATGTAGCATTTGATGTACTGTACTGTCTAGAACAGACACAATTGAACAAGAGTGACTTGGTTATCCCCAAACTGAGATGCAAGGTAGGGTTTTTGGTTCTTTTTACACACCCAATGACATTACATTTCTGAAAGATATTGGGTACTTTTACTGTTTTGAGATGATGACTGACTTGTTTCGAAAGAACTAAAAGCATGATTCTTAGAGCAAGCTTACGTGATTTGTAATATTTTGTGGGTATACTTTATGTGGGTTTGTCACGAAACCTTTAGGTGGTCCATACGTTGGCCTAGTTTGCTTCTGCTCGCTTAATGCAATTGGTGGTGTTGCTGCGCGACTTGAGGGCACTGAATAGATTTGAAATTGACCAGCTGTGTTTAATGTAAATTGAAATTCCATCCCACTTGAGGTTTGAAATTAAGTAATCTTTTCCTCATGTTTGCCTAATTTAGAGAAACAAGATAAGAGGGATTAATCTTTTTAGTCAGCAAATAGTGTTTTTGTTTCTTGTTGATTTAACAGTATGCAGATAATTCATGTGATTTGAGTCATTGAATACCTTCAGCTTAGATGCTTGTCATAATAGACTTTGTAAGATTTGATCAACTGGGGATCTGTTAGATGCTGGTTATGTGCCATACCTGAAGAGTGTAGACTGAAGTAGGCTCCAGTATCTGATGACTGTTGAATTGATACTAAATGGTTTCTAAGTTTATTGTTGTGATCGACAGCCCAAACTGGGAAATTCGGTAGATTCAACCATACACCAGAATGCCGTCAATTCTCTATTTGAACAGTTTGTGAATGACCTTCTTAATACCTCTGACATTTTTAAAAACTGATACTTTGTGATATTAGGTCTTCAGTTGTTGGCCCATCAGTGTCCAAAAAAGTAAAATACTGGTTTGCAGTTAATTTTACTGGACTACAAAGGCTTTTATGAATACTTAAACTGGGATATTGTGTTGTCAAAAAGTCTTAGAAGTTTGGGGATAACCTTTCAAAAGATCCTGTTGATTATGTCTGGTTTTGGACATAAGTCGTCATGAGTTCAGTGAGCATACTTTGCCTAAAGGATATCAATACTTTATTGGTATCGAAGATGTTACGAAATTATGGAAATTTGACCCCAGTCAGCTCAGCTCCTTTACTTGAAACATTTTTGAATGTTATTCAGATAACATACATGTAATGAAAATGTTTTGGAAAAAGAACAATTGAAAGAATTGTAAATAGTTTGGCTTTTGTTTGTTTGAAGAACAAAAATATTAAATAAAATAGCATTTAACAGTGGTTGAGTGTTTCTTAATGAGCTTCCTAACCAATGAGGGGAGTGTGCATCACTTTATAGGTGAGTTAGAGTAGGGGCCTGACATACTATTGGGCCGCGGAATATTTGCTACCGGGGAACCCCCGCCCCGACGGCCGGTCCGCGAAAATATTGTCAATATGAACCGCCTCCCCCCAAACGGCCGGTACGACTTAAAATATTACATTAGATAATCAGGTCGTGTCGCGCAACCCTCCGACGGCCGGTCCGCGAACAAAATACTCTCGGACCGCACGCACGCACGACCCCCGGTTCGAGAAGGAAATATCAAATTATGAAAAAAGTTTGAGGACTGAAAGGAATGAAAGAGAGTTGATTTAAGGGAGAGTAAACAGTACAAATTTGAACTACAACGTGCGCTCGCGTCACCAAACGCAACTCTCGCGATAGTTCCGCACACATGGCCGCCTTCATTGTACAACTCGTAATGAATTGGTAAATAAAAATAAAAAGTCCAGAAGTAGAACGATTTCGAGGACATTTTGTTGTGGCTCAGACTTTCCGGTTTAAAGGAAGAGATTGAAACTGCCGAAGAGAAAACTGCTTTTCAAAGTCCGAGCAGAAGCAGAGGCCAGGCCAGCCACAACAGACAGGTAGGCTGCTAGCATTTGCTAACGCTAACAACATGAGTTAACGTTTGGTGTTTGCTTTGAAACACGAAACGCAGAAGCAAAATTAAGCATGCCGTTGTAAATCCCAGCATCATACGAGTTATGTGACCCTGGCATTACACGTTACAGTGTCGTAAACGTGAGTTAATTTAAGGTAGTTACTAAAGCGCCAACTTTTAACCGGCTAAATTAATGCTTCTTTGAAACGGTGGGTAACGTCAGCTAGCCACAGGTGTCTGTTAGTGTTTGCTCGTGAGTCACTCATGAAGCTCTCTGAACATCTAGAAAGCTCACTTCTGCCATGCTTTTTACTGACGGTTGTGTGGGCATTTGTGCAAGAAGTGCTTTCATGTTGCATGCATTGTTTTGAAATCTGTGAGTGAGTGTAAGTGAGGATTGCTCTTGCCTGCCCTGTCCCCTTGCCTACTTCTCTTAACCTCCCCTCCCCTGTTCAGGTTAGTGGGTGCTGTGATGTCCCCGTCCCCCAGCAGACTCAAACACCCACACTGCAGGAAGAAGCACTACCCTAGTAGCACCTACCTCACCCACGTCTGACAACCAACCAGCAAACAAGAGGCCCAAAGCCTGCACTCAGACACCCAGGTAGAGGACTTGAGAAACAAAGAGAGATGTCTGACTCGGTGGGAAGCGGTGAAAACGGAGGTGTGGCAGGTGCAGGGCAGGATGCAGAGGCAGATAATGAGCCTCCGCAACAGATGCCACGGTTACCCGGAGGTGACGGCTTAGAGCTAGAGAACCTGGAGGAAGAGGCCTCTCCATCTGCCAAGCGGCCCAGGCTGAGTGAGGGGGAGCGGGGCCTGGGTGACGAGCCCCCTGAAATGCACGGAGAAACGGCAGCAGAGCCTGGCGTACTGCAGGAAGACCCAGGTCGACCAGCACAAGGTGGAGTATTCACCGTCTCTTGCCACGATGACGAATGTATTCTCTGAAACCGCAAAAGAAATCTGTTCTTTTGATTCTTTAGATTTTCAGAGATTGTGATTCAGGAATTGCTAGAATGCTAATAAAGTCTAATTGGCTTGACTTGTTGGTACTTTGTCCAACTTTACTTTTCAATTTCCAGGAGCACCCCTGCAAGGCGAGGAGGGAGGTCAAGGAGCAGAGGAGGAAGAATGTCATCAGAATGGAGATGCTCCTTTAGGAGGAGAAGAGACAAAAGCAGAGGAGGATCAGAACAGTAATGGGTCTGCAGACAGCCCCAGTGAAGGACAGCAGTAAGTGGAAGGAAGGAGTTAAGATTCTTCTAACCACTAATTGATATAGAGGTAAAGGATAGCCTAGCAAGGAAGCTATTTCAGGAAATATTTAGGCTGGCCAGTAGATATGGGGGATTATTTTTGTAAAATTAAATTGAAGATCTGTTAATGTTCAGTGTTTCCGGCAGGAAAATCGTTAGGCAGGACAGTGGTGTCCCAGGGGGAGGGTCAATAACTCAGCTGTCAGTCTTTCTTGTGTTGTCAGTTTTTTTTAATTTAACAATAATTATATACAAAAATAAAACTTTGTCCAAATGTAACAGTAAGGTTGTAGTGGAGCTCACTTTATCTTAATCAAAATGTAACAGAGCATAGAGGTAGTACTAGTTACTCTCAAGCCATTCGGGACTCCATCCAGGTGACTTGTGTTGACCTGTTGCTTCAGGGGGGTTACTGGCTGGTCAGAGCTTGAGGCGGGGATGTGGTCAGGGTTGTGGATGGAGCACAAGCTGTGGAGCTTGGCTCTGAAAAAAGCCTGTTATCTTGGGCTGTTTTCTATCAGTCATTTCAGATTAAAATTGAAGGTAAATGCGCATTTAGATACATTTCTCCTGTATCCACATTATATAGGGCAAGTTGGCTAACGTAAATGCATACGAAAAGTAATGCAGTGAAAGTAGTTATGATATTTGTTATATAACAAAAGACTCATGTAGGATTATAACTCACGTGGTCAGACATACTGGTGTTAAGGTTAAAATGACAACGATGAAACGATCTGGGTTAAGTTGCCTGGCCGTGCTGCTCCTCTCTACTTGCAGTGACGCTGTTTGGCCTGCTGAGGTCGCTGATAACCTCTGTATTCACTCTGGAACTCAGTTGAGTTTGGCCCCAATTAAGTGAATGAATACAATGAAATATTGATTTTGTGTAAATTTCTCAGCTAAGGCGGCCAACTATTCTTGCTAAGGTGACCCACCTTGCCTACAAAGCGCTGCGGGAAACCCTGAATGTTTGTTGTTTGTGAGCAGTCTATGTTGTGATGTTTGTCTATCCCTCTGGTTTACACTCAATACCTGGGGGTTTCTCCCCCTCTCCATCCTGTCTACAGCCTTGGCCTAGATTTTACCCAGAACCCCCAGATGCTGACTGGTTCCTGGACTGAGTACTCCAACCTCCCAGAGAACTACCTCAAAGGCTGCAAATGGTAACTTGAATGATGTCAACATGACACAAAACTTTCCATTTGGTTGAGGCTCTAAAGGATTCTTCATGTGGCATTTTAAGATTAGATAAACAATAAATCATTACCACATTCATTTTGAGACAATAGTATACGTACCGTAACCAAACCATGATCATCGCCAAGAAGACTAGCAGCCTAGTCTTTGTCCCAATTGGTTATAATTCACAGGAAATCTGCTGGATTGCTTTACAGCACAATGGAATATTGTTTTATGGTACAGAATAGGAAGCTGTGTTCTTCCAGTGCAAATGCTAAAGTTTTCAGAGTTTCTCACAGTGGCAGATGGTGGAAAGAGTGAAAGTCTGCTGGAAAAAAATCCCTTCCATCATGTTTACCATCTCCAGTAATGCCAAAGAGGAAACAAACGCAAAGAAACTGAAACTGCATTTTGAGAGCATCTTTGAGAGGCAGTTTTAGTGGGCAGAGAGGCAGGATCATCTGTGAATGGTATTATTGTTTGAATTTTTATGTACGCCTTAATTCAAAGTGCCTCGCAGTGCTATGGGTGCATGCACTTTAGCATGGATGGTCCTAGTTGGAATCAAACCCTGGCAGTGTCAGTGCCTTGCTCTCCCCACTGAGGTAGACATGACCGTATTTCATTTCTGTACTACATTTTTTTTAATTGAAGCACTGACTTCATATGTTCTGCATTCCTTTTTTGCTTATTTCTGACTATTGGTGACTATTGGTTGTTCTCAGTTCAAGGCTATTGATACATCACCTATCTCTTTTTCCTCACCCTTCCTCCCTCCCCCCGTCCCTCCCCTAGGGCCCCCGATGGCTCATGCATCCTGACCAACAGTGCAGACAATGTTCTGCGTGTGTACAACCTCCCCCCAGAGGTCTACAGCTACAACTGGGACCTGCTTCCTGAGATGGTGAGCCTAGCGATAGCTTCCTGTGCTGACCAGCGTTTGGCCAGGATTGTGATTAAATGGCATCAGAAATGATTTATTTGGAGTGCGTGTCATTTGGCACAGCTTTTGTTTGGAACTGTTTCAAGGAGGTTAAAGATGTCAGAATTATGAAGAAACATACGGTACCACAAACGAGCAGCTTGCACTCTGAGCTGTTAAAGTCACATTTTTATCAATACGCTTATTGTTACATAGTAGCCCAATGTTTTGTTTTTTGTTTTTATATTCACTGTGCTTCCTTTTGGATTTTTTTTTCTGGGCAAGTGCAACAGCACAACATCAGTTTTGCATGTATTTTATGACAAATGCATAAGGAAATGTATGAATGTAGCTGAAGTTTAGCTGACTAAAGAAATTCTGGATTGGCCAATATCAAGTGGCAAGCTAGTCCCTTCATTTTATTGCAGACAAGCAGAGGAGCTGAACAAAAATCATTAAGATATAATCTTTTTTTTTTGTGGAAAAAGGCAGAAATTTTAGTTTTAATTACTATTTACAAAAGTCTTCTAGCCTGGTATTAGGCCAGTATCCAATTCCAGTATCAGTACTGGCACTGGTCAATCAGTTGAGTGTCCCACTATGCCATAACATCCTGCATCATTCCTCACATGCTTGGCAATCTCCTTTCCCTCCTTTCCCTCTGTGGCAGAGTCCAGTGCTGAGGATGGCAGAGGGAGACACCATCTATGACTACTGCTGGTACCCCAAGATGAGCTCTCTTGACCCAGACTCCTGCTTGTGAGTTCAGCATCAAAGTACAAGCGGCAGCCTTTGCCAGAACATTCCCTATCCCTGATCTCTCAGCGGCTGGAGAGAGGCCTCTGCTAGGCTAAGCTAATGTGCCGGCTGGCCCTGCTGGCTTGACTGGCGGCTCCGCAATGGATGCCAGGGCCCACTCAGCTGTCCAGCCATCCGCATTGAATGTGTTAGATAGACTTCATGTTTACTACATATTAGGGGTGGGCGATATGACTAAAAATCAATATCGTGATTATTTCAAACTTTTACCTCGATTATGATTAATGAACGATTATTTTATTTGTATAGTTTTATTTTGAAATTGACCGGATGCTCTATGCCGTTCCTGTGTCTGACTTCCTTCCCGGCTTGACACATTCGCTCGCGGCTCGCAAAAAAACGAACGGTCTGAACACGGCGTTACTGGACGGGGCGGAGGGACGTGACTGAATACCACGTAGTATTTTTTAAGGGGACAGTTCATGAACGCAGTATTGGGGAAAGTATTTGTCCCATTCATTCGCGGGAAAGTGATGTTACATCTGATGCGCGCACACACACACACACACACAGGTTGTTTTGCTAACTGGCACTTCTAGACGTTCCTCGTTCTTGTCGCCTAAATAACAATCGAAATGAACGATTTTGAAAATTTGCCACGATTACATAATTAAATCGCGATTACGATTATGAACACGATTATCGCCCCACCCCTACTACATATCCTATGAAACTAAGTCCCCTACTTTAGTTACTTGGTACCCCGACCCGTGTCCCTCCTCCACCAACTCACCCCTCCTGCTGCCTCTGACATTGCATCCACAGCCTGATGTAGGCTCTGCCCACGGAAGCACATCACAGGTTGCTTCCATAATGAACCGTATCCAGTTTGCCTCCATGCTCCACGCATCTCTCCAGCCACAAAGTTACAAAGCGGTGTAGGCAGACACGGGGTGTATACGGTTGTTGATCGAGGCAAGTGTCTGCGAGCGATTGGTGCTACTTTACTACATTTTCAGATCTTGACACGAGTTCGCCAGAGCGGGTTAGTCGGCGTGTGTGTTTTGTGTGGTCGAGCCTCGCAGACTATCAGAAGAGAGGAGATGCTGTTGTGTGCAGCTGACTCATTCTTTGATCCCCGCGGTGTGTCGGCGCTGGATGCGGGAGCCGGCTGCCGCTGTTTGAGGAGAGGCCGCAAAAGCTTTCTTGTGTCTCTCATTATGAGCGAAGAGTTGGCCTTCCTCTCGTCTGTCTCTACATCTCTTGCACACCCGCTCGGCTGTTTGAGGACCGCGGTGCTTTTCAGCATGATTTAGCCCACTAACAACACTCAAGACACCACCTAAAGGGCCTCATGATTCCAGGCTTGGGGTTTCTCTTTATCTGTTTCTCTCTTCGTGTGTGTGTGTGTGTGTGTGTGTGTGTGTGTGTGTGTGTGTGTGTGTGTGTGTGTGTGTGTGTGTGTGTGTGTGTGTGTGTGTGTGTGTGTGTGTGTGTGTGTGTGTGTGTGTGTGTGTGTGTGTGTGTGTGTGTGTGTGTGTGTGTGTGTGTGTGTGTGTGTGTGTGAGGGAGAGAGAGAGAGAGAGAGAGAGAGAACTGACAGGCTTTTAAAATGCCATAATTATGACATTGCTGGGTGTTTGTGCGTGCGTGCTGAGGCAGAGCTGACATCAATAACATCCAGCTGTCACCGGGGAGAATGCCCATCATTAGTGGCAACAAAGGTAAGGCCCGCTAACAAGATGAGGCCCAGTTGCCAACAGCGCTCGCTCCACCCCCACTCCCCCTGCTCCCATCATCCTCTAGCCACTGCCCCCTGACCGCCTGTCCTCTGATCAGGGCCCCGGTGTTTTGCGCCGCTACTCCCCGCCGTCCTTTCCTGCGTGGGGGGGGTCCGAGGAAGAGAGTTGTGTAAACAGCACGAGGGAAGGATTAATGTGAAGGATGAACCACTTGAGCCCGAGCCTGCGTGTGTCTGCCAGCGCTCTGTCTGTAACAGGATGAGGATGCTACGAGGAGCTGACAGTGGATGCCCTTCATCTTGTTCAGATCACTGCTACACTTCAGAGAGGGGCTCTTGCAGGACAGAGCCAGGTGGTTGGACAAGCTGAGAGTACATTTCCAAGGGGATCAAAGAGGAGGCACCGTTGCTCAAGAAGTTATGTTCAGCAACATGAAAGGTTATGGTTGCGATTGTTAAGCACATCTACAGTAAACCCACCTCTTACCTTTTTCGCGCCCCTTCCTCCCTCCTTCTCCCCCTCTCTTTTCACATCCTCTCTCTTGTCCTGTTGCTTCTCTCCCCCCCCCCTCCCCTCATCGATCTTTCCATCTGCCAAAAGCGGTGTGTTGTTGATGCCCCTCCTGCGGAGAGGGAAGAAGGGCCACTGTTGTGGCTCAGTGAAGTTGCACTGGGTTCTGGGCAGGGCTCCAAGCTAGCAGCAGTCTAGCATTATAATTGGGCATTTCCCTGCACTAGAACAAAGCCGCGGCTCAGAGGGGCCGTAGCAGAACACGGCAGCAGCGGTAGGGGCTAATTTCCTTTGTCTAATTGAGCTGCAGTGATGTTTCAGCGTTTGTTCAGCGCCCAACAATTAGAGTTAAAAAGGCATGCGTCTGTTTTGGGCCCCGAGTTCACTCACTTTAAAAATGCTCTATGTTATTGTCTCCATAATGGAGGCAGGAGTGACATGTCCTTTCCTTTTCATGCATTAGGAATCTCAGATGTTTGTTGTGGATTTATTGGCGTCGATGCATTCATGCAGTCTGATGGATGTTGTTGAAATAAGGAAATTTGCATGCATTGCCGTCCTCCTTTTAAATTAAGTTTCACCCATAGCAGCACAGTTAAAGCTGTTCTGACTGAGGAGCCAACAGCTTTAACACCTGTTATTCCACCAGCTACTTTTATGAACAAATACCGATCCTGACCTAAACCCTTACATTCCCTGCACACCACATACTCCTCCTGGGTTTTAGATGTATTGAACCTCTTACATGAGTCATTTGCACCATGTTTCATTGGCTATAAGCTGTAAACCATTGCCTTTCAAGGACTAGAAGGATTTACTGTACTCTATAATTTCTCTGCTTAATGTATAATATCTTTCACCTCATCTGCTCCAGTCTAGCCAGCAGTAGCCGTGACAACCCGGTCCACATATGGGATGCTTTTTACGGGGAGGTGAGGGCCAGTTTCCGACCATACAACCACCTCGATGAGCTGACGGCAGCCCACTCGCTCTGCTTCTCCCCCGACGGCTCGCAGCTCTACTGCGGCTTCGACAAAACCGTCAGGGTCTTCTACACCGATCGACCCGGCAGAGACTGTGAGGAGAGACCCACCACAGGTCAGCCGTCAGAGACCCTCCCACAGCATGGCTCAGTGGGGCGAGACAGCCCAGTTTAAATCAAAATGTTTAGAACCTGGGTTATTGTTAGTCTGTATTTAGATAGTTGGAAAATAGTGAGGGATAGGAAGGAAGGGGAGACGAGCTCTGGTAGGATTTGAACCAATGCTACTGTGTGTGTGTGTGTGTGTGTGTGTGTGTGTGTGTGTGTGTGTGTGTGTGTGTGTGTGTGTGTGTGTGTGTGTGTGTGTGTGTGTGTGTGTGTGTGTGTGTGTGTGTGTGTGTGTGTGTGTGTGTGTGTGTGTGTGTGTGTGTGTGTGTGTGTGTGATTATCTTAGAAGGAATGGTAGCGAGGTGGAAAATGAATCAGACAAGGGATGTTTTGATGTTTCGTAGTGAGTAAGCTTTGACCAGCCTGACTTGGCCCTGATGCACTGGCAACTGGCCAATGTGCTCTGAACATTACTGTCTGTAGTTTCTCCCCCTGTTTGGCTCCATCAGCTCTGATTGATGAGTAATATTACATGTAGGTGTATGGCCTGTCTCAACACAGTTGATGTGATACTTGTGGGGACTGTGCCAACCCCTGGCATCTGCAAGTTGTTGTTTTTTTTATTTCCTTATAGAGCGAAGAAGTGAATGAAGGGGAGGATGGTTAAAAACAACTGATACAAGTCAGGGTTCAGTGCAGAGTCTCTGTCTGTGTGCAGGTGCATGCATGAAAATGTATGAGTTTCCCTCAGGGAAGTAATCAGGAAGTCGAACGCCCCGAAACGTCATCTGTCATTAGAAATGAATGGGAGTTGTGTCCTGTCAACCAGTGAGAGCCTGAAAGCCCTGCCAAATGCCACGCTTGTCTGTTGTCTCCCCTCCAGTGAAGAAGCAGGGCCAGAGTGGCATCATCTCCTGCTTTGCCTTCAGCCCCTGCCTGTCTGTCTACGCCTGTGGCTCCTACTCCCGCAGCGCCGGCCTCTACTCCTGCCAAGACGGCACCCTGCTGGCACTGCTGCCGTCACGCCACCACGGAGGCCTCACCCACCTGCTCTTCTCCCCCGACGGCAACTACCTGTACACGGGCGGGCGCAAGGTGACGGCATCAACACACACACACACACATACAACAACACAGAGGGGAGAGACGGCTGTAGAAATGTTCAAACACACATGCCATCAGTGGGATTCATGTCTTCAGCTGGTATCAAATGAATTTGCGCGGGTATTGCTTTACACAAGCATTGTAGCATTTATCTATATATCTCATTTTTGGGATAAGAGTCTTGTGTACTAAGCTTAGCACTTCAATAATTATTTTGCTGCGGTGAGAGGCAGAGAGGCTAGACATTTAAAATAGTTTGTGATTGAGACGTTGTTTCTGTTTGTGACTCCTCCACAGCGAGGTCAGAGGTTAGGCTCAGTGTTCATGGAGCTGGTAGGGATTCAGGTGTCTTGCTCAAGGACACTTCAGCATGGAGGATGCTTGCTGTCACAGGGTTTGAGCTCCATGCGCATTCCGCCATGTACATAGTAGTAGGAAAAAAAAGCTTTTTGATTGTTGTGTTCTCTCAGAATGCAAACATATGAAGTATCTGTATGTTCATGCATTTAGGTGACAACAAGGAAGGAAAACGTTCAACGTGTGTGTGTGTGTGTGTGTGCGCGTGTGTGTGTCCAGGATCCAGAGATCCTCTGCTGGGACCTAAGGGAGCCAGGCAAGGTGGTGTTCTCTCTAAGGAGGAATGTGGCCACGAACCAGCGCATCTACTTTGACTTGGACCTGTAAGTTTACCTCACCAACCACAACTGTACTCGATGAGAGGTGTGTGAGCTTGAACTGTGTCTGGCTAGGGAACGTCTTTACCAACGTACTGTCATTTGTACTGTCTTACTGCATGTGTCTGAACATTTTGTTGTACTTCTATGTGAGTCGAGCAGTGCTGACCTTCTGTCTGGTATCATATGTAATGTCTGTGGATGCGTAACTGTGTGTCTAGGTCAGGCAAGTACCTGCTGAGTGGGGACACAGGGGGAATGGTGTCAATATGGGACACCCAGACAGCTCCTCCTGATGGCAATGAGGAGCTACTGCAACCCCAGCTCCAGTTCCAGGCCCACTGGGACTGCACCAACGGCGTCGGGTATAATTGCTAAGAAACTTTGATTAGCAACTCTTTTAGCAATGATGGTATTTAAGCTTTAACTTGGGGGGGAAAAAGGTGGTGGTACATGCGGTAACTCATTTTCACATTGGGCCTTCATCCCTCCATCCCTCTCTCCTCCAGTATTCATCCCTTCATGCCGCTGCTGGTGACGTCCAGCGGGCAGCGGCCAGTTCCTGGGGCCCGGAGACAACGAGGGCGACTCGGCCTCCGACAGCGAGGGAGGCGAAGCCGTGATGTCGCCGCAGGAGATTAGGCAAGACAACGCCCTGACGCTGTGGTGGGCCGGACCACTCGGTCCTGCTGCAGAGGGGAGCCAGGCAGCAGAACGCACCGGCGGCGGAGGTCTAGATGCTGGTCTAGACCAGGTGACCACCTCCTCCTCTGGTCTGGTTGAGTTACACCTGCTATGTGATGTGTAGTTTCAGAGTATTTGGTGTGGAGAGAGCTAACTGCATATTGTGGGTTAGATAAAGTCTTGTTCTTTTGCATTCAATGAATTGGGGTCTTGATGAAGAACCAGGCTAGATTTTGTTTTTTTTCTTTTTTTAAAATATCCATTCCATGTTTCCAATGTACTTTTACAGCCAAAGTTGAATGTTAAATCCAAGTATTTTGAGGAATTCTGGAGTGTGAATGTTAACACATCACCTGCAAGTATACAACCTTTACAATATGTAACAGTAAACAAACAACACTACCACCTGTAGTGTTTAAATAAATCATTCATAGACATAAAATGGCCCTTTAGGGTTCTTTTGTCTGAAGTCTAGTCAACGCCAAGCTGGTAACTAAGACCCAGGAAAGACCCCCCCACCACCCCTACTCAGGTTGAGACAAGGAGTGGGCTGTAGAGTAGGTCAGGGTCAAATCTGTCAGTCTCAACAGTTCTCTGAATTAGAGCATTAATTTTCATTTAATTTCAAGATGAATTCCATGAAACTTGAAAGTGGATTTGCCCTGTCCATCCGACTGATTGTACCTCCGGTCTGAGTTGTTTCTGTGGGAGTGCTTGTTTACCTGTATGTGGCTGTGATGCTGCCCTGGAGATTCCTAATCGATATAGTTACAGGAAGTGCCATTCATTATTGAGCTTTGTTTTTGTAAACTAGTACATGGGATCTCCTGTTGTTTTGTTTGTATTTTAACTATTGTGTGTGCCAAGGTGTCGTGTCACCGGGCACGCCCATAAAATGTCTATTTTTGTAAAGCCATGATGATCATTATAGTTTTTGAATGTATCGTATCCTCTGTACGCAGCTGGCTTGATTCTTGTAACCTTATAAAAATCTGTGAAAGTATTTTTTTTTTTTTTATATTTATATATTTAGTGTGCTTTAAAGACATGTCTATTGTCTGCGTTTCAATAAGATTGTGCTCAAATTTCATTTATCTGGGTGATTGGGTGTGTTGTAGCCTATTACATACAGTAGTATTTGTTGAAGTGCATTAATAATATACCACAGTAATTGGCTCAATGCTTATTTGCCATCATCATGGGGTGTGTCTTGCTTTAGGGTTGACCGACAGCTTTAGGCTTTGACCACAAGGAGCTTGAGCTCCAACCAAAGTCTATAACATTACAACAATGAGTGTAGACATTTTAGAAGCCTCTGGTAATTCAGGTTTTTTTTTTTGTTGCCAAGCAATATTAGCAATTATTCTGCTTAACGGCTGGTCTTGCCTGAAAACATGACACAAATTGATTGTGAATGTTCTGCCAGGAAGCATTAGGAACTGTCTAGGCCTTGCTGATTTCAATGACATAACTCTAGATAGAAGCATCTGTCTACAACAAGTGGCTTAATGATGGTCTTATTCAAGTTGGATTGAATTAAAAACATCTCTCTTCACACATTGACTGTTAACTGGGTGACTGGCTAAAGTTACTGGCTGTAATTAGAGGATGTAAAGGTGAACAGAGGAGAGAAAGCTGAAATTGGCAGACTGTTAGGGGCCTCACACGGGCTACAGGACGGAAGAACCGATGTCTGATGGTGACTGCTCTGGTCCTGCCGTCACTTCCACGTAAGGTGTTGGTTACACAGCCCACCAGCCATGAGGCTCCAGGGAGCTGAGGGTCTACTACCATTACCACTTACCCGGTGCAGAGGTTGGGTGAGTTGGAGAGACCAGCTGCCTTATAGGGCCAGTGCCTAAATTGAGTCGGGCCTTTGGAGCCTTTTGACATTGACTCTTATTTGTTTCCATTCTTTTCTTTTTTGGAATATTTCATTTTCAATGTTTGATTATAAGACATGCATAATTAACACCCTTCCCTCCCCCCACCCATAGACCCACGCACACCCATCTAGTCAAGTAAAACAAATGAATTAAAATAAATCAGTACAATGCAATATATCAATAATGTAATACAACATGATGTACAATACAATATATTATAATCTAGGATAGTATAATACAATATAGTATATTATCATACAATATATAACACTAGATTTTACCACCCAAAAATAAGATGTAAAAAATAATTAAATATTGACTCTGGTTATAACTTGTACATGCGCAGTTAGCTCCTCTTCAATACACGAGATAGGAGCTCGGTGGGGCGCCTGGCAGAAGCGCTCAGCATTTCTCTGAACGCTGCGGATTTTCTCTTGTATTACACACCACCAACCGCTGGGTGGCAGCAGAGAGCGCGTGGCTCGTCTGATTTAAAATACGCCAGAATGAGTCGTTGAGCGAGTCGAGTTGGAAGAGTATTGAAACAGGCAGATTGCAAGCTAGCATGGAGATCAGATTAACTGAAGTCACTGAAAGAAACGCCTTTTGAGAGAAGAACATTGCAAGAAAAGCTAAGAGTCAAAGAGCTTGGACCTGATAAGCCTGACATCATGATTCAACATATGGTATGATTCCACCATAGTATAGAAGATAATTATTCTAAGGAATTTGCACGATTTGAAGTACCTTAACTTTAAGCACCAAATGTTCATTCAGCTCAGCGATTGCAAATGAAGACTTTTTCATTCATTTAAATGTATTGGTGTGACACTCCAGACTGCGACCAATTTTGCACTGTCCAGTACCACTAAAAGAATAATGGGTCACACTTGACTCTCCTAGGGTCTTTTTTAAATTATTCATACAGGAGGCATAATATGGTTTTGCAGTGTTATTTTAAACTCTAAATTATAATAAATAAATTATAAAATTTGGTTGCGGCAGCATCTTCCCTCCCACCTCGTTCCCACACTGGAAAAAGACACACATTGTTACATCAGTCCCAGGCTGCCATTATCCAATTAGTCTCAATTGGCAGCAGCTGGTGAGCCTGATTCCCTCCCGCATCCCATCACCCGCATCCCCTCCGGTCTGATACAGCTTCCTTTATTTCTTATATATTTTTCAGTGCAAAAAGCAAATAGAATCTCTTAGATAAAATAAAGCGGCTTTTAAAAGTGGATGCTTGTCTAAATAAAACAAATTGATTTAAAGATCGACAGAGGTTCCTCGATTTTGACTATTACTGCTTAAACAGTTTTTGTATGCGCTAGAATTTCCTATATATTTTAGAGTTGTATCTGTGTAAGATAAAGTCGATGGAGAAAGTTGAGAGTTGGCATTGATAGTGGCAGAAAGACTATCTCGATACAGATCTGACCAAAGCTCTTCATCAATTGTAATATTCAAGTCCAACTCCCACCTCCCTCTTGATTTAGGTTCATTCGGTCTTGGACACTGTTCCATCAATAAAGAATACATCTTGGATATGAATTTATATGAGCTTTGACTATCATGAAGCAGCTCTTCCACCCTAGTGAGTTTTAGTAGTCATTTCAGCTCCCGTGGTGCATCTTATGCAAGCTCTCAATTGCAAATAGGCAGAAAAAAATGTTTGTCGGAGAGGTTGTAGTTCCTCTTCAGTTGTTCAAAAGATGAGAGCTCCATTTTCATAGCAGTGTTCCAGATATTCTATTATCATGCCAAGCCTAAAATATTTTGGGTATTCATTTTAATATAGTTAATTCTGCCAATCAGGGTGATAAGTCCATTCATCTATTCAAATCCATTCATCTATTAAAGTCCCCCTCTATTTTGCCAATTAACACTGGGTTGTTGAGTGTGAACAGAATTTGTAAATTATTACCTATTGATGTCAAGATATTTATACCCATGGGGGAGACCATTTGAAGGGGCTTGTCTGCTGATGCCTTTTATCAGCCAGATTCGTCAATGGGAGAATTTCGCTTTTGTCATAATTCACTTTATACCCTGAGACGGTGCTACAGGTGTCCTGAGAGGGTTTGTGATTTAGAAAGGGAGCCAGATGGGTCTGCCAAGAACAGGATTACATCATCAGCAAATAGGCACATTTTTGTGGGTATTTGTATTCTGACCCACCTGGAAGCCCCTTATATCTGGATCCTGTCTCACAGCCTCCGCCAATGGCTCGATGGTCAAGATGAAGAGTCCGGGGTACCAAGGACAACCTTGTCTGCTGGATCTACTCAAGGAGTAAGCAGGTGATATCTGTCCATTAGTAATGATTCTTATCCGGCTTATGGTAGTGTTTCACCCAGTTGATAAATAAAGGGTCCAAAGCTGACCTTAAACAAGTATGGCCATTCCAGCCTATCGAAGGTCTTTTCAGCACAGCAATGCCAGCAGTGGATTTTGTTAAATAGCCTGCAGAAATTAATGGTAGGGAGTTATTTGATTGTAGTAAGAACAGTGCTTTTTCACTTTCCAATTTAGTGAGTGGGTGCTCAAGATCATGAATGCATGAATAGTCAAGAATGCATCTATCATGGTCAGGTCTTTAGGACATTCTGCCATGTATCATTTTTAATAGAATGTTTAAAAGTGTAATTTAATTTCTTTGGCTCATATGTATGTGATCCAGTTTTGGTTTTAATATAATTAATGGTTCTTGAACTTTCCTCTGCCTTTAATTGCTAGGCAAGGACTTGATGTGCCTTATCTCCCAATTTGTAATATCTCAGTTTAGTTCTAAGATTGGCATTCTCAATTTTGTAGGTGCTTAAGGTGTTATATTAAAAAAAGAAAAGTTAATTAATGTGCGGCATGTTTCTTTGGAGCCAGTCTTTTTTCAAATGCTAAACTCCCAGGAACTCGACAGCATCATTGCTCTTGATCCCCCCTCTGGAAACCCAGTGATGGGCGAACTCTTCCTTCTTTGTCGATTTTCATAACTATATATTATTAACGCCTATAATTCAGCCGTCGTTGAGCAAGGTCGGGTTAGCTCCCAGTGCAAATCAGTGACGGACTGCTCAAGTTCAGTGCACTTTTGTTCCAGCGCTACCACTCTGCAAGTGTTTGGTTGTAGGCCTCCTTCTAAGTTCTCTATAGAAGAGTCCACCCCTTGGAGCCTAGTTGCAAATGCTGACTGAATAACTTTTTTTTTTTGCATTTCAGCTGAGAACCAAACCGGTGACTGTGTGTCTGTTACATCTCTCAAGTCGCTGCTGCTCGTGTCACTGTTACCAGGCGGAGGGAGGGGATAAGCCGTTTTGGCTAGCTTCATCTGTTCCTCACTCTTCTTTCTCTGTTCTTCCGCTTTTTTTGTGAAGCATTTGGAGGATTTACTTTTGACAGGGTTGAAACAGGAGTACACAGGGTATTTTTGACCGAAATAGATTGAAGTATATGAGTGTTGGAGAGCTATGGCCGCTCACTCTGCCGCCATAACCGGAACCTTATTTTTTTTTTTTTTTCTTATGGTAATCCCTTAAAAGCTCAAGGGACTATTAGCTTACACTTATGAGATGGAAACTATTCACAGCATCCACCTTTCCCATACACATTCTGTATGAATGCACACACTCATGCATTTGATTGTCTGAAATCACAGGGGCACGCTGAGCAGAGAGCCAAGTTGGAGAGCTGCACTGTTGTGTTGTGCAGGTTGCTTAGCGACCGTCTCCGCCTTGGGAGAGAAAAGTAGGGTGAGAGACGGCGAGAAGGAAAAGTGGGGTGAGACGGTGTGAAAAAAAATTGAAGTATAATTACTAATCTTATACAATGGTCTTGGTGATTGCCACATTTTGTGCGGTGGCCTGGACTTGTACCCTGCGTCTTGCAGCTTTTGGGGGTCTAGTAGGTGAGGGTGGTGAGTGTTGTGTGAGGCGCGATCACCCCAGGGTGTCCGCTGTCGGGTGTTAGGGACATCAAATCTTTGGTTAGGACAAGAAGACGATGTCTGACAGCGTGAAATCTTTAGAGAGGATGTTGAGCCTGTTGACCCAGAGAGTCCTGCACAAACACAGAGTAGATGAGAGACATAGAGTCCCTCTCATGCCCCTCCTGCTGATCCTCTCCTCTCGCTTTTGCCTTTGCCCAATTTGCTCCATGTTCTCTGACTCACTCATTCTGTCCTCCCTTCTATTACTGATGCACACAGGAGCTACTCACTTGGGTCAGACTGATAACCGTTTGCCGATATTTCAGACCAATATTGGCCTTTTATTATTATCTGATATGAGCAATATGATGTAGTTTGATTAAATGTAATTGATTCCTCAAACTATGAATATGTTTTATTGGTATTAGATATAAGTATTGACATCAGTGGAAAATATCAGTGTTCCAGGATCGTTTTAGACCCTGCAAAGAATATAATTCTGGGAGAAACACTGAACACTTTTTATTTATTTATTTATTTATTTTTTAATATTTGGCAGCACAAAAGTTTAGGTATTGACACTTTCACTCCAAAACTGTTATATCAGCCTTCAAAAACCTGTATCGGTCAATCCCTTGTGCTCTCACGCGCCCCCACACTCACAGTTGACAGTGAAGCCGTTACCTTTATCCCAAGGTAGCTGCAGTGTAGTCTTTCCACTTGTGTAGTTAATGAGCCAATCCAAGCCAAGTGTTGTTTCTGTGCCTCCATTTACGGTGCGTTTTGAGTGATTCTCCATGGCCTTGCATAAGTGCCTTCCATTAGACAAGAGCACACACACACACAGACACACACACACACACACAAAGTCCCAGTGCTCATCACCAGAGAGTGTGTGGAATAGCAAGTAATGGCATCTTGATGTTAAGAAAGACATTTGAAAACAATTATTCAAATGGCTGTCTGCCTGTTGGATCTCCTAGTCCCGGAGAGGAAGCACTCAAGCAAACACTCACTGGTCTGACCCTGGCTAAATTAGCATGGAGAGAAGGAGGAGCACGCAGGTCTGCAGTGGAAGATGCTAAATCTCCAGACTACACTCTGGTTTTCCACTCTGACTGCTGCTTTTTCAAAAGGAGCAGGCTTTTTAGAGCGTGGAGCAAAGGAAACAGATTTCCCGCAGCTTTCAGAGGTTGTCATACATGGCATTTCTCAAAATGTCAAGGTGTTGAGTCCTTTATCTCAGCGAGACTTGAATCTGCGGTAGACTCTGAGTACAGGGCTTCGCTCTAACCCGGCTCTAAGACTCCAGTATACTAGGATTGCCACTTGACAGTTTGCTGTAGGAGTTAATAGATTTATATTATCTATCTATCTATCTATCTATCAATCTATCGATCTATTGGATATAGTGACCAATTTATTTGGTACACCTCTCCATTTATGCAAACAGCACAGTCCTCCAGACAGTGAGTCATTAATAAATAAAGCAAAAGTAAAAAGCACTCAGACAGGGTCGAGAGGTTCAGTTACTCGTTTGATTAAATGTTAAAATGGGCAACCCGCGTCAGTTAAGGGACTTTGAATGTGGTATGATTGTCGTTTCCAGGCGCGTAGAGCATGTCAAAAACAGCTGACCGCTTTTCTACACTGCAGCACGTCTTAGTCCTGAGGGTGAAAACGCCTCGCGGATGAAAGAGGAAAGAGAGAGAATGACAAGACTCATTCATGCTAACAGACAAATGACAGCGCACTCCACCAAGATCCCCGTGGAGTGTTTCCAGCACCTTGTATCCATCACATGAGTCATTTAGCAGACGCTTTTATCCAACGCAACGCACAAAGGTACTCGACAGTATGTGGGGATCGAACCCACAACCCCCGAGACTGAGAGTCTCACGCTCTACCGACTGAGCTGGCCGGACGGGACAGTATCCAGGAGTTCAGGCTGTCCTGCAGACAAAAGGGTGTCCTACCTGGTACTACCTAGGTGTACCTAAGGAAGTGGTGACTTAGTGTGTATTCACCTGACATCAAAACAATCAGCGTGATCTGGAACCGATGGGGTCGTCAAAACGAGAGTGGTTTGGCCCTCTGGTGGCCCAAGCCCAGCCAGGACCCAGCCAGGACCCAGCCGTTCTGCCTCTCAGAGCAGCATGAGGTGGGGGGACGCAGGGGAGGTCTCACCTTGGATGGAGGACCTCCTAAAGAGGGCAGGACAAGAGGAGGAGCAGCCTCTGAAAACAACAAAAAGAGCGTAGACCCTATTGATGCGGGGTTGCATAGACATGTTAACTGCCAAATGAGATATTCAGAGCACTTAACTACTGTTGCCCCTTGCATTTCGGCACTACCAGGCTACCTGCAATCAAGTCGGTTGATCTCTACTGTTTGCCCTAGTTAGGATAATCCCAAAAAGTAAATGAAAGCGCCTCTATGTGCACGGATAAAAAAGGAAACTCCTTATTGTTCACAATCAATAGAATAGAATCTTCACCTTTTTCATTTTTTTTTGCTCATTATAGACAGACCGGTCGCTTCTGAAATCCGAAGTTGAGACGACTGAGGCTCTCCTTACAAAGTCTGAATCTCCATATGAAGTGTCAAGGGATATAAGTTTCATCAGCCGCCAAAATAGCCCGCGTAGTTCCTATGAATACATCCCATTTCCATTCCAAAAGGCTGCGGTGGTGATTGACGTGTCCTTGTTCTCTGGTTTACATTAGGCGTGAAAATAATTGGCACCTATTCAGCGACATGTATTCCTCCGCATACTCCTGAACCCAGGGGGAAGAACACTACCGGGGGTTTCATTTCACTCTGCAGTCTGATGTCCCTCTATTCATTCCAGATGTGGAGAGTTTCATCTGAAATAGCCGTGGAGATTAAAGACGTGTCATATCACCATGTTCCACACATTGCACTGCAGCTCACACGTAGAGCTGAGTAGCTCCGCATTGATATTTCTCTCACGGATATATATATACAAGCCCTCATACATATAGAATATCTCCTTAGAATATGTACTTCCACGTGTGCTGCTCCCACCCACCCTTCACCTCCTCCTTTTCTCATCCTCTCATCCTCTGCCGCTCCTCTTCCTCCTCCTCCTCCTCCTCCTTCCTCTCCACTTCCCCTCTGGCGATCTCCTTAGCTAGTTATCATGAAGGGGCCGCCTATTGAAGTACGTTAAGCGCCGCTGTCCCAGCCAGCCCCTGACAGCTTGGATGTGTGGTTGGCGGCGTAGCGTGGGGGGGGGGGGGGGGGCAGTCGGATTAATCGCTCGCGTAATTGCACTCTGGGGGAAAGGTAGAGCGACGAGACCTGCACTCGCCCTCGTACTTGCCCTCCGGCAACGTTGCCAACACTTGTCCCCCTGCTCTGACCATTGTCCGCCTGCCCCCTCCTCATGCATCCCCTTCTTTTATCCCTCCCTCCCCTCTCTCCAGCGGCTGGAGGGGAGGTTTAGGAAGGCGTCGGCAACCGGGGGGGGGGGGACAGGCTGGAGGCCCCGAGCGGAGGCGGGGGGGGGGTGTGGCGGCGGGCCAGGTCGGAGGAGCTCCGCGTGGGGTGGAGGAGGGAGATGAAGGACAGGTTGATGAGATGAAGAGGGAGGAAGAGACACAGGCATGCAGAGGATATGAGAGCCAAAGCTGAGGGTGTGTGTGTGTGTGTGTGTCGGCGTGCGCGCTCTTTTACTTTTATGAGAACCAAATGTCCAACTTTGTCAGTTACTTCACTATTTATAGTACAACTACAAGTAGTAAAGTAGTAAAGTAAGTATCTATATATCTGTTTGCTCTGCTCTCCAATAAAAACCAATGCACGCATGCAGACAGCAGCCAGCACAGTAAACAAGGAAGTGTGTAAGCAATGCCAAAAGGTATCAAATGGACCAGGGTTAGGGAGCAACGCTACAACTAGCTTTAGGTTGAGGTTCGTCTGAGGGTCAAGGTCAAGCATGCAGCGTTGAGGTCAGGGGAATGAATGTGATCAATGGAAGGGCCTCACAAGTATTGCAAAACAGATGTGTGTGTGTGTGTGTGTGTGTGTGTGTGTGTGTGTGTGTGTGTGTGTGTGTGTGAGAGAGATGAACTGTTCGGTACAAATTGTTTCAGTAAGCAAATGATATATATGTCTGTACTGCACATGCTGCACATCCTTCCTCCTCCTATCTGTGTTTTTGACTTTCTCTCTCTCTCTCTCTCTCTCTCTCTCTCTCTCTCTCTCTCTCTCTCTCTCTCTCTCTCTCTCTCAGCAGGGTGTTAGGAGGTGTGTGTTGGTGGCAGAGGTGTGTGTATGCAACAGCAGTGTGAGGAGGAAGCGCACAAGGACAGATGCTCCAGGACAGATATGTGCCTGCTGTGTCCACACACACACACACACACACACACACACATTTCTGTACCACTCTGATACTATCTTTGATGCTGAATTTCATATCCTGGCAGGGTGCATGTTTTCGTGTGTGTGTGTGTGTGCGTGTGTGTGTGTGTGGTAGGAACTGGCAGCTGGAGCAGAGTGTAGCCAGAGTCACCAGGGAGAAGATGCGGTATGAGGGAAAGTTGAAGGTCAGTGCTCTTAATGAGGTCAGCATGAATAAATGAACACTACTAAACACCAACACATCAGCCAAAGACAATCTCTCTCTCTCTCTCTCTCTCTCTCTCTCTCTCTCTCTCTCTCTCTCTCTCTCTCTCTCTCTCTCTCTCTCTCTCTCTCATATGCATTTGCATACACATTAACAGCTATGTGCACTTATATAAACACACAAATACATCTCTATCTATCGTGCACACACACACACATACACATTAGATTGCAGATGATAGAAAATAGACTCACTCTACATACACACACACACACACACACAGATGTAGAAGGCCCCATATCATTCTACAGCTCTTTAAAATATAGTAAGTCATCTTTGACACCACACACACACACACACACACACTGACACACCCAGCCCAGCCAGTTTCTCCACACAGATAGATCCCCAGATGGAGCAGAGGGTCTGTTTTCCCGTGCCAGCTCCACCTCTGAACTGCTGTTGTCTCTAGAACAGCCCGTCTTCCTCCTCTACATTTAGCGCTCTGTCATCCGCCCCGCCAAGGCTTCCCGGGGGTCAGCTGCACAGAAACACTTTTCATCTCCTCCTCCTCCTCCTCCTTCTGTCCGTCTTCCTTTCAGACTTTTGTCTTACTTAGAGATAACCCGTCCTTCAGCCGGAGGACCCCGATTTCGAGCCCGAGTGTTCTAGAGCAAGACGCCGACTCCCTACCGGCTCCGCGGTCCGGCGCTCAGTCGCTGACCCGGACCTTCCCTGTGGAGGGGGGAGGGGAGGGGAGGGGGGGGCAGGAGAAAAGAGAGCTTCCCAACGGGAGAGCACGAGAGTATCACATTATTGAAATGATTCTCTTCCCCGTCCCTTGATCCTGCCCACGTCTCCCTACTCTCTTACTCATTTACATTTCATGCATTCAGCTGAGGCTCTTATCCGGAGCTCACAGGGAGCGCAACAGCTTCAACTCCTAGAGCACCGAAATTACAAGCAACCAAAAATAAGTGAGGTGCAAAGGTTTATTCGTCTGACCATGAAACCGTCACGTGAGAGCAAGTGTGAAAACAGAATAAGAGCTCAGGAAAAAAAATGTTTCTTCTTTTTGTTCTACCTCCCTCCCTCTGTTTTCTTCTCTCTCTCCCTCGCTGTGCAGGTACGACAGGAGGTTGTTTTCATTCACGCCGTGTTGAGTTTCTCTGGTGGTTTTTAAGTGAAATGTTTACATCAAAGCCCATCAAATGTCTCTCTCTCTCTCTCTCTGTCTGTCTGTCTGTCTGTCTGTCTGTCTGTCTGTCTGTCTGTCTGTCTGTCTGTCTGTAAGAAGCTGCAGTGGAGCTGACCGAGTCTCTGCCCCCCGACTATCTGCTGGACGTCAGCAGGGAGCCGGGCTACGCCGAGGCCGCCGCCCGCCGCACAGACTGATGATGTCATGAACCCCAAGACGCGAAGCCAGCGGAGATCATCACACGGTGAAGGTTCCCGTTTTCTCTCTTTTCTGTTTTCTTTTCATCCAGTCTTCTTTTTCCCCCCGGTGTTTTTAGTGTCAAATTATTTCGATGTATGGCCTTTAAATCATGCTTTGAAAAAACAACCGGACACTCATTTTTACATCATTATTTAAGGTTTACAGTGTAGAGCCGTCATGTGTCCAAGTAACAAATTAAAAATGAAAACTTGTGTTTTCTTTGGCTAAATCACAATTTTTACACAGTACCCTGAGTCTGTCTGTCCTTGCCCAAGTGCAGATTTATTAAACTATAGAATCTCAGAAGCTTTAGTGTTCTTGGTAGTTTATTTGTTTTTTTGTTACTTAGTCATGCATACATGACTGAAACCATGTCAAACCATATTTGTTGTTTCACTGACATACAGGCTGGTTTATGTCCCATATGCACCACATGGGGGCAGTACAGCCAAAGTTTTGACCAATCCCCTCCCATAATCCATCTGGTACATGGCCTTCCATATATATGCGTGTGTGTGCGTGCGTGCGTGTGTGCGTGCGTGCGTGTGTGCGTGCGTGTCAATGTCAGTGTCAGTGTTCTTGGCGACCGGGGCCCCAGTGTAAACAGTAGTGTGTGTGGCCCTCAGCGGGCTTGTCACCCGGGCCGTCCTGCACCTCGTCAAGCTGAACGCAGCACTTTGAAGTGTTAGTGTTGGGAGCCAGGACTAGGGCCATACTTCCCCGGATATGTCAGGCAGGCAGCGGGATCTGGGTGGGAGGGAAGCGCAAAAACACAAAACACATCCACACAAAGTGGATTTCTTTTGTTTAGACGGGGCAACAGACTTATGAGGTGAATGATGAGGAAACCAACCAGTCTTGTAGGTCTATCCAGTCCCACATTGTTTCCAGTGAGTGTCTGTGAGGCTAGTTTTCTCTTTGTTTATCTCCTATAGTATCACTATAATAGTCCTAGGGACTTATTGTGTGTGTGTGTGTGTGTGTGTGTGTGTGTGTGTGTGGTACTCAGTAATGAGCTCACAGTGACTCTATTCTACTTTGTTATTTTTATCTCCTATAGTATCACTGTAATATTCCTATAATACTCCTATAGGGACCTGCAGACTGTGGCAGTCAGTAATGGGCTCAGTGACTCTTTTCCACTTCATGGTGTTTTCTATGGTATCGCTATGATATTCCTATAGAGACCTATAGTTTTGCTGCGATATTTGTGTAGTACCCTCCTAAAATGTAATATAGCATTATTACACTACAGTTCTTTGTCATTAGGGGCCACGGTGCCACATGTGATGCCTAGTACATGCATTGAGGGCGCTCTTGCTCTTCTATCTCGGCGCTCAGCAGAAGAGGACGCACGGTTGTGAGCGTCTGGAGGGGGGTGGTGGGGGGGGGGGGGGGTCTTCTTGAGCGTTTGAAAGGAGGCAGAATAGAGCTCCGGGGGTCCGAGTCGGGAGGCCCCTGAAACTGCGAGAGGAGGAGGAGGGGAGGTGCTGAATGGGACTCGATACCGCCCCCCGAAACAGCCTGGAAGAATTGCGCTCCGTCAGTGCGCCCTGCCTGCCAGTCGGAGGATGGGGATTTTTTTTTTCATTCATCCGCGGCCCCCTTTTTCCCTCCCCCTTCTCTCAAACAAGCCAGTCGGTCTGTCAATGTGCTGCGAGCATTAGGGCAAGTCAAATCAGTGGGATTTTGAGGCAGAGAGACGGAGGAGACAACGAATGAACCGCTTTCCTCTGGCCGAGAAGCGCCGCGTCCAGCTCTCCAAATGATGCGCCACAGCAGATAGGCGTCAATTTCCAAGAGGGACCGATGCTCACAACTCGCATCTTATTATTTTATTATTTAATCACTTCACAACTTTCATGTTGGCTTTTGTGCGACATTCGTAGGCTGGAGATGCTTTTCTAGATCTTTAGTTTGTTTCTTTCTCCGTTTTGCTCTGTTGCAGATTGAGTTGATTCTTGGATTTACCCTCGACTCGGATCGTGTGATTTTTATTCATTTCAACGAACCCATTGCTGAAGGATTTGCGGATTTACAGCCTATATCTTTTCTCAAAGAGGAGAATAAGGATTGTAATGCGCATTGACTAAATCCGCCGAGCATCAACATGTCCTTATGAGGATGGAGCTGTGGACGGGAGTCACATCTTTTCCATTTTAAACGCTGTACCTTCATCGTTTCGGCTTGTTCTCGACTGGTTTCTATTTAACTGACTGACCGCATTTCTTCTCGATCCAACCCGATATGTTGGGGAGGTAGAGACTTCTTCGGGGGGAAAACAGGGTAATGGGAGAGAATTCACACAGAGTCGGCACAGAGAACAAGGGAACATTGTTTGGAAAAAGACAATTAGGGCGCACCGAAAGGCAACAGAAATAGCTCTTGGGTGGCGAGAAAAAATCAGAAAGCGATCGATTCACTGGAGTTATATCCGAGCAAAGGATTTGTGGGGGGAAAAACAGCGACTAAACGACAGAATAATCGGAAAGTCATGGGATTGGCGTTCAAATAGTACCGACCGTGGACGCGCAGAGAATAGCGTCGATTTTGGAGACGTCTGTCCAGGCGCACGGATTGAACAAGTTTCCCCCGTACATTTCTGCGTGTGTTTTTGTGATTTGCTTCATTTGAATTAGATTGATTTGAGGCTGATGTCCATGCGGCTGTCCAGGGCACGCGATCTCCTCACACTTTGACTGCCTTTACCTATAGCCTGCTCGGCTATAGTCGAATATCCTTTGTTTTGGAGAGTCCCCCCACCTCGCAACAGCGCAGAAGACATTTCCCCATTTCTTTTCTTTTTTTAAAAAAAAAATAAAAAATGGGGCTACACATTCGGGGTGTCGGGGTTGAAATGGCGTGTCGAGGCACTGCGAATGGATTGGGGATCCTGCTGGTATTCTTACTGGATTTACTGGGGACGACGGCCAGCAATATGGAGCCCATCTACTGGAATTCCATGAACGAAAGGTAAGAGTCCGCCTGTGGCTCGCAGACATCTAGTATTATGGATCATTCTTTTTTTTTGAATAAGTTTTGAATAATTGGTGTTCAAAGTCGGAAATGTCAGCTCCGAAGCGAGATGGGGAATTTATGACAACGTTTTTCTGAATCCAAGTTAACTCACCATTTTATAAACTCCCCACTGAGCACCACAGACACACTATATGCCCCTGTATAATATTATAGTAACGCCATATGCGATAAAACGTACCATAAAGTGCGATAAGGCCACTATAAATCCACTATCGGGCACCACAGACACACTATATTCTCCGTGGGAACATTATAGAGATTTTTCCTCAGGGTTTCCATTAATTCATTGCGCCCACCCCCCCTCATAATAACATAAAACACACAATTCTAACAAAAAAATCAATAAAGAAATATAGGTACTGTTGATAAATATAGACTCGCGCTGCAAACGGCGTGGGCCCAACGCACAGTGGGCTATTTAAGTTGTGAGTTTGTCACTTATTTGTACTATTATGGATACGCGGGCTGTGTTTTTTCTTCTTATTTCTAAAGCGCTGGACTGAGCGCTGCAGGCCGCTGGACCAGGCCTGTTTGGTGTGTGCAGGGTAATAAAGATTTGTCTACTGCTCTAATTGGTGCTGCTGGGTGACCTTGGTTAAAGTACAGGCCCCAGCCCACGGGCCCCTACTGAACCGCCCTGTCTGGCCATTCCGGCAAGTTCATTTGCATTTTATTATTATTTTTTTTTTCCTCTGGAGAAGGTGTCAGGCATTAGCTGAGGAAATGTCATTTTAAACACCTCTCAGCCATCCTCCTTAACGACCGACACCACTCTCCTCACACCTCTGCCAATTTCCCTGCGTCTGAATGGACGCCCCGGTGGCGGTGTGTGGGGGGTGGGGTGGGGGTGACAGGGGCTGGTATGGAGGTTATGTGGGGCCATTAGTGGTGGGTGATTCACTAAACCTCAAGCTACAACTTGATATCACTTGCCACCAGAACTTCCACACTGTTTATATGGACCAGGCCCCGTCGCTAGGGAGGAAGGGCTGCAATTACTGATGACAAGACGGTTATTTGGTCAGCGTGATAAATTATTAGATACAGGACACCAAACTATTAGCTCAGAGGGAACGTTGGGCCTGAATGCTCCCCTGATGTCATTCTTTTAAACATATGGCTTCCAAATGCACTTCTGGCCATTTGCATTTGATCTTTACTCTCCATTATAACGGTGAAGACGACAAGATCAAATTGAGACTCACTTAGGCCAACGTATGGTAAAGACTTACACCTTGGCATACCCGGCTGACGCCCATGCCAAAGGCTCTTTTAGGGACTTAACAGGTTTTTAATGCGTCCGCGTGCCACGGGCTATACGACCGGCCCGGTCTCCTGCTTTCCACAGATGTGCTTGTGCGTGGGGCCCCCCGCTGTGGAGCCAGGCATGAAGCCCTTAATGAGGGCTTTTTTTGTCAGCAGTGGGTGGATTCACCCAACAGGGAGCAGAGCTGGACACGGGAGGGTAATTTTCACTGAGAAGCTAACAGTCTGGGCTTTTGAGGCCTTGCAGGTAATGCAGTGCCATTATCTCCTAATGGAGTTTTTTTGTGAGCTGGGCGTCGTGGATTAGTGAACGGGCCCGGCTGACAATTAGAGGGGTGGTGGCTTTGACGCCAGACCTGGCCCCCCACGGTCACGCTCGCAGCTTTGCCCACTCACATCTATTGTATACTATATGAGACAGAATACATTTGAATCAAATCCATTGGTTTTCTTGGACGATGAGGCCTTTTTACATGCAGCCTCATGTTCTTGTTCCTGCTGGCCCTCCTGATGAACGCGTAGCGGACCGGTGCCACCCGGCCTCAGGGGCCCCGCCGGGGGCCGGACTCTGTTGAGGACCCACACGCCTGTATCTCCCGACGGACCAACTCCCGGGAACCACACACACACACATCTGGTTTGCGCTTCTTGAAATGAGGCGAAAAGTAAGCAGAGGCAGTAGGCTGAATCAATCAAGGTGCAAGGGAGTGCATGCACGGTTCACATCTCGTCCGTGTGGCAAATGGACTGTCACGTTGTTAACCTCCAGACCTCCGCTGGATGTGCCGCTTTGAAGTTCAGCCCGTCCACCTGCAGCTTCCCCCTCCGCCTCTCCTCCCATCTTTCCTTCCACCTCTGCGAGCAACCTTCAGCTCCCTCTCGTCCTCTACCAAGTTCTCTGTCTTCTCCTTCCACAAACCCTCCTCCTCCTCCCCTCTTTCTCGTATTCTTTCCCTTTCTCTCCTGCGTCTCTATTTCCGTCGCCTCTGTCAGCTTCCTGCCCGTCCCAACCTCCCTTTTTCGTTCCTACTTTCTCCCTTTCTCCCCCCCCTGTCACTCCCCATCTGTCTCCATCTCCATCTCAGCTCTGTCACTCCTCCCGGAGCAGTGACCAGACGAGGCAAATTAGAAACATGTGTCACATCCAGCCGCTAATTATAGCGCCGCGACGGCTCGCCAAAGATGTGTTAGGAGTGACAGAGGTGAAGCGAAGGGAGGAGGGAGGGAGGGGCCCGGGGATGTGTGTGTGGGGGGGGGGGAGGATGCACCCGCCCCGGCTCGGCCCGGTCGCCCCCTTTTCCCTGCGCGAGGTAGTAGCGCTCACCCGCCTTTTTCGACGCCGATTAGGAAGTATCCGATTGATGTAAACGACGCGACGACATGAAAATGTAATTGGCGGATCGGCGGTTATGGCGGTCGAGTGGTTCGCCCACCTTTTTATTGACCGGGCCAGACAGAAAGAAAAGCAGACGAGGCCGGAGAGGGAGAGGGAGGTGCGGAGAGAGAGAGAGAGAGAGAGGGATACAAACAAAGACAGGCAGCGGTAGGTGATAGTTACTGTGAGAGCGAGAGCCGAGAGAGGCCAGAGCCAGTCCTAACCCTAAGTAAATCAATAGCGGTTAAGTCTCAAGTGCCAATACAGGTTCGGCGCGAGGGAAAGGGAGAATTGAACCAGAACGATCACCTTGGGAAGAGCTTCCCCCCCCCCAGACATACATTATCCTTATCTCAGCATCTCCTATTATCGGCCTTACACGGCCGCCCTAATGAAAGATCGAATCTTACATTACTGCTCGGGAGTTAGGGGGGTGGGGGTGGAACCGTGGGGTGTCAAACACACACCCCAACACACACACACACTGGATTAAAGACAGGAGGTCACCGGTGAACACACACACACACACACACACACACGGGGAGTAAACTCGAGTGACTCAAGGCGAGAGAATGTTTGATTTGGTCACTCCTCCGCCGATCGCTACATATGGAGTTTTGTAGTTTTTGGCCCCTTTTGCCTGTTTGATTCCAGTCGCTGTTCTTGAAGCCAAAGTCATGCTCTCATCCGCCGCACCCCCCCCTCCTCCTCCTCCTCTCCTCTCCTCTCACACTTTCTCCGTCTCCATACTTTGGTAAACGGCTGTAGATTATTGTAAACGGCTGCTGCTGCGGGTGGGCGTCTCCTCGCCCCGCTCGCTCGCGGTGACTTGTACTACAACTATTCCCTCTCAGATCCACATTAAAATTTAATCCCCCCCTTCCCGTTTCTCAATAATTCATTAATCGCCGGCTAATTGGCGCCGGATAAAAGACTAGCTAACTAGGCTAAGTGTTTCAACTACAAAAAAAAAAAAAAAGGGAAGACGGAGAAAAGACTCCAAAAGAAAAATTTGCTGGAAATCTTCTTGGGAGGGCATTGAGGGATTGAGACGGAGAGTGGAATAAGAGTGTTAGTAGGTCAAATTGGGTGTCATATCAAAGGCGCGCCGTTTCCCTTCACATGTCTATTGATTGCGTGCATGTTTTAAAAAAAAAAAAAACCCTCCACACCCAGTCTCAGCCCTCAGATTCACCCCTTAGGTTTCCCCCCTTTTTTTTTTCATGAATAATGCACGCCGGCGCCGAGGCTTTCCTGGGCTGTATGGATAAGTAAGCAGGAGCCGGGTAAGCCTACACGCATCCTTAGGCTAAATGATTAGAGAAGATCCACCGGGTCGCTTTTTGGGGAGGATGAAGACAAGAGAAGGAATGCAAGCGGAGAGAAAAGACAGAGGGAGGAGAGAGAGAGAGAATATGAACCATACCGCTCGAGCTGCCTGTTAAAGGAGGCAGGCAGCCAAGCCTCATCTCCCCCCTTCTCTCTCCCCCCCCCCCCCCCCCCCCTCTCTCTCTCTCTCTCTCTCTCTCTCTCTCTCTCTCTCTCTCTCTCTCCCCCCTATAACTGCTTTGCAGTGAAAAGGCGAAGTGTGTGTGAGTTTACGAGCTGAGAGCAACAGGAGCTGTGAAAAGAGCTTTCAGCTGATGTGGCAGAATGGAAAGGCCAGGGGAAAGAGACCGGGAGAGAAACCAGCCAGTCAGGCCAGAGGCTGGGATCTCTCTCTCTCTCTCTCTCTCTCTCTCTCTCTCTCTCTCTCTCTCTCTCTCTGTCTCTCTCTGTCTCTCTCTGTCTGTCTTTGTGTCTCTCTCCCTCTCTCGAACGCCTAGGGCATTGCAAAAAGGCAGGCAGATGGACAGACAGGTACGCAGGAGTAGATGGTCATGTGTGAAATTATTAGCATGTGAGCGCACACGCAAATCCATCGCAGACACACACACACACACACACACACACACACACACACACACACACGCGTACATTACACGCAGAGATGAGCCTCGGGGGGCCCGACCTCTCCTCCCATCTCTGTTGGACACGTGTGTGTGAAAGAGTGTGTGGTCCTAATATATCACTCTTCTTGCACGTGCGAGTGAGCGTTGAACACACACCGGCCCTAGACTGTAAACAGGACGTGCACACACACACACACACACACACACACACACACAGGTGAGGAAGCTGGCAGGCTTCACGGACTGTTGTTCTACTCGGAATTCATTCATTATTTTATCACTCGATTATAAGTTTATTTGGCAAGGGCAGCGCACATTCATCAACATCATAACGGCCATAAAGCAGCGTTGTAAATATGCTGGGGTGAGCTACAGAACTAATTTACTTCCACAGTCCCTTGGGCTTTAGAAGTGACTTTGGGATTTTGGTAATTGTTAAAAGTGCTGATGATTAGGATGAAGGAGATTAAAAGTGTGTGGCTGGGTGAGCTAATGCTGATTGTTGGACTGCAGGCAGAAACAACCAACTCTCTTTTCTGCATGCACACACACACACACACACACACACACACACACACACACACACACTCACTGGTGCAGGGTGGTGGTAACAGTAATCCAGGCTGTAGGTCTGAAGGGGTCACATGTGTGTCCCAGCATCACTGGGCAGATTGCCCCGGGTGGCTGAACCCAGAGCTCAGCCCCTTAGCAAAGCCAGCCAGCGTTCACACACACACACACACACACACACACACACACACACACACCCCCCGACACAGACCGGCCTCTCATTAGCTTGCTTCACAACACACACTGCCTAAGCAGGATCATCCAACCCTCCTGGCGGCATTTGGACTGGTCCAGGTCAATCCCCCTCCCCTGGGTGAGAGGAGCGGGCTGGTGGGATGGGAAGCTAGTCCGAGGCCGTGTGTGTGTGTGTGTGTGTGTGTGTGTGTGCGTGTGTGTGTGTGTCGGACCCCGTTGGCCACATGCTGACAGCTGAACCCAGATCAGAAAAGACCCAGAGGAATGTAGTGACACCCTCTGACACCTTTCCCCTCCTCCTCCACTCCATTTTTTTTTTTTTCTTTTTACCATTTTCCCTCCAGGCTCCAATCTCTTCTCTCTTCCTCCCACCCGTCTCTTCGCCTCTCCTCCCTTCTTTCACCAACAACCTCCCGCTCCTCTTTGCGACCTCGCCCCCCCCCCCCCCCCCTCTCTCTCCTGCCCTCCTGGTCTGTCGGGCTCCGTTTAGCCTGAGGATCATGAGGCTCCCGGCCTTGCTGCCCTGCAAATCTCCACAACATTGGGACGGGCTCGCGGTAGCAGCTATCCTATGGCGCTGACACCAGGCCAGATAAACCGGAGAGGTGTGTGTGTGTGTGTGTGTGTGCGTGTGTGTGTGTGTGTGTGTGCGCCTGCTTCCCCTGCGAGCAACGTCAAGGTGGGGCCCTCATTTGCATCGCCCTGCTCACGGTTATGCAAAACCGGTGAAACAAAAGAGGAATGTCTTGCTCTCTTATCTTGAAGCCGCTGAGGAGCCACAACTCCTCCACCGCAGCTCCGGGCTTTGTGTTCTGTCACTTTCGTCAGCCCCGAAACTCCATCACACTCCCCCCCCTCCCCCTCTTGCCGTTTGCCGGTGGACGTGGTTAACATGGCGCTTTGGTTGGATTCCCAAATTATTTCATAACAGATTGTTAAAGGGTGTGTGTGTGTGTGTGTGTGTGCACAAGAGAGACAGATGAGTGTGTTTACTGGTAGACAGCTGGGCCTTGTCACCGGCTTTAGACCCACGTGAGCAAGACGGCAGAAATAGAAGAAACGAGGGCCGTCAGGAGGAGAACGGAGAGGAAGAGGGCAGCGGGTTGAGAGTAACGTAGAGAGAGAGAGAGAGAGAGAGAGAGAGAGAGAAAAAGTGGCGGAGGATTGGAATGCGTGGAAGACGGCGAGGGAGTTGGAGTTGGAGAGATGGATGGTTTGGGAGTGCTCGCGGGGGTTTGACAGTAGTCGTGGTCGATGTGACGTGGCCCAGATAGAGAGTGACTGATGGTCCGTAGGGTCACCGCCGCGACTAGCCGCTTCCTGCTCACGTACAACCGGAGCCCCGGCCCCCCCCCCTCATTCGTCACCGCTGACACGTCCCGTAATATTTACCCCCGCGCGTGGAAACCCGGTACGCTTTAACAGGAGTACGTGGACTAAGCTCTTTGATCACCGGTGAGGAGGTCGGTAGCGGTTTCCTCTCTGTTCTGCATCCAGGGACGCCGCGATGCATATGATGAGGCGCGATGCAAAGCTAGCGGTAGCTTAGCACGCCCGCGCGAGTGTAAACTTACATGTAAACGGAGACGCCGCAGAGGTGGAATTGATGCCGATTGCCTCACGCTGCAGCAACTTGATCAAACGCTTTATTTCCCAAACACCAAATCTGCTTCTTTGAGGGGAAAAAAAGCTCTGGGATGTTCAATGCCTTCCAGGAGTTTTTGCGATAGAAGTGTTTTTTGGTGTCCCTCCTCCTCCTCCCGCCCTCCTTCTTCTTCTTCTACTTCGATTAGTGGTTTCCTACGCTTTGCCAGCATTTTCATTCAGGTGTGGGTTGTACGTGTAGACGGAGAAAGCAATCGCGATCCATAGGAAGAAGAAGAAAAACAAAAACACCGGCGAACAACAAAATGGACCCAGAAACCAACAGCTGTGGTGTTTTTGGGTGGGTTTTTTTTTTTTCGTTTTTTAATATCTCACTTTACAGCTTTATTTTAAGGCAGGAGAAGCTGTTATCCAGGGTGACTTACTGCAAGCACAGACAGTAGCAAGGAAGCACAGATGAATCACCGTGCCTGCAAGGAGCCCGGTAACAAAGAAGTGCAACCATTCACCGCGTTCAACTACAAAACGATCTTCTATTTGGGGTGTGTGTGTGTGCGTGCGTGCGTGCGTGTGTGCGTTTGGGCTCTTTGGCTGTTACAGCAGGTATTCGGTTCCCTTGCGTGGGAGATGGGAGACCTGTTCCTCCAAAGCATCTTAGCGTCAAGGTAATCTTTGCCCATTGACTTACAACGGGGACGGAGATGATCCCGGCGCTAAGAGGCTTTTGGGCGTGCGGCCCCGGCCTGCCCGGCTCCACGAGAACCGCCATTACCCTTGGAACTTGGCTCACGTATGAAAGTGTGTATTTATTACCCCGTACGAATACAGCCTCATATCTTGTAATATTCTCCAACCGTAACTCCTACCACCTTGATTATTTTTCCAGCTTCCAACGCTCCTCAGGTGCACGTGTGTGTGTGTGTGTGTGTGTGTGTGTGTGTGTGTGTGTGTGTGCTCATATGCTCCAATTAGGAGTTAAAAGACCGTTCTGTGAGAGTGGTCCATCTGGCTTTGGCATTAGCCCATAGCTGTAACAGTCTATAGGGAAACTGTGACCTTGGCTAGCTAAACAGGGGGGGAAAAAATCATGCTCCATTTCCCGGGCCTGCATTAAACATAATTTAAGTAGAAGTGGCGTTTGGAAATGTAAGATTAAGATGGAAATGTAAGATTAAGATTCATTCTCCCAGTTTGTGAAGAATGAGGCGTTTGTCTGCGTGCGGGGGGGACTAAGCCGCCCCCTTTGAAGTTGTCCTCAGTATCTCACTTTGTCGAGATCACATATGGAGATGGATCACAGCATGCCAAGTGGTTCTGGTTCTGGGGGGGGGTTAATTGCGCTTGTGCATTGACAAGAATCTCCTCTCAATTTATTTTGCTGCTTGTATGACGTCTTGAGAACGAGAACACGGACAATGTGAAAATGTTGATGAGAGGTTCAATCTAGAATCTCGCAATGTAAAACTGGAAAAAATTCCAACACATTTGTTTCAAATCAATTCAAAGATTTCGCTAGAAAAAAAGATTTGCTGTTGTCGTGTGTCGTTAACTCTAAATGTGGCGATTTCCATGTTTTCACTTCAGCTGAAGGATGACGTGGTGGTCGATGGGGTTGAGAAACGTCTCCGACCTCTTGGGCCTTTCGAAACCCGTTGGAAACCCATTGCGTAAAGTCGGACCCGCAATCTCGGCTGCTCGTCTTCGCTCCTGAAACGTTGACATGTCGGGGATACGATGTGGAGAGCAGTTTTTAAACGCGCTGAATACCTCAAGACGGTCGGACAGGAGTGTGTTTTTGGTTGTTTTTTTTCCCGCAGCGTGCGGAGCGGAGCACAGTACTCGTGTTGTCCAGGACAAGTCCTCTAACAAGATCCATCTTGCGGAGAGAGAGAGCGGTCCGGTGGGTTGTTGCCCCATCGGCGCGCCATCACCCGATACCCCTCAGTGTGCACGCCCGCAGCTACGGGGCAGCTTTCTGTCGGTTTTGCCCTCCCTCTCTCTCTCTCTCTCTCTCTCTCTCTCTCTCTCTCTCTCTCTCTTTGTCCTCCTGTGTTGCGGTAAGCGTTAACACACACAGGCATACAGAGACTCATATATATATATATATATATATATACATACACACACACACACTGACACACACACAGGCATGCATGCACAGATGAAAAATGTTATTGCTCCCAGTGCTGGACAAAGTCCAAGTGTAGGGGTTAAGTTTCCTCAGAGGCACACCCCCTCCTTCAGTAGCATATCCCTCACTCCTTCCACTCCTTCTCCCACCCCCCCCCCCTAACCCCCCATCACCCCCCCCACCCTCCCGAACAAAAGAGCTCCCCTCCCTGCTCTTCACTGAAAGCCCTCACACACACACACACACACACACACACACACTCTGTAGCATTCACACTCTCCCACACTCGTACACGCAAACGCATTCTTACCCTCGCGTCTGCAAAACCAGTCCACCTCTCGCTAATCCAACACACACACACACACACACACACACACACACACCCCACCACCTCCTCCGCCTTCATTTCTCTTCTTTTTTCTCTCCATTTCTTCACTTTCTCTCTCATGGCCTCCCTCGCTTGCTTACCACAGCGGGCCAGTGTAAATTTCCATCTCTCCACATCCCAGCCTCTATCGCGTTACAGCGAGTTGGCAGACGATAAAGTTTATTCCTTTTATAAATTGCTCCCTTTTCTTCCTCTTCTCCCGCACCGACTCGCTTTGTCCCTCCTCGTCTTTGTGGGTGGTTTGACTAGTTTTGATCTGCAGTCTCTCTCTCTCTCTCTCTCTCTTTTTTTTCTCTCTCTCTCCCTGTCTCATCCCCTCTTTCCTCATCCGCCCATCCGCCAGTAAATAGGTCCTCTGTAGTGAAGACAGGATGAATAGTGGTGATTGCCTATCAGAGTGGTGTCAAAGTAATTTGGGAGTTCCTGTGAACCAGAGCTTGTCTTGAGACTTCACACACACACACACACACACACACACACACACACACACACACACACACAAGCAGATACCACTCCCTCTCAATTCTCTGGGAAAAAGGGAGCCATTCCCTCATTAACTATCCTCCCTTCCTCTCCTCCAAACCCTCTCTCTCTCTCTCTCCCTCCTCATCCTTCGTTCTCTAGATTGGTAGTGCAGGTCCCCAACCACGGGAGGGGGGGGGGAAAAACAGATGGAGCGCCTTGCTTGCTTTCTTTCTTTTCTGTCTGTCTTTCTCTCTCTCTCTTTCTGTCCTGCTTTCTTCCCCTCCCTCACTCCTTCCCCACAAAGAAAAGCAAGCCAGAAGAATGCCGGTCCGCGGGGGGGAAAGGGGGGAGATGGGACAAAAGCCTTCCTTTTCGACAGCCCCTCTCTCTGTTCTTTGGTTTTTAGTTGATGGATGGGTGGTACTACTGTGGGTCACTGTGTCTGAGAGTTCTGTACTGTGTGTGTGTGTGTGTGTGTGTGTGTAAAGTGTGTGAGCATATTTGTGCATGATGCTTATTTCCGTTATGATGGTTACGCAATGATAACTCTCTGGCTGTGTGGTCTTTGGTTGTGTGTGTGTGTGTGTGTGTGTGTGTGTGTGTTTCTCCCTTCTAACATACACACAGCTGCTATGTTTGTGTGTGTGTGTGTGTGTGTTGTATGTGTGTTGTGTGTGTCAGAGAAGCCATCAGTCCCAGTTAGGCCTGGCCCACCTGGAGCCTAAATCTTGGGTGGCCGTTATACGTGTGTGTGTGTGTGTGTGTGTGTGTGTGTACACAGCTGAGCATTGCAACACATCCAATCATAGAGGTGTGTATTCTGGCGCTTGGTAAATCATACACACTGCGCCTCTCATTTTATCTGATTTCGGACGGCCTTAAAGTAGCCCCGCAAACGCACCGCCGAACAATGCCGCCATTGTGTGTAAGTGCTGTAATTCAAATGGCTTTTTTCACGTTATCTCTTTTGAATCCAAACCTTTGTTTTCCCCTTATGTTTCCTCTTAAATTTAATCATTCTTGTGACGGGCGAGCTAACTCCATTATAGTGGCACTTAGCAACAACAAAAGAATTCACTCAAGGCCTTGTTTAAGTGCTTCTGTACCCTTATGATGCCCTTGTGCATCGGAGAGAGGGAAGTGTGTGTGTGTGTGTGTGTGTGTGTGTGCGCGCTAGTGTGATTGTGTGTGGATGTCAGGCATGTGTCATGCGTGGGTGCGTGTGCTTGTATACGTGCCCTGCGTGGGTTTTTCCTGCATATCCGCCTCTCCGCCACATTAAGCATTATTTGCAAAACAACACAATCATGTGAGACAAAGCAAGTTTTCTGGGCGAGCATTAAAAGGGAGCGTGAAAACAACAGAAACTGGCCTGTACCACTTGACCCTGTCATGGGGGGGGGGTGTGAGCCGGGGGGGGAGGGATAATCCCTCCAGCCGTGGCGGCCCCCCTGTGGCCGGGCTCTAACGTGGCGCGCTGGGCTGTCAATCACTCAACAAAGCTGTCTGTAAGGGGATTATGGACCCGCGGACCCTCCCTCCCTCCCTCTCTCTCGCTCTCTCTCCTTCTATTACTTTTTCACCTTGTTCTTGTTTTCATAGCTCGCTCTCTTTTTTCCCCCCCGTCTTTCTCGGGCCATTTCTTGCATCCTCCCCCAGTTTCATCCCCATTCTCGTCCAAACTTTCCCAGTCACCGCTGCGTTTCGGTCCCCTTGTCCGCTGTCCTTCCACAACAAAGTGGACTATGTGTCTTTCTCCCAACACACATTTTGCTTTGCTGTCTGCAGCTTAGTTTATCTTCAGCTTTCCATCCGTCCTCCGTCCGTCCTCCATAAGCCCCGTTTTTCTCTCTCTAAAGCCCTTCTCTCTCTTTCTCTATCTCTTCGTCCCACCCGTGCATTCCTTCTCTCCTGGAGAAGAGACAGGTGTGTGTGTGTGTGTGTGCGCATAACCTCCCCCTATGTACACTGCCAGCACTGTGATGACAGGTGTCAGACACTGTCACACTGAGCAGAGCGGCCAAGACTAGCTCATGCAGTGCTCTCACCTACACACACACACACACACACACACACACTGGGGTTTATACACTGTAGGTTAATTTCTGTCTAAATGTATCATCATCACTATCGTTATCATTCCATACATCATCATTTAGAAAGGATGACAATATAAATGGATCTCCCAGTGAGATGAAGAGTCTCTTTTCCGAGGGAGAGCTGGACCCGGGAACGCAGCACCAACACAAGATACCACAACGTTCCAAATCAGAACACAGGCAACGTCACTCCGTCCGAGTGGTTTGCCGCGTGCACACGCTCGCGAGACGCGCGAACCGAAGCCGTCGTCTCGCTAAATGTCAGCTCTCCTGTAAATGTGACGGATGGCTCGCGGTTCCGTCTTATCTCTCCCTTCTTAACCGCGCCGCATTTTAAAAACCCAACCGCCGTTCCCGTAGGCGTGACGGGCGCCCCTCCTCCTCCTCCCCCTCCCCGTCACTCTCCGTTAAAGCCGTCTATCTCGCCACCCGTCTGTCCGCTGAATGTCTTTTCACATTAAAAGCCTTGTCAATAGTCGGACCGGTCATCGCTCCGCACCTCCTTTAACCGGCTCGCCAGCTATTCCGCACGTTCGCTCTCTTACTGTTTTCCTGTGGCCGCGGTTAATCCAACCAGTTTGGCCAGTAGGTCGTGCTTCTTTGCCGGATGTTAACTGGTTAATCTGCCTCAATCTCAGGAATAATCTCACCGTTTTATAATCCGCCGCCTCCGCCAGTCGGCCCTGCAGCCGCACGTTACTCCTCCTCTTAACCGGCGGGCGGAAAAGAGAGGGAAGGCTCGCGGGTTTTCACAGAGCTGCTGTGAATTCTCAGTTTTTACTCCAATTTGTTTCCAAATGTTACCTGAAGCTCAAATGTTTCTCTCTAGTTTGAAGAATCAATGTTTATTTGATTTGATTTTAGTCCGTTTTGGAGGCACAGATTCTAGTTTCCTGTTTTGTCACGCACCGTAGTATTTTAATCTTATTTCAATTTACCAAAATGTGTTTTTCATTTATAGTTTTTTTATTTTATTATGATGCAGCGAAGGAGAGAGTGGGCAAAAAAGAAAGAAAGATTTAAAAAACAAAACCAAAAAAAGAGAGATGGGGAGAGAAGAGTTAGAGATAGAGAGATGCATTCGCTTTACTATTAAGAGAGCGAGATAAGAGAACGGTGAAGAGGGAGGGGGAAAGAGAGAGAGAGATAGAACGTGGGTTGTTATCTGGTAGGCCGCTGGTGGTTTTAACCAGATGTATTATCTTGTGTATCGCATTTTGGATTAAGCTTCATTCTCTTACGCACGTCGTATTCTGATTGATGCTCTGATTACACACAGTCACTGGCGGGGGAGAGAGAGATGGACTAGGGGGAGAGAGAGAGAGAGAGAGAGAGGGGTGGTGGTGGTGGAGGGAGGGAGGGAGGCAGAAGGAGAGTGCGGCTGAGAGAAAAGGAAGGAGAGAATGAGGGAGGGAGGGCTGACAGAGATGAAGGGCGGGAGGGTAGGAGAGACGGAACGGGGGAGGAAGTGAGTGCGAGAGAAATGGAGAGGGAGGGAAGGATGGAGGGATAAAAGAAGAGAGAGTCAAAGGGGTGATTTATTAGAAAGTCACCCCTCTACCTTCGCACATCACTCTCTCTCCTCTCCCTTCCTTTCTATATCTCTTACCCACCCACTTTCCACCTCTCTCTCTCTCTCTCTCTCTCTCTCTCTCTCTCTCTCTCTCCTCCCCTCACCCGCATCTCTTGCTCTTCCACCGCTCCCTCTTTTCATACCCTGCAGGCCCTCAGCAGCAAAACTTCTCATGCTCAGTTTGGTGTGCAAGCCTGTCAAGCTAGCTTTGAACACACACACGCACGCACACACACACACACACACACACACACACACACACCAGCGTGTTCCTGTATGCTAGCATACAGCCGAGGGAATAATAGAATCAAGCAATACTCCGAGATAAAGCGGAGGAGGGGAGGGGGGGATAAAGCGGACTGAGAGGGATAGAGAGCTTCATATTATTAATTTAGCTGGAGAAAGAGAAAGAGAGGGAATTTCTTTCAATCCCCCTACACTGCCTCTTCTATAGAGCCCCATAGTGGCGCACAATCACACAATGGAGAGATCGGAGGAGGGGAGGGGGGGAGACAGAGAGAGGTAGCGATAATCCACGCCGCTGTATAAACCACGGCGTTAACTCTTACGTAGCGCCGGCTTGGCCTGCTTTCAAACCTCCGTCGTTCTTCTTCTTCTTCTCTCTCTCTCTCTCTCTCTCTCCGTCTTTCTAGTTCTGTCCTCCTTCTCTTTTTCTCTCCATCCCTCCCGTAGCTTCTCCATCTACCTCTCTGTGGGCTCTCTCCCTAATCCTCCCAACATTTCTTCCAGACCTATAGACTAGAATAAACCTGCCCACAACCCATCCAAGTGTGTGTGTGTGTGTGTGTGTGTGTGCGTGTGCGTGTGCGTCTTTGTGTCCTACATGCATGCATCATGTGTGGGTGTGTGTGAGTCGTGTGTGTGTGTGTGTGTGTGTGTGTGTGTGTGTCGCTGTTTGAGACTCTGTCTGTATGTTAGCAGTTGGCAGCCCACTCTCCCATCGACATTGGCAGAATATCTTCTCATCTGGCACAGGAAGGAGGGAGAGCGTCCCATAGCGAGGGATTACACCGACTTACACACACACTCACGCACACACACACACACACACACACACACACACTTACTGGCACATATTTTGCACATTAAGAAATGCAAAGCCACATGCTTTCAGCCGCACACACACACAGGCTTATTTGGGGTGGTTTGCTAATTCAGACACAATATCAGTTTCTGTAAATTCATTACCAGGCATTACAGGCTGGAAAAAACACAAATTCCATCCTTCAAAATAAAATTAAAAAAATATGCACACCAAAAAAAAAACATATCGCTGCTCGAGGCTTAAAGGAAAGTCTGAGCTGCGACGTGTTGGCGAGACAGTAAATATTTGAGAAAAGTGCATGTTTCTTTATATTTCTATGAAATGAAGTGTCTAGTCTCTCCAGCCCTCCTGTCCAGCAGCAAAACCCCAATGCCGGTGAAATGCGTTTGTGCAGCCGCTGACAGCACACGAGACGCGAGCGCCGGGCGGAAATTGTCTTCCGAAGGCCCCGTTACTGTAAAGTCTTAAGTGTTTCTTTGTCTCCGAAGGGGGATGGAGAGAACGAGAGGGAGGGAGAGAGTCCTTCTATAAGCCTGATTGATAGGTGTGTGTGACCTTTAGCACCTCTCCAGAAATCCAACAAGTCATTCTCTCACCTTCTATTGGGTCCTCTCTCTCTCTCTCTCTCTCTCTCTCTCTCTCTCTCTCTCTCTCTCGCGCACACACACTTTCAGACGGGCCCCGGACGGAAACCTAATTCTGTCTTTTCTTTCTCTCCTTTTCAAAACCCGCCCAATTACAGCCACTCCATTTTCCACCTCCCTCCCTCGCTTCTTCTCGCCCTCCCTCCTTTCTTAACGAGCAATCTCGTTAACGTCACGGCACCTCTTTCTTTCTACGAGAGAGCTACGAGGAAATGGAGATATAGAAAGCGGAGCTCAACGGAGAGAGAACAAGTGCAGGGAGAAAGGTTGAGGGGAGTCGAGAGGGGGGGGGGGAAAGGGGAGTTAGGGCGGGGGCGGAGAAAAGCCAGAGCCTCATCATAATGGCCAGACAAGTGTGTGAGATTACTGCCCTGGTTTCAGGGGGGACGTAATTACATGGCGTGCAGACTGTCAGAAAGAATGAGGCGGGGAGGGGGGGGCTGTATTTAGTGATGCACCAGCGAGGGATTGGTAAGGCGAGGGGGTGTTCAGCCTGGGCGGTTCGGGGTGTGTGTGCGTGCGTGTGTGTGTGTGTGTGTGTGCGTGTGTGTGTGTGTGTGTGTGTGTGTGCGTGTGATAAGTAATGTTAAGCCATTGAACAGTCTGAATTATTCAGCGGCTTCACACATGGAGACGTTCGAATTCCACGTCTTGAGTGCGAATTACCCTTCATTCTACCCCGAGGCATATTTCTCTCGGCCCCCCGAGGCCTCATGGGGAAAAAAAAAAAAGCAAATCAAATATTGCGGAAGCCGGACGTGCACGTTCACTATCGCCGGGTTGCTGCTCGTCGTCCCGCCCCCCATATTTCCTGTCACTATTCACCATATTCAGTCTCACCGAGCAGAAATCCCTTAAAAATCATTTAGAGGGGGGTGAAAAAAACAACAACAAAACAAGCGAGTGAAGCCCGGGCCCTGCTGGCGCTTAGTGTGTGGGGTGTTTCAAGCCTGCACTTCCACTGAGAACAGGCTCCCAGCACAGGGTCCCAGTCCATCTGGTTCAGTAGCTCCAGCTGCCACACGCTGTGATGTTATTTACCCTCCACCACTCCTCCTCGCCACTCCCGCCTCTCGTGGACTTCAGATACACGTCACTACACGTACATCCAATATCTCAGCAGCAGCAGCAGCGGCGTAGCGACAATGAATTGAAAGGCATGCTGGGAAACGTAGGAAATCACCGGAGTAGAAGTAGACGAGGCAGGGTTGAAGAAAAGTAAATAGACGACGCTCCTGGGATGCGTTTGAACATGGATCACAGATGGATGATCGATAACGGCGGACGAGGATCAGTAAAGGGTTCCTCTCTTAAACTCATCCCACCTGCATGAACCCGGTCGGACGTGCCGGGGGTGTTGAGTCTTGCTGAGTCTTGTTTTCCACCTGGAAAGTTTGGGAAGAAGAAGGTTTGTGGGTGTTTGTGTGGGGGGGGTATGCGTGTGTGTGTGTGGGAGGTGAACTAGCATGCAGCATTAGTTCTGCTTGAGCTGATGTGTTAATTAGCCAGCCGGGTGCATAGATAATTAATGAGAATCATGATTAATGACTGTACAGTAGCATGGCTAAGGAACACCGCTCGCTGAGAAGGAGGGAGGAGGAGGAGGATCACCGGCTATTTACCCTCTGTGAATGCCCATCGTGTGTGTGTGTGTGTGTGTGTGTGTGTGTTTGTATGCGTCTGTAAGTGCTGTCACATGTTGGTTTGTGTATCTGGCCTGTACCCAGTTGTGTGTGTGTGTGTGTGTGTGTGTGTGTGGCCAGGCGTGGGTGTTAATGCCAGTGTGAGTTAGCAGGCCTGGCAGTCAGTAGGCCTAATAACAGACTGCAGCAGGTCAGGGGGGCATTTAGCACTTCTAAACACACTTGTCACTGCTGCCCACTGATGCCAGATCAGGAGGAAGACCTCACACGGGACGCCCAAACGGATCCGTCGTTCTAAACTGCGTCGATTTCCAACACGCCACACGCGGTATGCTGTAGAATAGTGAGTACGCGCAATGGATTTACCTGTAGATTTACTACCTGTAGCTCACCGTTAAGGGTCGGGGGTTCGATTCTCACCGGTGTGTCAGATGAGGATGGGCGTGCTCAGGGGGTGGGGGGGAGTCAGGAGTCAAACCAGCCAATGACCAGCCCATCTGTGATCTGTTTCCGCAATGAATACTAACTCGGCGGTGACATCACTGACCGCTGACCCGCCCGCACGACGGGGGGGGGGCCTTGACCTCCCATTGGTGCAAACTGCAACATATGATACTGTCCCACCCAATGAGGCGGAGGCTCGGGGAGCAAGCTGGGAGGGGTGAGAGGGGTGAGAGGGGGGTGACATACCACTGCTTGCGCTGCGTGTGTGTGTGTGTGTGTGTGTGTGTGTGTGTGTGTGTGTGTGTGTGTGTTAATCTGCTTTGTCTGGCTGGATGCACCATCAGCACTCAAATGTGACCCTTCACCCCTAACCTCTCACAGGGGGATAAAGGGAGGG
>JAXDDW010000051.1:520000-545000 GCA_034670385.1 Hoplostethus mediterraneus | reverse complement strand
GAGCGCGAGTGTACGTGCCTCTTTGCAAATGCCAAGATACCCAGCGTGCATGCATCCCGCGTCTCCGTGGTTACCGAGGGTGTGATATGTACTGGATGTGACACCGACGCTGCAGCATTCTGGACCGCCTCCGGACAGGCGTGTGTGCGTGTGTGTGTGCATGTGTGTGTGTGTGTGCATGTGTGTGTGTGTGTGTGTGTGAGATGACAAGGACGCAATTACCTTCAAAGTCCCATGACGCCGGCTAACTATTCAAGCTGCTCCGCATCCCTACCTGAGGACTGCCCCCCCCCCCCCCCTCACCACCACCCTCCTCTCTCTCCCCCGCCCTTTCCTCATCAATCCCTTTGTCACTCTACCTTTTTGTTCATCACCTTCTTTCCTCTCCCCCCCCCCTCTCTCTCTCTCTCTCTCTCTCTCTCTCGCCATATGGAAACTATTACCGCCGTTGTCGTTTCTCACCACCAACATTCCTGAGGGCTTTCCAGCGCTCACTGACTTTACAACAACCTTGTGCTCCTCTCTCCTTGTTCGCGCTACACTTTCTTCATGGCTACTTGCATCTCTCTCTCTCTCTCTCTCTCTCTCTCTCTCTCTCCCTCTAGGCGCGCTTCCATCCAGCGGTCAAGTGACTTTTACGCAAAAACTTTTGAAATGTCCGATAAAAATAAACTGCTAATTGGGTGTGTTTCCATCAGCTGGCATGAAGCAAACAAATTGGCTTTTCTGAATGTCAAAAAACAAAAAAAAAACGAACACATCCGCCAGAAAAACAGAAAGTCTTTCAAGAATCGATTAGTAACGGCGAGATGTTATTGTTGGAGAATGTCAGCTGATGTTGACTTTATTTCATCCTCTCATCTGAAGACCGAAAACAAAGAAATGCATTACCCTGCATGCAGCGCTCTAACGCACCAGCTAATGACCAGCTCATAAATGGGCGGGGCATTCCGGCCAGTGTTTTCTAGGTGGTTGCGGTGGACAGATATACAGACACCATGTCGGAGTGTCCAAAACCAACTGTTCAACTGTTGTTGTTTTTCAGACCCGTAACGCCAAAAATGTGTCGCTTCCATCGCTATTCATCTCATCCGCACAATCATTTTCTGCTTCAAGCGAGAGTAAAAAAAAAAAAAACCTATACTGAGAAATGATTTCTTATTCCATTCTTCTAACTCAAAAGATCATAATTTGCAAAAACAGAAACAAATTGATAGAAACCCGGCTCGCGTCCTTTCACCACCACAGTAACTTTCTCTCCGTCTTTTTCCCGCTATTTCTGTTTCGTGTTCGCGCCTCTCGTCGGCCTCACGTCCGCTTCAGTGTTTCATCCATAATAAACGTGGGGTGGGGGGGGGGGGGTTATCTGGGCCAAGCCTTCTAGAGAGACTCAAACTCTCATCAATTTCCATTACAGCCCTCTCTCCTCTCTCCGTCTCGTCCAGAACGTCTCTCGATCGCTCCCCGGCTCTACATACACAGTCAAAGACCACTTCTGCAGCACTTCTCCAGGGTATATGGTTCTTTAATGAAGACAGTAATAATGATTATGGATATTTTAAAACCGTCCGCCCCGATGGAAGAGCGGCTCCGCACTCGTCTGCATGCGAAAGCTCTCGCCAGATGTATCTCGACTTTTTTAACGTGATTCATGATTATTGATTATTAATTACGGGAGAGCAGTTTTAAGAGGACCGGGCAGCCGCTCAGATTAATGCAGACAGATTGTACAATACAGGAAGATGATGTGGCCAATTTTTTTTTTTTTTTTTTACTTTAAGTGATACGGACACGAGAACATCTGCAAAGGTAAAAAAAAAAAAAAAATCACCTTTTGCAAGCATAGCACACGAGGAATATCGAAACGTTCCTGCACGCTGGATTGTAAACCCATCCGAGCCGTCAGGGAAACGCTGTGGCGTTGAGGCGTGCGGAGAGGTGAAACCGATCGAGCCGGCAGGTTCACACCGAATACTGCGCGAGAGGCGGATTTGTACACGAGGTGAATTCGTTCTCTCATGTTTTATATACTCGCTTACACGTGTTTTGTATTATGGATACGCTCGGCAGCGATGGGGCTGGGCGAGCGCTTCAGCAGAGGGAAACGATAGCCGCCGCACTGCAGAAACCTCCATCTTAATAAGTCATTTAATCCCGTATTGACGGTTGAAGAGTATTTATCTTTCTTCAAATGAGTGAAAAGGGTCTGCCAGTAGGCTGAGATCATTCCACTTGTTTCCAACACAAATCACTTTTTTTTTTTTTCAAGGTTTTTGAAATCATTTTCTTCTTTATTCGGCCTCGTTTCAAGATTTTGATATTTTGGAAAAGTGAAAAAAGTTTTCAGAAAAACAACGATTTTAAGATTGCATAGGATGCGTGTGTGTGTGTGTGTGTGCGTGCGCGTGCACGTGCGTGTGCGTGCAGCGTGGTGTTCTTTGGAAAGCACCTCTCTTGCAAATGAGACCCACCGGATTTACTTTAGACAGCTACTAGATGGCCTGCAGGTGTTGCAGCTCTGTGGGTGTGTGTGTCTGCAAGCACACACACCCACACACACACACACACACACACAAACACACACACACACACACACAAACACACAGAGTATGTATTCCTAACACAGCAGACCGGCGCTGCGTGCACACTCGTACTCTTCGGTGCGCGTGTTTTCACCCGCAGCGTATCTGACAGTGTGTGTACATTAAAAGTGTGTGTGTGTGTGTGTGTGTGTGTGTGTAGGGGGGGGGGACCACTCAGGGGCCCCGTGTGTGTGATTACAGTGTGTATACCATGAGATTAGTGCAGACAGCTTTATGCGCGGGGCCCGCCGTAAATCTCCCCACCACAGAACTGAACACCGCGGTCGTTTATTATCCCCTAATAGATCGGTCAGGTTGCGGTTAGTTCAAGGACGGAGGACGGAGGGGGTCAAAGGTCAGGAGGGGTTTCAAATAAATCCCTTTGTTGATTTGATTTTCGTTTGCAGCCTCGGTGTCCTTGTCTTCCTCTCCTCCTCCTTATTTTGGTCCGTATTGTTTTCTCTCTCTCTCTCTGCCCTCTCCTTGCCCTTCTCCCCTTTCCTCTATTTTTGTGTCTCTGAACTTTTTCTTTTTGCATTTTGAGCTCTTCCCTCCTTCTTCTTCTTCTTCTTCTCCTCCTCCTCCTCCTCCCTCCCTGTCTCTCTCTCTGCGGTCTTCATCGGTATCGGTGTCTCTTTTCGGAGGTTTTTCTCACGGAGTCAATGCTTTCATAGCCTCACACTCCTCTGCCCCTCCCCTCAGCCTCCTCCCCCCCCCTTCATATTCTCATGTTCATACACAGATACACACACACACACACACACACTCTCTCCCTTGTCTCGCCGCCAGCTGCACCTGTGTGCCCGGCTTTGGTCCGGACGCGGCTCGGGTTGCCGCTGTGGAATCTGGGAAATGTTCGGGCCGTCCGATACGGCGCCCTAAACCAGGTACAGCGGCAGACAGCGTGTGCAGATGGGCAGACACACACACACACACACACACACACACACACACACACACACACACACACACACACACACACACACATGCAAAATGGTGACTACCTCATCCAACATGTTATTTGCATGTTGTCAAATTGGAACAGTTTTTGTTAAAGATGATTCATTGTCTCCATGTGGTTTGGGAGTTTATTATCTCATATATTACTTGGGGCGAGATTGCTTCTGATAAACAGCCAGTAAAGTAATTGAACTGAAAGAGAGAGAGAGGAGAAGTAGGGGAGGAGGAGGAGTGGGCAGGGTGAGAAGAAGGAGGTGTAAGGGGTCGGGGGGGGGGGTCGCGGGGTCGGAGGTCAGGCAGACTGACACTTGAGTGTTCTCAGCACGGCTCGGGGGTCGCGGCGGGGCGACGCTCGGGTTGAGAAAATGATGTTTCTGCCCTCATAAAAGGGCTCCGGAGAAGAAAGGAGAGGAAAGCTCCCCCCCCTCCCTCTCCCTTTTCCCTCCATCTCTTCCTCCTCCTCCTCCTCCTCCTCCTCTTCTTGGCGTCACCTCTGGCCCTCTCTAACCCCCCCCCCGCGCTCCCCGTTCCCCCCGCCACGCCATGTTTCAAAGTGTGGCCACATGAATGCCACTATTGTCAGCGGCTGAGAAAGAGGGAAGGGGAGAGAGAGAGGAGAGCAAATGAGAGAGAGGGAGGACAGACAGAGAGAGAGATGGGCTGAGAGAGAGAGGGAGGGATGGGGGGGGAGAGATGTGGCCAGAAAGAGGGAGCAAAGGGAAAGCGTAATGCTGCTCAGGGCTGTGTGTGTCTGAATGGGATGATTTATTTAGATGCGGTCGCAGATGAACTCCATAAAGTTGTTTATAAGTTTACCTCACTTCACTTTTCCCTCCGCTCTGCCCCTCCCTGGGAAATGGGGTTTCATAGCATCGCAGCGCCTCTCCAGTTTATGACACATGATGCGCTCGCAAATTGTAGATTTTTTTTTTTTTTTTTTTAGGGCAGGGTTTCTGAGTGTGTGTGTGTGTGTGTGTGTTTTGAATACAGTCCGGTAGCAAAGCAGCAGGGGAAAGTGCAGCCGTTGAGATAAATACACGCTATTTTTCTTGCCTCGGCCACGTTGATTACATCGGGACAAGCTCATTTTACCTGTCTGTTTACAGTGTACACACACACACACACTCACACTCACACACACACACACACTTTAGGTTAACCTGGGTTATCTCTAGCAAATCTGACACCGTGAACATGGGGCCTATCAGAAAATTGAATTCTGTCCCAGGAACGCTGTTTGCCCCATTCTGGGAACACAGTGTTAGTAATCTTTCCTCCTTCCTTACTACGATTTCTTTTTAATCTTTTCTTTTTTGTCCTTTCCTCTTGCCGGTACACGTTACGTTTGCAGCTCTTTCCCCCTTTGTCTCTCGGTGGCTATTTTCTCCCGAGCTTGTGTTTCTTTGTTGTTGCTCCGCACCTCGCCTGACACGTTCAATATTTTCTACCTTTTTCCCACTCACTCCCTCTCTCACGTTGCTGATTTTCCACTCTTTCTTTCAGTTTCGACCACTGCACCTGCCTAGTGGCATTTTTCCAACATTTATTCCTTCCACCCTCTTTTACTCAGACTCTCTCTCTCTCTCTGTCTCTCTCTCTCTCTCTCTCTCTCTCTCTCTCTCTCTCTCTCTCTCTCTCTGCGCTGCCATTCTGCAATGCAGGTCGACTGTGACTCAGGGTACCATCAGATACCACTCACAAAATGCGTCATGCAGGAAGCAAAAGGTGTTTGTTTTTAAAGTGTGTGTGTGCGTGTGTGTGCGTGTGTGTGTGTGTGTGTGTCAGTGTGCATGTTTAGGGATAGCTAAGCCTGTGTGTTTGGATGCGGGTGGATGTGTTTGGGCGAACCCTTTGTGTCGGCAGAAAGGTATTTTTGTGTGTGTGTGTGTGTGTGTGTGTGTGTGTGTGTCTGCTTCGCCTGAAAAGCCTCAGCAACCGCCACCATCTTTCCAACCCATGCATATATAGATGGTGTGAGTCCACGTGCTCGGCTGTCTGAGAGAAAGGTGAGTGCGTGTTGAGTGAGACTGAGTGCCTTCCTCTCCAGTCTGAGTGCGCGGTGATAACCCCAGGTGACCTCGGTAATGAGAAGTGGAACGGCGGCTTCCCAGCAGGCCTCTGGGCCCGCCTCAGCTCAAACTCCTCCACCATTCATTCTACATACTCCAGTCTGTGTTTCCCTCCGGTGCGCGCCGCTAGCCAAACAACGCTAACAGATAACGCTTACATCTCAATTTACCGCGGGCGTACGCTGTTGGCTCGCGGTCCTGAAAGACAGATATATAGCGACCGGAAAGAAGAAGGGGGAGGCAGGCAGCGTACGAGGAGACTCGATGTTAAAATGTATGTTTTCTGTCTTTTCGTACTGAAACGTTCATAACATTACTGTAGTTCCACAAGAAATACATAACATTTTCATCCTCTGTCCTCTTGTTCGTTTGGAGAAACGTGTGTGGCCATTAAAATCTGGTTGTCTTAAACCGCTAAGATGCTAACTGTCTAAGTACAGCTAATGGAACTTAGTCGCATATTGTAGTGTAGGAATATACTGTATTTTATGTATATATAATCTACTTTTGAGGAGTTTGTGTATCTGTAGTAGAAAGCTGCAGAGCAACAGTTTGGCATTTTCCAAAAATTTGACAAAATCTCACAAGATATGAATATGTGCTAATGGTAGCGTGGTAGCTATCGTTTTGTCTTTTTGACATCCCGACTATCAGACTTGCTTTAGCATGTTAGGACCCTGAGTCATTCCCATGTCTTGTCATGGATTTGCTGGAAACAGACAAAAACAGTGACAGCATTTGTATTATCTTTAGACATTTTATTGAAAATTGAAAGATGGTGACAGACTGAGCCTGAGGTAACAGCAATTACTGGCAACGAGAAGCCCTTCTCTTCCCCTCGCTTCCAGGTTGGAGTGCCATTTAACATGCTGTTAGCATGCTAGCGTGACAGATGACCCATAAAGCCCCCCATCTGTGTCAGGTGTATGCTACTATTAGCAATTTCCTTCCTTCTACTAGTACACTGACATTTATTTAAACCCTGTACCTGAGATAAGGTCACCGTGGGGGTCCATAGCCTATTTTCTGTCTTTCCACTGTTAGCCAAGCATGCTAGCGCGGAGCACTAAAGTCATCATAGGCCTCAGGTGTGTTGGGCTAGCTTAACTTGCTAACTGATAACATTTGGCCTTGTCAGCTGGAGATGGCCCTGTGCTGTAAGGGGAATGACTGAGTCATTTGGTGAGTTTCGGTCCCACTGGCCGCCATGTTTCACGCTCTCTGCTCTGAGATGACTTTTGAAAGAGTCAATGCACTCACAGTGAGCTGAGCATCACATCCTGTAGTGACAGCCCCCCGTACTACATACGCTTCTAGTGTTCAACTGATAGGGGTTTTTGAAGACCGTTACCAATATTTTTTGGATTAAAGCTGCCAATACACAATGTTTTGTGTCAATATTTGATATCTTTAAATGTAACAATTTTGGGACACTAAACCTCTCCATTGAGATAATAATAATGATACTAGTAAAGCATATTCATGCATACTTTTACAGAATCCAATCAAGAATTACTTCTTATTCTAAGACTGGATTCAGGGTGTCCTGGTTCCAATGTCTTGGGTTTGAATCTGGTTTGAATCTTTATGCTCTAGCAAGAGCTACGTGAGCTCTACGCCTTTGTGTCTAGTTTAGGCATGGGGTCAATCATGGATGAAGAGTGAACTCACCTGAACGCCAATGTTTTTATTTTCAGAATAAAAGTTTGTCCACCTTTTTGAGGCTGGCATAAATCTGAGTTATGAGGACGGGGTCTTTCAGGGGGAAAAATCAATTCTTTTTTTTTTTTTTTTTTTTGAGAATTCAATTGATTTTTGTTAACAATGGTGGTTGTTTGCCTTATGATGATCATCAACTGGAGGTCAGTTTACTCACCTTTTTCATTTACCGCTACATCACTGGGGTCGACGGAGGACTGGCTGAGCTTGTCTGGTGAAATCTATTCATCCAGTTGAGCGAGCAGCAATTCCTCTGTAAAAGCACCTGTTCCTGCAACGGAAAGAAAGAGGAGAGGAAAAGAGAGGCAAAGGAACCATCTGTTGGCTCATCCAGCAGGAACTACAGGTGGCTCTGAACTAGTTTATACAGCCGCAGTAGGAAGCACATGACGGTAACTAATGCCTCGCTGTCTTCTCTCCCTCCCTCCCTCCCTCCCTCCCTCCCTCCCTCCCTCCAGGTTCGGGGACGACAAGGGCTACGTTCTGTACCCTCAGATCGGGGACCGGCTGGACCTGATCTGCCCCCCGCTGGACAGCGCCAGGTCCACGCCGGAGTACGAGTTCTACAAGCTGTACCTGGTGGCGTCGCGGGAGCAGGCGGACCACTGCGAGGTGATGGGCCCGCCCAACATCGTGCTGACCTGCGACGAGCCCACCCGCGAGCGCCGCTTCACCATCAAGTTCCAGGAGTTCTCCCCCAACCTCTGGGGCCACGAGTTCAAGAGCATGCACGACTACTACATCATCGGTGAGTCAAGGAAGCGGAAAGAGAGCAAGATTTTGGGGGGGGGGCTGGAGTGTGTGTGTGTGTGTGAGAGGTTTATTGTGTTGTGTGTGTAGGCAGGATGGGGGGGGGGCTGTTATGACTGCATGGTTGATTTCTGATTGTGCCTGAGTGGGTTTGTTTATTTCCGTGATGACGGCGATGATTGGGTGTGTGTGCTTAGGGTAATTAGGTTTGAGAATTGTGTGTGAGACGGTGCCCAGGCACATGCCACTCGCGTGCACTGCAAAAAATGACAACCGCGGCAAGTACTTTTCTTTCTTTTATTAAGACTCATCAGCCTTATTTCAGGGTACTTTTTAGGCAAATGACCGTACTGCACTGTTGGCTGAGCTCAATAAACGAGACACTTATCTTCAGACAGTGTCAGTTGTTTCATGCAAATGTCTTCTGCCACGTGGTGGGATCATTTCAATAACTTCAGTCAGAATACAAGAAAAAAAAGTACTTGCCAACGTCATTTTTGCAGTATGTATCCCTTCTACCTCTCACGTCTTTATGTTTTGTTACGTTTGATTGCGTGTGTGTTTCAGTGCCCTTGTGTGCGCGTGTGTTTGTGTGTCTATCGTCGCTGAGTCGTTCCTTCCTGCCCGGCCCCGGGCCTGTTTATTGTTACTGCCAGCCTTGCAGTGACCGCAAAAAAAGGCGAGGCCAGAGTTTGTTTTGGTTTACTCGGGGGGAGGTTTGTTTGGAGTTGGGACGTGCAGGGACCACGATGAGGTCATCAAGGTGAGCCGGGCCAAGCGGCGGTATCGCGCGGCGCAATCTAAAAGGAGGTAAAGGTCGCGAGTCGAACCGAAAACCTGCGGGTTGTTTTTTTTAAACCCAGAGCCCAGGAGCCGAGAGCGCTCGACTCTCGCGGGCGGAAAAGAACGAACACGCATACATGCAAAACACACAAACACATGTATGCACTCACTCACACCCACAAGCTTTCCAATACAAACACCAACACTGTAAAAACACCTGAGGAGTGAGAGAGCGAACGAGGTAGAGAGAGAGAGAGAGAGAGAGTTTGATTCCCATAGCTCTCCTCCCACGCACCTGTGAGCTCTATTCACTCAGGTGTGCAAATGCTCTTTTCACTTCTTTTCATCTGCGGAGGAAAAAAAACCCCGAGTAAAGCCAGGAGGAGGAAGTGGGGAGTAAAGGAAAGACAGAGAGATGCAGATAGAGAACGACGGAGAGATAGCGAGAAAGACAAAGGGAATATAAGATCTCTCGAAATCTGTGAAGCGAACTCGGTCCCTCATGCCTCTTTGTGTTCTATATTTGTTCGCTGGTTTCAGGTGTGCTTGGTTTTCCCTATCGCTCTTCATACCCGCCATTTTTTTTGTTGCAGAGAGAGAGAGAGAGAGAGAAAAAGAGAGAGAGAAAGAGAGAGAGAGGCGGGGCGGAGGGCACATTTCGCCTTCCACCCTGCATCATTATCTGCGTACAAGTATTTCCCTCAGATTAGATATGGCGAGGTGGGTTAGCTTACAGTGGTGCAGCAAGCCGCTGTGCGTGTGTGTGTGCGCGTGTGTGTGTGTGCGTGTGTGTGTGTGTGTGTGTGTGTGTGTGTGTGTGCAGCTCAGGGCCCAATGAATACAGGAAGTTTGGGGGTCTGATACTGATGACTAGGGAGGAAAACGCTATCTGATACATGCTGCTGATTACACGAACGACCGTTGAACGTTGTAGTGTGAATTTGAAATTGCGCCGCGCGTTATTTCAACCTCACTCTCAAATGATACAACAATACCACGATACCAGAACGCGTTTTCCACTCTTTGGAGGGCTGAAAAGGGTTAAGCCCGTTTTTTTTGGCTCTATTTTGAGCGTCTCGGGTGTCGGGGGGGGTCCCACCCGGCAACCCGAGTGTCCAGAGATAGAAACACCTTTATCTCTGCCCACAGACCAGACTGATCGATTGACAGCTCCAGCCCAATCAATGAGGGCTTCAACACAAGGTCACGCACAGCCACACACACACACACACACACACACACACACACTAGAAGAGAGAGGCTTGAGAGGTGAAGAGGCAGGGGAGTAGCTGATTGTAGGGAACATTTGGTACTGATAACTTATTGATAACGTCTCGTACAAGCGCTCGCTCTGTCTTTGAACCCGTGCAGTTAATGAAGACTTGTACTTCTCTCACCAGAGCGTCTGCGTATTTAATGGGGCCGTGTGATAATTAACTCTTAATCGCGATGTTCATATGTGTGTGTGTGTGTGTGTGTGTGTGTGTGTGTGCGCCAACCGGCTCTATAGAGGGGATATTGAGTGCACTGTGCGTGAAAGAGAGAGAGAGAGAATGTATGTAGGTTTGTCCATGTGATATGTTACATTTATGTTGTGTGTGTGTGTGTGTGTGTGTGTGTGTGTGTGAGGAAGGCAATGCACGCACAGCTGCTTCCCTCTAGGGAAATCTTTTCCTAATTAACCTATAGCTTAGCATGTTTTAATTCATTAATTCATTCACTGTGGACCAAGCACACATTGCTGGGAGGGAGGCAGGGAGGGAGGCAGGGAGACAGGGAGGCAGGGAGGGAGGGAGGCAGGGAGGCAGGGAGGGAGAGAAATAATGTGAAGTGGTTGGTGGAGTTGAGGAATTACATTTCCAAATATAATCCATAGAACTAGTAAAGTAATCGACTCCACCAAGTAATCTGTTTTCTTCTTCCTGTAGAATCGATAGAAAACGCAGCTGAAACTATTCATTTCAATTACCAAGTTGTAATTTGTGTTCTCATCCTCCACAACAAGTCTCATCCATCATCTCGGGAGAAAATGGCGTCACTGTCTCTGCGTCTCTAAATGCCTTTTTCCCTTCAAAACCTGTCCAAGTAAATCGATCAACGCCAAACACTTACCTCGTTCTGGAAACGTGTCCAATCTGATGGCTCCGCTTCTACAGTAACGAATGGATTACAGCTACCCCTGTTTTGTAACGAGATTACCTGAATCCCATTACATGTAATCCTGTACTTCTCACCCGCCCGGGGGGGGGGAGGGATGTCGCGGGAGAAGGAGAGAAAATTGATTAGTTATACTGATTGGCTGTTGTTTTTCATTCACACTAAGAGGTCAAAAGTTTATGTAAACCTTATTAAATGTTTCTCACCTTCTCTGACCCTCGGCCTCCCTCCCCTCCCTCTGTTCGTGTTTTTCCTCTCCCCTTTGTCTCCCCCGCGTTCTGTTTTCTCCCTCTATTTTCCCTTTTCACCGTTTTTCACATCTACACACAAACAGACGCTCACAGTACATCAGCCAGAACCGCAGATCAAGCCTTTCACTGCTTTTAATGAATCCTTTGAAAGCAGACGCCAGGGCCTTGTGTAACACACACCCCTCACACACACACACACACACACACACACACACACACACACACACACACGCAGGCACGGGGCTAAACAGCTCGTCAAAGCTCAGATGGTTTCTATCGGTCCACATTTAAAGGGGCCAGCCTGTGCAATATTTTTTTTTTTTCATATTGGGATTGTTTGAACATATGTAGTTCCTGTGGCGGGATATTTCAGATAAAAGTGTGTGATTGGTCTTCACATGAGCCTGGAGGTGGATGGGAAACGGTTTGCTGGGTGGCAGAAACACTAGTTTGACTTTCTGAGAGAAATGGAGTGTTTGTTTTAAACTACGCGTCGTATCAGATGGTTTTGGTTTAGTGCGAGGTCAGATCGTGTCAAGTAAGTTTTCCCCGTCACAGAGCATTACACCAAATTGACTTCTTTCCTGTGATCCCGCCAGCTCCGCAGTCAAGCCAGCGAAAGAGGAAGATGGAGAAATGGAGGGGGGGGGCTGACATTGATGGGAGGATGAGAGGCGGGGGGGGGGGAAAGCTGGAAAGGGAGAAGGAGATTGCAGGAGACGGAGGGAGAGAGAGAGAGAGAGACGGGTCAGTTTGTCATCATACGTGTGGTTGACGTGAATGGGATGTGAGTGTCGGCTGACACAGACACGGCATCTCGTCTCCGGGGCGACGCCGAAACACCGCGGTCACTTTCAATCACCGCCGCTCCTGTGAGGGGATGCACGCGCACGCACACACACACACACACACACACATAAACGAATGCAGGCGCACACATGCACACATCCATGTTTGACCGTAGAAAACACACACACAACCCCGACTTGCAACACACACCAGTGAATGGTTGCAGGCTCACACGTGCTCATAGACAACATGCATGTGATCTCATGACGTCCACATATGTGAGTGATGTCTCTCTCTCTCTCTCTCTCTCTCACACACTCACGCACACACACACACACACACACACACGCACCTCAGCAATCTTCCTCCGTCCACACACTAACATATGCATGCTCACATAGCCGTACACGGGGGCATGCTCACAAATATATGCACTCACACACGTATCGGCATACAAGCAGCCTTGTGGTTTGCAAACACACACACACACACACAGTTTCAAGGTAGCTCAAACTCCACACACATCTCCAAACATACACACAGACACACACACACACACACACACACAATTTGGTCTGCTCTGTGGTGAGAGGGGAAGTAGCAGTGGGACTGCAGTGTTTTTGCTGTTGCATACTGAGACAGATGGTAGGATGTCACCTGTGTGTGTGTGTGTGTGTGTGTGTGTGTGTGTGTGTGTGTGTGTGTGTGTGTGTGTGTGTGTGTGTGTGTGTGTGCTCTAGTGCAGATACTTGCAGGTACGGGGCTGTGTGTCCATCTATGGGCATTTGCGTCGGCCTTCCGTACGCGTATAGTGCGTCCGAGCGTGTGTACGCGTGTAAGTGTATGAATGGCTCCCAGTGGTGTGCTTAGGGAGTAGGGCCCCCGGGGCTTCACGGAGAGCCTGGTGCTGCCGTTGCACAATGGCAGAGATAAACAACCCCCACTAATATGAATAATAGAAGAGCTGACTGGAGCCTTTACACCCAGAGAAGTAACTCTGTATGTTCGTGCGCGTGTGTGTGTGTGTGTGTGTGGGTGTGTGTGTGTGTGTGTGTTTTCGGGATAAGTTTATGAGTTTTAGAGAAAGCTAATGGTGGGTTTGTGCATATGAGTGTTTTTGCAAAGAGCCTGAGTATGGTAGTCATTTGCATACCACTGCATCTCGCTCTCCGTTCTGCAAACTTTATATTCTCTCTCTTTGACTCCCCATTGTTTTTCTCCACTCATTCTGCATTCAGCCTCGCTCTCTTCCTCTCTGTTTGCCTTTCTGTCTATCCATCTGTCTCTTCTCCTCCTTGTTTTCACTCTGCATCTTTATTTTGGTCTGTCTGTGTGTGTGTGTGTGTGTGTGTGTGTGTGTGTGTGTGTGCGCACGCGTAACCGGTGTATGTAACCTTTTGTCCATTCGGTGTGTTTGTATGCACGTCTGTCTCTCTGTGTGTAACTTTCCGTCTGTATTATGTGTGTGTGTGTTTGTTTGTTTACCAGTGTGTGTGTGTGTGTGTGTGTGTGTGTGCGTGTGCGTGTGTGTGGTCTAACTGTCGGACAGCGCGGTGCCAGTGCAGTGCGTGCAGACAGCAGTGTCGAACTGTTCAATAATGCAGAGGTAGTCACTGGTTTATTTAGCAGGGTTAAGCTGAAATAAACGACACAGAATCTGGGAGGGAGGGAGGGAGGATGGAGGGAAGAGAGAGAGAGAGAGAGAGAGAGAGACGGGGAAACAGAGGGTGAACGAGAGGGAGGAACGTCAGTGGAGGAGAGGAAGCGGAAGGAAACACTGCACTGCAGCCTAAATGAGCTGCACTTCTCTGCCACTCTGCGTTGGTTTATGATTCCCCCGTGTGCGTACGTGCATGGCTCTGTGTGTGTGTGTGTGTGTGTGTGTGTGTGTGCGTGCGCACGAAACACAAGTTTGTTTGTGACTGCAGTGAGGAGAGCGAAAGTGAGGGATTGAGGAGGGAGGGAGGGAGGGAGGAGCTGGGTCGAAGAGGCGGGGGAGCCAGGGACTCTGAGAAATCTATATCTGCTGAATATTTGAGAAAGTTTAAGCCCTCAGATTTGAGTCTCCCACCAGGCACTGAGGCAACCGCAGTCAACGGGGGAGAGGACGGGAGTAAATAAGAGGGGAGGAAAGAGAGGGGGTGGGTGGAAAAAAAGAGACGACTGCAGTACAAGGTGACGGAGGTGAGACACATTTGATAAGATGATGAATGGAGGATGAAGAATCGGAGGCGCGGTGTTGATCCAGGAGAGGAAACGCACCGGGGGTTCGGTGTCGAGGCGCCTCAGCACCGCGAGTTTCACCGGACAACACAAGGACAAGCTCAAATAAAGCACGGGGGGGGGGAAAAAAACGGAATAGGTGCAACATTCATTCGTCTTTCTCTCTTTTTTAACGCGTGCGACGAAAGAAATTCTCCCCGTGGGGATAATAAACCAGCGCCCGTAAATAGGTGATAGAAAGTCGACGCTCAGTCATTTAGCAGGGTGGCAGCTTGGGTGTAAAAGGCGCCGTATAATTCCAAGGTGCTAAAAATAAAAATAGTACGTCCTCTCTGACAGCACAGGCGCACAACAACACTTAAAACACAAGCCTGAACGCCGAGCTATCGGAGGAAGAGGCGTTTGAATTGATCAAGCCAGAGATGCAGCTTCAGTTAAACATATATAGACGTAGATTCTCGTGCACAAAAGCTGCAGAGACGCAACACGTAACGTATGTTGACACCGGGAGTGTTTTTTTCCTTTTTTTCTAATGAGCCAATGCCAAGGCATCTCTGGTAAAAGAGGAGAGGAGGGAGGCTGATGTAAAGTGACATCGGGAGAGAGCAATGGATATTTTGACGAGGGAAAAAAGAGAAGGAGGAAGAAAGGAAGAGGAAGAGGGGGGAAAAAAAAAAAAAGATGTGTGCCGAGTGTGAGTAAGAGAAAGTGACAGATCGCCCGGCCGATTTAGGTCAGCAGCCTGAGCTGCGCTACTGTCTGTGAGATTGCGTGTGTGTGTGAGAGAGAGTGTGTGTGTGTGTGTGTGTGTGATGTTGTGTTTCTGTGCCTGTGTTTGTGAGTTCGGGTCGGGAGGTGTTTTTGCATGCGTGCTTCCGTGAGTGTTGTGTTTGTGTGTGGTATTGGGAAGGTTAGGGTGTGTGTGTGCGTGTGTGTGCGTGTGTGCGTGTGTGTGTGTGTGTGTGTGCGTGGGGATGGGGGGGTTGCTTGCGTGAGCGAGTGTGAGTGTGTCTCTGCTGTTAAAGGTCAGACAAGAAGAATCCCTCCCTAATTGGATTGGGGCTGGTTAACATTGTATGATTCATTTAACCTCCCTACACTGTCTGTCTGTCTCTCTCTCTCACACACACATACACACACACACACACACACACACACACACACACACACACACACGCACACACACAAGCGCGCGCAAACTTTTCTCGCTCCCCATCACAGCTTGACAGACAAAGGCGTCATTGTGCTGCTGCCTTCTGCCAAGGAACCTTTTGCAGAAGGATGTGTTTCCAGGCAATCAGACATGTGGGAGTTTAAAACAAGCGCACCTCTCGGCTGACCCCTGCCATCGCCAGAATGCATTAGCCTGCTAATATAGCTTTGATTTAGCGCCTAGGTTCACGCAAACATGACCCCCGATCGACATAATGAACACATTCACGCAGACGGACAGATGCGGAGCTGCACACACACCCGCCCCGCACAGAGACACACAGGAATGGTGTGTGTGTGTGTGTGTGTGTGTGTGTGTGTGTGTGTGTGTGTGTGTTGGCATGCATACACTTGCTGGCAAACTGGACAAACCCTGTCTGTAAATTACACTTATTTATAAACCGTCACTCAGCCTCTTTCCATCCGAGAGAAAGCTAGCAGTCACACACAGACACACACACACAGTCACACACACACACACACACACACACACACACACACACAGAGCGCTGGTGTTGTTTTTGGGAAAAGTTGTCTGTAAGCAGACAAGCGTGATCTATGCCGCGTGTGAGCAGAGAGATTACAGCGCCGGAGAAGGGACCGGAGCAGGCAGCTGTTCACCGGGGGGGGAGAGAGAGAGAGAGAGAGAGAGAGAGAGGAAGAGGGAGGGAGAGGGAGAGGGAGAGTAAATTATAGGGGAGTGGACATGCTCGGATAATTGGAGCGAGAGACGAGGACGTCGAAGACTAGGCGGACGGAGGAAGGGATCGACCAGTGGGCCGGGGGGGGGGGGCGGCGAAAGAGGGAGGATGTCGAGGACGAGTGGACGAAGACGAGGGGACAAACCATCAGCAGCAAATCCTTTTTAGCCAGCGTTTAACCAGACCTAATTACCCCCCACAACCTCCACACAGAACATCATTATCTGTGTGTGTGTGTGTGTGTGTGTGTGTGTGTGTGTGTGTGTGTGTGTGTGTGTGTGTGTTCTCCACTTGTTTACCGAAGAGAGAGTCATTAGCGGACTGGCTGTTTACTTGTTCTCAACTAATCAACATTGTTGCGAGATACTTTGGGTGCATTTCACAAATACAACAAGGCATTTGAGGCAGTATTACCCCCGCCCCCCCCCCCCCCCCCCCCCAACTCAAACCCTTCCACCCACCCCCCGCTCCTCATTGGCTACGAGACCTCTCTCTCTCTCTCTCTCTCTCCGTGGCTTATTTTCCTCCAGGGTCAACCCGAGCCAAAAAGCTTAATTTGATACACGTTGTCCGCTTTGGCGAGCCGAGGGTTTTTGATAATCGTTAAGAATGCTCAAAACCTCGGAGCCAGAAAAGCCGGGCAGGGTAACGGGGGGGGGGGGGGTGGGGGGTGGGTGGGGGGGGGGGTGGAACTAAATGGTCCCGATGTTGTCATCGTCCGTGTAAGTCTATGTGGCGTGCTGCTCCTCCGGGGGGGGCCCCCAGACGGGGACGAGATGGGGCTGATCATCGCGACGCGGCGACCCCGGGGGTTTGGGCTTCTTGAATGACACTGGGAGCGGCGCGCCGGGGCCCGGCGTGTAACCGATACGGTTGCACCAGGCCTGGACTGAATGAAGACAGCTTGAACTAGTCCCTGTAGTTCTAATATTAATCCTCTCGGCTCCCTCTGGGGGGGCTTACACTCCATATTAGTACCGCACATCTGCCGCTGCTGTATGGGCTGATTATATATTGATGAGAGTGGGGGGGGGGGGGTAATTGAATAGCCTCACCATGGAGTGGAGCGCTTGGTCTCGTTTCTCCACTTCAGCCTATCTCAAGTGGGTGGGGGAGGGTGGGGCTGGTTTTGTGTGTGTGTGTGTGTGTGTGTGTAATACCCTTTTGTCTGCCTGTGCCCACCCCCAGATCCCGATCCAGGCCCCGGCGGTGACTCCGCCCCTCCTAACCACTGGTTTAATATATGCAATTAAGAAGCTAATTAGAGTGATTAATTCAGCCAGGGCCACGGCCCCGCCTGGCCCCTATTCATGGCTCTGGAGCTGCCATAATCCTCCTCTCACACACACACACACGCACACACACAGGCACATATACCAAAAAAAGCACACAAAATAACACACCCCTATGCCCTCATTATGAGCGGGGTCTTTGTTGGCCGTGTGTGTGTGTGTGTGTGTGTGTGTGTGTGTGTGTGTGTGTGTGTGTGTGTGTGTGTGTGTGTGTGTGTGTGTGTGTTGCCAGAGAAGTCGGGAGATGAAGAAAAGCCTGTAAATAAAGACGGAGAGGAAAGCGAGGCGGTCGGTTTCGGGCGTAATGAGAGAAAACACTGGGCTAATTCATCGGCACCTCGCAGCCCCCCCCCCGCCTCGGTTGCTCTCTTGGAGGCGTCTTACCTCACCTCCGGCAAACGGCCCCCACCGTCACGGCCCGCGAGGTTTAACGGAGAACGGGCCGGCCCTCGCTTTTATGGCTTTAACCTTTATTTATCCAAGTTCGTCCCTTTTTTTTGCAGATTTAGGAGCCGTCTCTTACAAGGGCGACCCGACACTATTACATTAAGCGCCATTACAGTATTGCTGTTATTGCACGCTTTAATTAAAAAGTAAAGTGGATTTTATTCTTTATTTTCCAGGGTAAAAAGGCTAACGGGGGGTTTGAGTCTCTAGCGGTTCGCAACATAAACCTGATGATGCGTTCCACCTGCCTCTCACCGCGCAAACGTACTTCCAGGTTTTGTTATTTTCGGGAGCGCGATTAGGAACGACGTGTGATGAATCGAAGATTAGATAAGTGGGACAGATTTGTGGCACTTAGAGTACTCCGCTTTAAACGGATTACCGATTAAGTCATCGAAGAAAGTGACGGCGGTGCGCGGGGAGAGGGAAAAAAAAGGTCGCGCAACCCCACAGATAACGGCGCAAAATGACAGATTAGTCACCGTTTATTTAGGGCTCGCGCGTTCTACGAGACGCTCACACGTTTTTTTTTGTTTTTTTTTTCTTGTTTTTTTTTGGTGGGATTTGTGCTAGCTTTTCATCTCCCGTGGAAACGATATTTTTAGCTAAGCGCCCCGCGTTGACGATGTTCGAAAGTGCTCCCGGAGTACGAGCGGCGTTGGATTACGAGGGTACATCGCGCTCGTATCAATCGCTAAATCGGCGAATCGGTTCTTTTCATCTCGTGGGCTTTGTCAGTCGATTTCGAGAGGGGAAAAAAACGTCTCCCGTCACAAAGTGTTATGGCAATCTGTGTGGTTTTTTGGGGGGGTTTTCTGCTTGGATTAGGGACCAGACCTCTAAAAAGAGATACTCGCAGTTCTCAGTGGTGAGAACGGTGGGCTGTGATCCTGCGGGAGTGTGTGTGTGTGTGTGTGTGTGTGTGTGTGTGTGTGTGTGTGTGTGAATGGCACATTTAAAATATGAATCAGAGCGGGCTGCGTCTACACCGGGACCTCGCACTTGACCCTGTTAAAAGTTTTACTCAGGCGGGGGAACTCACTTTCTCTCCCCCGTCTCCCTCTCCATCTCTGCCTCCACGCACGTCTGTCACTCGGTCTCTCCTCCTGTGTCGCTGATGTGTTCCTCTCTGTGATGTTGTGATCGAAGGGGGGGGAGAAAAAAAAATCAACCTAAAACTTTTTTGACAAACCGCTATTAGCGATGTACTCGGCAATTTCTGGGTGCGGTTTTCCTTATTTCCTTGGATGGCTGGCCAAACGTAGACGCCATGACATCATGTCGGGATATTTGCAGCGGCAGCTACAGTGGAGCTGGATTGATCTGAAACGGTAAACAAGTTTTGGTGTCAAATCCGTCAGAATCAAGAGCGAGCGAGATTCTTTCCAAACCCACCACTTTGCATTGATGTTCAAAAAGACATTTCTCTTCTGACAGTCGTCTCAATAGACCAGAATGCAATGCAGCCACGTCTTGCGTTTTTTGAGTAATGGGGGAATGGGATTGGATCATAAAGTGAAAATATGACATCCTAATGGTTTCCTGTATTTTAGTATACAGCCGGTATACATTTGTTTGTTTTATCTACCTTGATACTTGAGAGAGAGAGAGAGAGAGAGAGAGAGATCTTTCAACAACCAGATGAAATAAACTCTTAAGTCAAACAGGCAAGAATGCAAACAAACCTCAGGACAGCACCTAGAGAAACCTTTTACTAATGAGCATATCTTTCAGTAAGCTACACACACACACACACACACACATATACACACATACACACAAACACAGGTTTTTCCAGTCCCACTTGCACCAGACATCCGTGGCTGATTTCACTTAAGCAAACGAGGCCAGGAGATCAGACAGTAAACACACATGCAGACACTCCCGTGCATCACAGCTAACAAACACATATACTTACACACACACACACACACTCCAAAACGTAAGACAGACTGACGCATACCGAGCGCAAACACACCCACATTTCTGAAAAGCATAGGCGGGCGCACACCCGCGCACGCGCACACACACCCACGCACACACACACACACACACACACACACACACACACACACCGTGAAATAGAGACAGACTGGCATACAGCTAAGCATACAGCTTCTAGCAGGCTGCCTTAATCACAGAGGAGCTAAACAAACAGATCTGTCATCACTTCTCTCTCTCTCTCTATCTCTCTCTCTCTCTCTCTCTCTCTCTCTCTCTCTCTCTCTCTCTCTCTCTCTCTCTCTCTCTCATACACACACATACACACCATGTAATTGCCCTGTGCCTTCTGCTGCCCATCCTTTTACCCTTCATATCTCACCCTTCTCCTTCCCCCCTCTCTCTCTCTCTCTCTCTCTTTCTCTCTCTCTCTCTCTCTCTCTCTGTCTCTGTCTCTGTCTCTCTCTCATACACACATACACACACCATGTAATTGCCCTATGCCTTCTGCTGCCCATCCTTTTACCCTTCATATCTCACCCTTCTCCTTCCCCCCTCTCTCTCTCTCTCTCTCTCTCTCTCTCTCTCTCTCTCTCTCACCCACCCCCTGGAGCACTGTGCAGCACAGATGTCAGGATGTATTATTTCGGCTGGCTGGCTCCCATGTTCTGTACATATATATATATATATATATATATATATGTACTGTATATGTGTATATGTTTCTCTCGCTGTCCACAAGAATGATGTGTGAGGAAGAGTCGGGGGTTGTACTGTTAAAGATGGCAAAATAAATGGTGACATACAGGCATGCAGATGCAGAGAACACACACGACTCACGACTCAGTATTCCAGTGTTCCAGTTGTGGTTGAAGTACATTTAAGGCAACACACACACATCGCGTTGTATCTCTGTCCATCCATTAGCAAGACCTCCATGCTAGGCAAGCCGAGTCTTGGCTGGTGTGTTTAAACACCAGAACTGAGCCAGCGTTAAAGTGCCTCTGTGTGTGTGTGTGTGTGTGTGTGTGTGTGTGTGTGTGTGTGTGTGTGTGTGTGTGTGTGTGTGTGTGTGTGTGTGTGTGTGTGTACCCGTTGTCCAATATGACATAGTTGTCGGTTGAGAAAATGGCACACAAGGGAAAGTGGCAAGAAGGAAGAAAGGAGAGAATGTTTTCTATATCTGTAGTGTTTGTTAAACTGTGGGTCTGGGCCCCAAACGGACCGCAGGCCTCTTTCTTGTGGCCCCGACAAGAAAACAATCGTATTTGTGTTTTCATCAGCCTGGGACGCTCAGTTCACCAGCCTGGGTCTGTCAGGGAGAGAGAGGAGGAACAGAGATACTACTACTGCTACTACCGTACTATTACTACTAATACTACTGTTAATACTGCTATTACTACTGCTACTACTACTGCTGTTACTACTGCTATTTCTACTGCTACTACTACTGCTATTACTACTGCTACTACTACTGCTACTACTACTGCTATTACTACTGCTACTACTACTGCTACTACTACTGCTATTACTACTGCTACTACTACTGCTACTACTACTGCTACTACTACTGCTACTACTACTGCTACTACTACTGCGACTACTACTGCCACTACTACTGCCACTACTACTGCTATTACTACTGCCACTACTACTGCTATTACTACTGCCACTACTACTGCTATTACTACTGCCACTACTACTGCTATTACTACTGCTACTACTACTGCTACTACTACTGCTACTACTGCTATTACTACTGCTGCTACTACTACTACTACTGCTATTACATTAATGACAATAAAGACAATAATAAAACACTTATTTACTAATATGGTAACAAAGTACTGTACCAAATATCACCTGATAGAGAGGGGCAGAGGGGTGATGACACATCCTCTGCATGTGTGTTCGGTGTGTGTGATGGGTCTGATAGATGCCCTGTGTGTGTTGTCTGGTCCACACCCCACCAGGGTCCCGGTGGCTGCTGGTTCTTGTTCTTTCCGGGCTCTGGTAGAGTTCATTAAAAGCCTTAATTAGACTGACAGTTCAGTGTAATTACAGTCTTTAAGATGTACAGCGCCACCGCCGCTCTGCAGGCCCACTCCCTCACTGCCTCCCTCCAAAAGTCACTCTCTTAAGGGGAAACCACTCCGAGTGTGTGTACGCGTGTGTGTGTGATTGTGTGTGTGTGTGTGTTTAGGGGAACTAAACTAGTTATAAGTTCCAAGTCTTTGACATTTGCCATTAATATCACCCAGAAAGGAATGACATTTAAAAGGCCCCTTTCTCCACCAACTCCTTCCTCCCATGGATTCTTCCCCTCTCTCCCTCTCTTTTTCACACTCTCCTCCTCCTTCGTTTCATCCCTCCGCTTCCCTCTTTCTTAATTTAGAAAAAAAAAACCTCCTCCTCTCGCCATCTTCCCCCTCGCTTTCCCTTTCTTCCTTTCTCTCTCGCTACGTGTCACAGATCGCTGTCACGTTCCTCCCTTCAGACCGTTGACCCACTTCCCTCTTTTTTTCTTTTTTTTTTTTTTTTGCACCGCTCCTTCCTTCCTGTTCTACCAGACGTTCGTCCTTCACTCCGGCACCTACTCCCCCCTCGCGGTTCCCCCGCTCTCTCCGCTTCGCCCCAAAACAGGCGTAACCTACATATAGTACCTGAAAGCAAGAAATAAGTCCGACGCCGTTTTGACCGTCTGTCCTTCACAGAGGTTCCAGCATTACCTCAACGTTGCATCGCCGGTGACGTTTCAGCAATGATGCGAGTGCTCGATGGGGGTCAAACCCGATATACTGATGAGGCCTTCACGAACCCCAGTCTCATCTCTCTCGCTACGGTATTTCTTCAATGTCTCGGCATCAACTCAACACGGTGTTCAGCGTTACTTCAGCGTGTGAAAGTTGGCTCAAAGTCAACTTACGACGGGAGGATCAGGCAGCTCGCCGTCCCAAAGGGAAGTTTTTTGTTTCAAACGCGTACATTGTTTCACGGGGGTTGTCTTTTTTTTTTTTTCTTTTCTTTTCCGCGTCGAGGGGTTTGTACCCTCCGGCGGAGCGCAGGGGGGCCGAGGGTCGCCTCCGCCGCGCGGTAATCGTACAATGACAGACAATGTCACAGCGAGGTTCCGCCTGAGAGGAAGCGCCTACAAAGACAGGAGGGGTGGGGTGGTGGCAGGAACGCTGGAAACATTAAGGCAATAATTGAAAGGAGAGAGAAACGCTGGAGAGGAGGGCGGCAAGAAATACCCGGCAAGCAGAAGAGCGAGCGATTGACTAAAAAGAGGCTGCTGCTTTATTTTTTTTTATTTTTTTTGTACTGTGGTTTAAAGTACAAAGTGATAGGAGACGTGAAACGGCGAGTTAGGTGGACGTCTCTCCTGCTTTCCTGCACAGAGCTGGAATTCAGACTGTAATTGAACCAGTAAATCAGGCTAATGTGAGACTGTGAGCTTGGATTTTGGTCTTGAGTGTGTGCATGACTTTCTCTCTCTGTGTGTGTGTGTGTGTGTGTGTCAGTTTGTGTGGGTGGCATAGCCTATGGGATGTCATGGATAAAGGGTGGGGGCGGGGTGTGGGGGATTTACTGGCCTAAAAATGACAACAGGACGAATGATGAGATAATGGGGGCATTAATGTGCCGGAGCGAGTGAGAGATCCCTCCAGTGCTATTAGTCATGAGGTAACCACGACGGTAACAGGTATCCTATTACCTGTGCCGCCTCTCCCTCAGCCTCACCCCCTCCGACTGGTTTGGCAACAGGTGTGTGTGTGTGTGTGTGTGTGTGTGAGAGTGCACGTGTGTGCGCGTGTGTGTGTGTGGCCACCTTGACGAAACACTTAACTCGGGTCACCGTGAGCCAGGCCCTGAGCCGCACGGTGGAGAGACACACGAGGGAAACCAAAGAGAAGGAGAGCGAGGAAGAAAGAGAGGAAGAGAGAGAGAGAGAGAGAGTGATGGACTTCGCTGGTTTAACCCAGATCCAGGCAGCCGCGGGAGGAGTGGACAACCGGAGGTGTTTCGGTTTTATTCTGGGAGCGACTTGGGAATAAGAGAGGCTGGGAAAAAAAAACAAAAAAAACACATGAGCAAAGAGCAGGAGAGAGAGAGAGCGAGAGACACAGACAGACAGTGAGAGAGAGAGAGACATGAAGGAACGACTAGGCTGGCGCTGACCCATTTCTCCAGGCCTCCAATCTAGTGGCTGATATAATGGAGAATGGCTACACCCTGCACACACACACACACACACACACACCGTAATACGGACACACACCGCCAGACACCGGCAGACAGGGACACACACACACACACACACACACACAGGGCCTGCAGACAGACAGATTCACGCGCATCAAGTGTCAATCTTCATTCTCTGCGATCGCGGCAAAAAAAAGAAAAGAAAAGAACAAAAAAAACAAAAACCTGGCGTCACCTCAAAACCGGCGCCGCAAAATATCACATTCAAACGCGACCATGAACTCACCGCCCCGCTCCGCTAAGCTCAGTCACTTCTCTTTTGGCCCCGGCCACGTTGAAGAGCGTTACGTATTGAGCCGCATCTGAAAAGGGCTTTCGGCTGCTTTTTGAGAGCTCGCAATTCAGAGTTAGGAGAGGAGAAAAAAAAAGAAAAAAAAATCAGTGCTCGAGAAGTCACTCAGGGATTCACTGATAAGTAGCCATTAAGTATTGATAAGTAGTCATTCAAGTGTTCATTCAATATGCATGGAGGTCCACTCACAGGCACACTTGACAGGGATTGCAGGGATGGCACTTTCTGGTAGGTTTGTGGAAAGTCAGCGGATGGATGGAGCTGAACTGTCTCTGTATTTTTTTTCTTATTTTTTTTCTTTCACACACACACACACACACACACACACACACACACACACACACAGAATGCCCTCGCTGCCCCGGGACGAGAACATTGACCCACTTGTAAGGAACATTGGCCGTGACTGTCCTACATGGCCAGCACTTTAGTGACGTTACACAAGGCTCATCTGCCCAGTCACTAGGCCTCTTTTTTTTTAATGGCTCCCTCCTTTCTTTTTCTCCTTTTTTTTTTTTTTCTTCCCTTCGCTTTTGTTGCCTGCCCCGTCTTTCTCTCCGGCGGTGCAT
>JAXDDW010000051.1:482500-515000 GCA_034670385.1 Hoplostethus mediterraneus | reverse complement strand
GCTCTCCGGGTCCAATTTGCCTCTCCCGCTTTTGCTTCTCTCTCTCTTTTTCAGTCTCTCTCTCTTTCCGTCTCCCCGTTTTTTTTTTGTATCCATTACCGCTTCCACTTTCCCATAATGGAGACACATTAGAGTCTTTTAGCTCGCTGATATCTATCATATCATTTCAACTCTTTCTTTATGTTCCTCTGTTTTTTTTAAATCTTTTTTCTACTTTTCCACTCTGTCCCTTTCCCACCTTTTCTCACCCCTCGCCCTCCCTCCCTCCCCGGGGTCATCTCCATCGTCCCGCGTCGTCTCCCGGCCCCATCATATCAGCAACAGCTTGTCACAGGCAATCAGTCCTCGTCTCCCCTCCCTCCCCTCCCCTCCCCTCCTCTTCCTCACCTCCCTCGTCTCCCGTCACCTCCTCGTGTCAGGAGGCATTACCCTCAGAAATCGCAGCTTTCCCTCGCAGACCAGGTCCAAGTTATTTTCTCCATCCTACGCTCCTTCAATCGGCGCCGCTCCACCCCTCTTTTTTTTTCCCATCTCTCCATCCTCCTGCGCCGGGATATAAAACACAGGGGAATAAATGTTCTGTCCCCGCGCCGCCCCACGTCATATATTCACACTGTATTTATGCATCTCGCCTCCCATCCCTAATGTCCCTCCTCTCCCCCCTCCTCCCCCGTGCTGCTGTCCTCCTTGACCTCCGCCTGTTTCCTCCCCCTCCTGCTTTCACACACTCCATCCTGGAGGGAGAGAAGGAGGGAGTGAGAGAGAGAGAGAGAGAGGTGTTAGAAGTAATGCTGCCTCTCATTCACACCTCCCTCCCGCTCTCTCTTTCTCGCACCACCCGCCATCCCTCTCTCCCTGCTTAGCTTCAGACAGGCTAATCTATAGCCTGAAGGGAAATAGTGGGGGGGGTTATTTTTATTTATTTATTTATTTATTTATTTATTTATATATATATAGGTGAGGGTGAGACTCACAGGCTAGAAAGGGGGAAATAAGAACAGACGGGGATGTGCGGTGGGAGGAAGGATATGTTTACCGCCTTTTTACCGTTTACCGGCACGCGTCTGTCCCTCCGTCAACCCCCGAGCTGGAGAGACAAAGATAGACGGTCTTGTTTGGAGTTTTCCCCCGAGAGAGCCGTCCTCCTCCTCGCCTCGACGTCGGAGCGTTGAGCGGAATCGCAGGTGAAAGTTTTTTTTTTGCGTTCTTTCAGCCGAGGCTACGGCTTCTCTCGTCCCGCCTCTTTCGTTCCTTTGTCTCTCTCTCTCTCTCTCTCTCTCTCTCTCTCTCTCTCTCTCTCTCTCTCTCTCTCTCTCTCTCTCTATTTCTCTCCCTCCGCCCTAAACCCCTCCGTCCTCCGTCCTCCATCTCTCTGCATTCCTTCCCCCTCCTCCAGCCTCTGTGACATGCGGACCTGTGATCTATAATGCATTTACTGACGTGCCTTATGTAGGCAGAGGTGTGAGGTTGTTACAGGAATCCATGTTAACACACGTGCACGCACACACACACACACACACACACACACACCTGCCTATGCTCTCTTTGTTCTGAGCCTCCTGTGGCTTGACTAGAAACTTGGTTGCGGGTTTGATTCCTACCTACCAGATTTAGTGGAAATATTTTCAATCAAAGTGCGTATCTACGTTTAGATACATGAAGACATGATCCAGAATTTGTTTGGCCGTATAAATGTCAGGTGTGTTCACATGTAATCTTGAGGTTTGGCTTGAACACGGAAAATCTTGTTTTGTTTTTTTCATGTTTCCGACCTAACTAAATAAATACAGTTTGGCTTTGATTTGTTTTCCGTGTTAACAAGCCTTTTATAGTCTCCAAGTGAATGCAAAATCTGTCCTCTGACTCCAGGACTTGTACCAACAGCTCAGCCATCGATTTGAAAATGAAAAAAAAAAAAGTCTTTAATTCACTCAACATAAACCAGTAATGGGGTATTACCAAGCGGGACCGTCTGCACTCCAACCACTCAGGTCCACTTTCTCTCTGCACGTAGTTGCTTGTGTCTCTTGGGATCTATTTTTTTTTTTCATATGAGCTCTTGATTGGATTACCATCCCCTTCTTCCTTCAGCCAATCTGGGGCCCCCCCCACCCCCCCCCTCTCCTGATATTTGTCCAGCCCAAGTAGCAATCGGAGTTGATTGAAACCGGTTGAGTCCATGCGGCGCAGCGGGGGTGTTAATGAATTCCAGAGGATTGCTAAATGTGGACTTATTAAAGCGCCGCCGCCGTGTAGTTTGACATTTCAGAGCTTCTGGTGGAGTTTTTAATCACCGCCTCTGCAAATGTCACTCGTTGACGCTCTGAAAATGGCCGACCATGAATAGAAGCCATTGTTGGTGTTGGCTATAGATTGGGAGAGAGAGAGAGAGGGGGCTGAATTTGTGTGACTTGTACACGTGGATTTCCTGTGTGTGTGTGTGTGTGTGTGTGTGTGTGTGCGTGTGTGCGCCAACCTGCTAATTGTCTGATTTTGTGTGTTTCTTCCCCCCCCCAGCTACGTCAGACGGGACGCGCCAGGGCCTGGAAAGCATGAGGGGCGGTGTGTGTGTCACGCAAGGCATGAAGGTGGTCCTCAAAGTGGGACAGAGTGAGTCCTCTCTACTCAAAAATACTCTCAATCTCTGTCTATCTCTCTCACACACACACACACACACACACACACACACACACACACTCACCGTTATTTCCATGACACATTTGAATAACAGTACACTGTATGTCACATAATCTCACATCTATACAGTACAGAGCACGACACCTTCATTAAAGTACTTGGTGTGTGTGTGTGTGTGTGTGTGTGTGTGTGTGTGTGTGTGTGTGTTCTCCTCACTGAGCGTATTAGGGCCCATTAAGTGGTGAGAACAGTGGAGAGGCGTGGGATCAGTCAGCTCTAATGAGCCCTGTTGACTCCCCTCCAACTCTGCTTATAAACTACAACTGACTCATATAGGACACACACACACACACACACACACACACACACACACACGGACACGGACACGCAACTAAACACAAAGATACCCCTACAGACGCACACCCGTGGGCGCACATGAACACAGGCACACATATACACCGATTAAGACACACACCTGGGCACACACACACACACACACACACACACACACACACACACATACCCACGCGTCAAAAACCTGCCAGCCAAAGCGTGATAACGAAATGACTGCGTCGTGCGTTAAAGCAGAGTCAGTGGCTTTTAATGACTCACACACTCACACAATTTGTTAGGGAAATATTCCCCGGTAACGACCCTGACACGCAACATTTTCAAAAGCGGCGGAAAAAAAAAAAAAAAAAAGACCCATTTAAGCATTTTCACTGACCTGCACATTCCTACACATAATGGGCACCTGTCCTTCACATGACCCCCCCCCTCACACACACACACACACACACACACACACACACACACACACACACTTGCCCATTTCTATTTCTTTAGCCCAGTGTTATCAGGCCCTGTGTATTGTAGGTCCTCTTCAGCTGAGAGCCAAGTGGCGCTGCTCTATCAGCCCGAACCATCAGCACAGTCAGCTCAGCGCTATAGAAATGCCACACACACACACACACACACACACACACACACACACACACACACATGGACTGACCCACACACACACACACACATGAAACGCACAATTTCTTTCTCCTTCCTCACCGCACAACGCTATGGGAAGGCTGCCTCCCACCCTCACACGTACGCACTCCTTCCTGTTTCTCTCTCAGCACATGTACTACCACACACACACACACACACACACACACACACACGCAGACAAACACACTCTTAACATGCACCTCTATAGAAATACCTCCTGCAGCCCACACACACACACACACATTCTCATCTCTTTCTGTAATGTCTCTCCCCTTTTCTCTCTCCCTCGTTCAGCCTCTCTCATTGTTTCTCTTTTTTTCTCCCCCTCTGTCCTCCTCTCTCTTTTTCTCTCCCCTTTGTATTTTTTCCTTTTTTCTTTTTTTTTTTACTCCTTCTCATTCAAGCGACATTGCTCACTTCCTTTTCAAATTCCCTTTTTCCCCGTCCTCATCACCTCTCTTTGACGTTGCATGCCGGCCATCTCTCTCTCTCTCTCTCCCTCTCTCCCCCTCTCTCTCTCCCTCCCTCCCTCTCTCTCTCTGTGTGTGTCTTTCATTTTCTCTGCCTCTATCTCTCTCTCACTCTGTCTTATCTGCTGCGTGGCTGAAAGGTCACGTCTATGTTGTTTGTCGTCTAAATAAGCGCCGTGTCGCCTCATGGAGATCTCTGATGAGATATGGAGCTCTGCTTCACTCGGAGGCAACACACACACACACACACACACACACACACACACACACTGACCTGTCTTCTCTCATTTTATTCTTTATCCATCTTGCTTTCTTTCTGTCTCTGTCACAGGAACACACACACACACTGACTCTCCGTTCACCAAGCCCCTACTGACCACACAGCAGTTCCTATTGATCCAGACTCCCCAACTTCTGATTGGTCGGCTGTCATCAGGGAGCTACCAGCCAATAGCCGTAGCCACTTCCCTAAATGTCACTACGTATAGGATGATGGCTGGGCACGCGCGCACACACACACACACACACACACACACACACACACACAGCTTGATGCAGGGTTTATGTAAAGGTGTTGTCAGGGTGTTCAGAAAATACAAACAAAAATAGTATGCAGTCAAAAGTGGGACATCCACTCTGGCTGCACGTGTGTGTGTGTGTGTGTGTGTGTGTGTGTGTGTGTGTGTGAGAGAGAGAGAGAGAGAGAGACATTAACTGACTTTAATGCCATCACCATTCCAGGCGGCTTGCTAGACAGATGGCCTGATTTAGCGACTCCAGATTACAAGCCGTTATGGCCGTTGTGTAAATTCGCTCCGGCCAAAACAACAAACGACCTCTCTTTAGTTTCCCATCCCGCCAAATTGGAGAGCGCTCGTACCCCCGGACATCGAAGCGCAATCAATATGTGCTTTCCTGTAATGGGGATGGAAGAGGGAGGGGAGGGGAAGGGGGGGGGGGGGTGGTGGAGCCTCGATTAAAGCCCCTCTGTCTCGCTCGCCCCTTCTGGCTCGCTCTCTGCTACTGTCAGCTGTTTGCTCCAGTTCTGAGAGAGCTTCGCTTACTGGGTCTGTCTTGGTATTTCTGCTCACGCTCCACCCTGACTTTTCTCTCTCCCCCCTCCCCTCTCCCCCTCCTCCCCCCAGGCCCATACGGACTGCCTCCGAAGAACAAACCGGAGCAGCCGGCGGGACGCGCCACCAACAGAAACCCAGGTAAGCCAGGAGGGGAGGAGGGGGAGGAGGGGAGGAGGGGGGAGTGAAACCAACACGGAGATAATCCACCGAGGATCCTCCCGCAAAATGGATGGAGAGAATAAGCAAAGAAGAGAGTGGTAGATAAGGAAAGTGATGGGGGAGAGGCGGGGAGGGAGGAAGTGAGGCTGTGCGACAGATGGAGGATGTGCAGCGGTGACATCTGTGGATCTCTCTATTTAATTCCATATCGTTCTCTCTCTCTCTCTCTCTCTCTCTCTCTCTCTCTCTCTCTCTCTGTCTCTCTCTCTCTCTCTCTGTTGATTCCCTCCTTCCTCTCCTCCCCATCTCTGCGCCCGGCCCTCCGAGCTAAGTGCTGCAGGCGAGGAATGGATGGCTAATAGCCGCCTTGGGAGAAGGGCAAAAAAAAAAAAGAGGGGGAGAAAGAGACAGAGGAGGAAGGAGAGAGAGAGAGAGAGGAAGAGGAGAGAGGGCTAGACTGGCGGCGACGTTTCAAAGAGTTATTATTGTCATTAGTTTGGGCGGCCTGGATTCTGGAGAGAGAGAGGGAGAGAGAGGAGAATGGCAGAAAGACGAGGAGCGAGAGAAAGCGAGGTAGAGGAGTGATGGAGCTGAGTGAGCGGGTAGAACTGGGAGGCACATGAGGAGGAGGAAGAAAGGAATTATTGAAAAGCGGAGAGGAGGAGGGAATATCTGGGAGAACAAGGAGATGGAAATGGAGAGAGACTGGTTTCATTCTCAAAGGAAGAACGCCTCGCTCGCCCATGGATGGTGGATGTCTGTAGCAAACCCAACGTGTGAATCGTTGGCGTTCACGCGTTCGTCCGATCACTCGCTCTGCAGTCTGAGCGGAGAGGCTCGCGCGGACCCGGACGGCGGGTGTGACAACGATGCGTCGCGTTGAGGGGGAACGGGACAAACGAGTTACGGCGGGAGACTTTGAAAAAAAAAAACGCTTCCCGAAGTCTCTCGGTGGTAAATGTGTTCACACCAGACAATCAGGCGAGGGCGGGATCACACGCTTTGACAGTGTGACTGAGATGATCCTGCTGACTGCTGACAGGTGGCTGACAGCCAATGAGCTCTTCTCTCATTGGCTATCAGCGGTCTCGCTCTCGGGATGAGAAACACACCGAGCCCCTCAACATCCACCCGGCATTAGGAAAACGCTCTCCCTGTTCCAGATGAACTATTACTCCCTGAAATATAAAAGGAGAGCCGGGTTCAGGAGGAGGAGGAGACTAATGTTATCACCTTGACCTATTCTTTATTTTCTGACCTTTTTTGGGGGATTTCTCTCTCTCTTGCTCGGCGAGGAGGAAGGAAGGAAGGGAAGGAGGCAGGGAAGGAAAGGGGAAAAAAGACAACCTCAAAGTCTGAACTCCCCGCGTGATAAAAGAAGGGAGCGGGAGAGTGGAAAAGGGGAGGGAGGCGGAGGAGGAGGAGGAGGAGGAAGAAGCGAAGGAAGACTGAGAGGGGAGGATAATAAAGAGAGCTGGTGAAAGGCGGCGGTGGTAATGGAGATGGAGAGCGAGGGATGTTGGGTTAATGGGGGGAGGAAGAAAGCGGGAGACGGGGAGTGTAATCGACGTCCGGCATTAGCGCTTTGCTCCCAGTCAGTCCGGCTCAGCGGGGGGGGCCTCGCAGCAGGGGGGGGTGGCGTGCACGTGCGTGTGTGTGTGTGTGTGTGCGCGTGCTCGTGTTTTTTTTTCCGAACGCAGAGCAAGGTAGGTCATTATGTCCACAATAACCCGGAGATAGAGAGAGCCACGCGGCGAGGGAGGGAGTAGACGAGAGAGAGGGAGGCAGACGGAGAGAGAGGGGAAGGGATGTGTGCCAAGAATAATAATAGCCCAATCCAAAAGGCTCCATAAAGCGGAGACTCGCATTACTGGCCTTAACCAGCCTGCCGCACGCGTTCACACGGCCCGATACCACACACACACACACACACACACACACACACACACACACACCTCGAGATCATCACTCACCTGCTGCGTTCTGACCCGGCCTCCTGCGGCGGCGGGGGGGGGAAAAAAACCCGCGGGCTCCGAGGAGATCTTAGGTTTCAGGCAGACGGGTAACAGACGGAGAAGACCCGAACCACCGAGCAAACGCAGACGGGACGGACAGATAGACGGATGAGACAGACAGACGGGCGGAGAGCGTGGGTGGTCCGCGGGTGGAGGTGGAGGGGGTGGTGGGCGGGGGGGGGAGGAGGCCCTTCATGTGGTCGGCTGTAATGCTAAGAAAATACAGTTGTTAGGGTTAGGGAAATATACCGCGGTACCGTGATACACACTGCGGCCGGGGCTGTCCGCAAGAGCACACACACACACACACACACACACACACACACACACACACACACACACACACACACACACACACACTCGGACATTCCTCACGCGTTTATATGCCACTTAGTCACATCAATAAAGAGGCCGCGCATAAGCCTCTGTGAGATTTCCTCCATACTTACTGCATTCCTCGGGGGTTAAGTCCGTCCCTCTCTGGCCGGGGCCGGACCGACACCATCACTCATGTTGTTGCCGCGGCGACGAACGCGTACGAGCCTACTGGGACGCCGTGGTCGTAGGAGGAACTCTCTCTAACTGTTGTTGTGTTTTTGGTTCCAGGCGGTGCGGGGAACTCCACCCAGCCTCGCGGCCCCACCAACGGCGTGGGGGGATCCGGCGGCGGCGGGGGCGCCGGCGGCAGCGGGGAGAACGGGCCGCTGCCGCCCTCCAACATCGCCCTCATCGCCGGCGCGGCGGGCGGCTCCGCCTTCCTCCTGCTGGTCACGGCGGTGATCTGCGCCGTGTGCTACCGGCGGCGGCACGCCAAGCACTCGGACACCCACCACCCGCCGCTCTCGCTGTCCTCCCTCACCAGCCCGAAGCGGGGCGGCGGCGGCGGCGGCGGCATCGGCAGCTCCAACAACAACGGCTCGGAGCCCAGCGACATCATCATCCCGCTGCGGACGTCGGACTCGGCCTACTGCCCGCACTACGAGAAGGTGAGCGGGGACTACGGGCACCCCGTCTACATCGTGCAGGAGATGCCCCCGCAGAGCCCCGCCAACATCTACTACAAAGTATGAGGCGTCTGATGATGCCCCCGGCCCGCTGGACCCGCCCACTACCAACCAACCAACCCCGCCCCCCCCCCCCCCCCCCCTCAGAAGCAACCGCAGCAAAGCTAGCCATCACAGCCCCCTCTCCCCCCTTTTCTCCCACCACCCTGGAACCCCTCAATAACACCAGTATTGTCCCCTCGGACCCCCCCCCACCCTCCTTCCTGTCCCGTGAGTCCACACGCCCCGGCCACAGTTGTGTGTCTAGCTGAGTAGACCGCCCCCCCCCGTTCTCACACAACTGTGCCACTAAGTGTGTGTGTGTGTGTGTGTGGGGGGGGGGGGGGTGTTGTAACAGTGCGTAGCCCTCCTTAACAAGGCCCTCTTATGAATGGGCGATGGACTCTGAGTGTTGCCCTTGATGCTCCGAGCTAAACGAGCCCCCCCCCCACCCCCCACCCCCCCACCCCCACCCAACCAGAGCCGAGTCCAAGAGCCCCTGCAACGCTTACAACCAGTTTGTGTGTGTGTGCCATGATACACTCTTTTTTCTAGAAACACGGACCTGGCTTTTGGGACTCGTGACGTTTAACAGAAGAAAGCAAAAAAAAAAAAAAAACCCGGATCCGGAGAACTCTGATTCGCCGAGGCCCCCTAATCTGCCTAACTATCCCCGCCCCCTCGGAGCTCCGTCGAGCCAACCGGAGACCGGCCCCTGACACTAACTCACCAATAGGACGCTAGGCTGTTTGTGTTTGTACGGTTTCCTCCTGAGAGAGCGGGGGGGGCCTCGGACTCACCCCATCAACAAGCAGGGACGGGGCGGGGGGGGGGGGGGGCGGGGTCACGTGACCCGCACCCTGAGGAGGTCTGACCAATCGAGTCATGGTGACACTCAGAATCTTGTATATTTTAATAATGTGTGAGTGCGTGTGTGTGTGCGTGTGTGTGTGTGTGTGTGTGTGTGTGTGTTACTGTGCGAGTGTGTGTGTGTATATGACCTGGATAATAATTATGGCGCTGCTGCTCCACATGAAACGTGTGTGTGCAGCCAGTGTGCTTCAGTACAGCATATGGGTGTGTGTGGGGTTTTAGTTTGTGTGTGTGTGTGTGTGTGTGTGTGTGTGTGAGCTTCATGTGAGCGACTGTGCGCGTGCGTGCGTTCTTTAGACTTGTCTTAAATACCAAAACACAAAATAGTGAGCGAATATCAAAAAAAAAGTGAGATTTTTTATCGCTATCAACACTTATAGATTATATATATGACTATCCAGTAAATAATTTCTAGATGTTTTTTTTTTCCTGTTTTCTATTATTTTATTATTTTTACCCACTCTGTTAAACTACACTTCTGTTGCTAGACTTTTTTTCCCTTTTTTTTTTTCTTCCCGCTGTTTTGTTTTTCACGACTTAGAACGACCTTGTTTCCTTTCCTTTCTTCCCTCGCGTTGTAAATTAATTTAATCCCTTTTGTTGTTTTTTTTAAATTTTCCTGGTGAACAGAGGTTGTTCCTCTCTCCCTCTCTTCCCTCTCTCATCGACCTCCTCCCTACCTCCCCCGCCTCCCCCCCCACCCCCCCCCCAGGGTCCCTGAACTCTGTGTATATTTTTATAGCTCCTTGTACTATGCTGTAGTTTTGAAGTTTAGACCTCGTTTGTGGAAGTGTTGAGGTAGAACCATCTATGAAAGTTTTTTTTTATTTTTTTTTTTTAACCGCTTTTTTTGAAACGCAGAAGAGAAAAGAAGTGAGGGACGGGGGTGTGTGGGGGGGCGGGGTGGTGGGACGGGAGGGGGATGAAATGAAAAAGAAGAATAAAGGAAAAAGAATGGGGCGAGAGAGAGAGAGAGAGAGAGAGAGAGAGCTGTCTGGGGAGGAGGAAGAAAGCAGCGGCTGAATGCAGAACTTTAAAAAAAAAAAAAAAAAAGAGAGACGAGGAAAGAAAAGACTGAAGGAATTGCACACTAAAGGAAAAAGAGCGAGGGGAGGGCAAGGAGGATGAGGGGAGGGGTGGATGGGAACGGTAGGATCGAGAGATGAAGGATCCCAAGGAAGGATGGAGAGAGCAGATGAAAGAGCGGCTGGCGGAGGAGAGAGGAGTCTTTTCTCCGAGCCTCCCGAAAAAAGGACGAGTAGCTGAAGCGGATTTTCTGAGGAGAGGAACTCTGACCGTGGAAGGAGGGGAGATCTCATTGCACACCCACACACACACACACACACACACACACACACACACTGGTTGCACAGGCACACAGTGAGGGAAATCCCCCAGGCAGTCCTTGCACTCTTTTTCTCTCTGTAGGACACACACACACACACACACACACACACACTAATGCAAATTTCACACCCTTTAATAACTGTCATAAATGCCTACTGATTGCATTGAATAGCACACATATTCTCTCGCTCTGGCGTTCTCTCTCTCTCTCCCTCAACACACACACACACAGTCTCAAAAATGCCGATTGCTCTCACATGACTCGGGACATCGGACTGATTGTTTGATCAAGACGAGCACGGCGACCGCTGGAGGGATGAAAAGAAGCGATTGTATGCGGTGTGTTTTCTCCTCTCGCTCTCACACACACCTACACACACACACACACACACACCCCTGACAGTCCCCCCCCCCCCCGCCAGCACCTCAACCTCGGAGGGCAATAACACAAAGCTCTGTTCAGGGGGTGCGATGCGTTCACATGTGCATACTAATAAAAGCTGCGTTGTGTTGCTCCAAACGTGTAAACTGGGAGAGCTTAGGTTTTTTTTTTTAGTTTTTTTTTTTAATGTTTCCACACACACACACACACACACACACACGTTCACAAGGCCCTCCTACGATGTAGCCCGGGCCCGCCTGGACCTCACACACCACCTCAGCTGTTTCGTATCGGTCATCATAGGATTAGATATTATGGCATTTCTTAAGTGTTACATTCGTCCTAAATGAATTTGTTAAACACATGATGATGTTGTTTTTTAACCCATGGCTGAATTCGGGGCTGTGTTTGTGTGTATCGAAACGGATTTCCTAGTCAAAGATGACACGGGGGGCAGGGGGGGGGGGGGGGGGGGGGGGGGCGAGTATCCCCGAGCTCTTTTTCTTTTGTACCACTTACGGAGTTGTGTTTTTTATGTATACTGTAAGTCTGTGTCTATTTAAACATGCTCAGAAAAACCTAAAATATCCTCCAAGCCAAATGCGTCCGCCACTCTCTCCCTTCGACAACTCTTTGGAACGCTCCAACCTGCCAAAATGACAGTATTTTATTAAAGAAAAAAAACACAAAAAAACAACAACATGGCCGCCGCCACGAGGGTGGGGGGGAAAAAAAACGCTACTTGTCGGACTTTTACGGAGAAGGAGAAGAAGAAGCCGCTCTGCTTTTTTCGGTCCATTTCTCTCCCTCCCTCCCCCCCCCCCTTTTTCTCTGCAGAATGTTAAGTATCTCTTGGACTCAACGGTGTTTTTTTTGTTTTTTTTGTTTTGTTTTCCATGTCGGTGTTATTTCAAAGTTGTGTCTCTCACTGTTTTTTGACTGGTTTGACTCGACTTGTCGGCTTTTTTCAAACCACGGACACGTCATTTCAAAAAGAGGAAAAAAGTTTTCTGTTTCTGTGGAAGGTGGCGGGGGAGCGCACGTCGCCTCCTCCCTCACCTCTGTTGGTGCAAGTGTGTGTGTGTGTGTGTGTATGTGTGTGTGTGTGTGTGTGTGTGTGTGTGTGTGTATTTCTTTGTGCCAATAGCCAGCGAGTGGAGGCCGCGGAGCGAGGTGGCTCCCGTACGTGACGTGTTGAGACTTTGTATTTGGGACACCTCTGTGTGAAAAGGTTTTTTTTGTGTCCTCTCCTCCTCTTCCTCTCCCCCTCCTTACCCCTCCCCTACTCATCACGATGACCCCTGTACCCACACACCCCCCATCCCGTCCTCTCCCCTCCCCTTCCCCCAACACACCTCTAAAGAGAGGAAAAAACTAGTACATTCCTGGTTTGGAAAAAAAAGGTTGAATAAAAAAAACAAACAAAAATGTTTAAGCACCACTCTTTTGGTCCTGTTGTGTGATTCATTATTGTGTGAGGGTGTGAGGAGGTCTTTTGTTCTGTGTGTGTGTGTGTGTGTGTGTGTGTGTGTGTGTGTGTGTGTGTGTTCGTGTGTGTTCGTGTTCATGTTCCAGGGCCCCACTGGTAACCCTGTCTTTAAAGGAAGGTCTCTCCACTTATCTCTGCTCTGGGCTTGTCTCAGCAGGGGCTCTTTCACCGCCTTGGCTAATAATGCTGCCAATTCAGACACACAGACACTCTCTCTCTCTCTCTCTCTCTCACACACACACACACACACACACAGAGAGTGCAGCTCAACCAGTGGTGTTATCAACTAGTTATCAAACCTGGCTTCATTAGTGTTGAGTGTTGCCTAGCAACGCAGCGACATCTTTCTCTCTCTCTCTACCCCTCTTCCTCTTTTCCCCCCTCATTCCCCCTCTCTCATTCTAGCTTTGTGGCATGTTTCCATGGCGACTGTTGGCGTCTTTTGCTTCCTCACCAAATCTGTTTCATCCGGTCTTCTCTCTCTGTGTCTGTGTCTGTGTCTGTGTGTGTGTGTGTGTGTGTGTGTGTGTGTGTGTGTGTGTGTGTGTCTCCAGGCCTCCAGATCATGGTGTGCCACCAGGGTGGCCCAGGGTGAGATGACCGGGCAGCTGCCTCTAACCTTTGATCTGTGGTGTGTGAGAGTAGATTACATGCCGTCACACACACACACACACACACACACAAACACACACACATCCTCTGGCCCCAACTCCAAATACACAAACACCACCACAAACCCAATTTGATGCACTAACACACTCCGTCAGGCCCGGTATTGATCTCGGTAGACACTTGTGACTGCCTCTGCCATGACAACCTGTCGCTGCGACTGAGGCCGAGCACAATGAAGGCTGGCAAACGGTAAACATCCCATCCATTCACCGGCAACCTGGTGATGCTGCTAACGCTAATCTGTACGCTAAGCCTTCCTCTGCGGCCATTCTGCCTCCTTGCTTGTGAGCCTTTGGTAAAATCCAACAGGGAGCTGAACTTGATGTCGTTTCACTAAGAGCATGGCTGCTGCTTGTATAGAAGGGGCCAGTTAACTAGTCTTATTCCCTATTGGGATGCAAAATGGCGTAAGGGAAAACAAATAGCAAATAACTCAAGTTGCTAACTGTAACCTTTTTGATATATCTATAAAAAAAATAACCACTAATTAAAAAAAACTATTTTATTCCTACATGGACTTACAGTGTGTCTATGGTACTCTAGTGAGTTTATAGCGCCCTTATTTTGTTAATTCTTCCTCCTTTGGTATCACTAGAATATTGCTGTGAGCCGGGGGAGAACATGCCAGTGGTTTACTCATCCATTAGTTCTACCTGGAAAGTACCTGGAGGGTCGGTGTGGATTTCCAATCAGAAACCGAACCAAAAAAAAGTGACGCCAGGCAGCGCCGGGTAGTAACAGGAAATGGCTAACGATAAAGAAGAAGTTAGCCGCCAACAAATCGCGAACTGTTTAATACCAAACCACTGGTAATGATGTTCCTTGAATGGCTCACCACTGTTGCTAATCCATGGAAAGCACCAGCAGTATTCCCTTCAAAGAGGAACTAATGCTAATCTAATGGCTGTTAAGCCGTAATGAGTTTGCTTGCTTCTTTCCAGTCGGGTTTATAGGAGGCCTGTTTAGACTATCGGGACTTCTGTGGTCCCCTTATCATTACATGCTCATCATTACTCCTGCTAATCTGTTCTGCTCAATGCACACACAGATGAATATTAATGCCAGGGAGGATGATAGCCGTGTGTGTGCTGCATGAACACACACAGACAGACGCAGATAGGCGCTAAAAGTTGGAACGTCTCACACACGAGTACACAAAGACGAACACGCACACACACACACACACACACTCTTGTGTGTGCTCTCTGTGCTTTGCCAGGCGCGACGGCTGAGCCGCCTCTTCAGCTCCACGGAGGAAGGAAAGCTTGACGCACACACACACACACACACACACACACACACGCCGCTTCCATTGCTGATACTTTATCATAGCGGCAGAAGGACGGAGGGAGAAAAGAATCAGTTTTAAGTGAAATCAATAGAGAGATAATCCTCTAAATTAGATTTTGAAAAGCTCCGGCGCCATTGCGCAACTTAAAACCCAAGGATTGGCCCACTTGACTTGCCAACGAAACAATCCTCGAGAAAGACGCAGTTACCATGGGAATGAGCGAAGGTCAAGGATAGGAAGTGAGAGAGGGAGAAGTGGGGAGCGAGAGAGAGAGAGAGAGAGAGAGAGGAAGGAGAAAGCGCTCTAAATCACAGAAATACACTCAGGAATCTGCATGCTGAAGCAGTGCAGCAAGGGTAAAACTGGTGTGATTGCAATGTCACAGTGATTAATGTAGTGTAGCATCTTAACATCCTGGGGAGTGAGGCTCACGGGGAGGAGGGATGGCCTGCACCTGACACATCTCAAATGTCATGATTGGAGGAGAGAGAAAGGGTTGAAAGGTCAAGCTGTGTGATTTGATGCAATGGCCTTTCTCGGCGGGGCCAGACCTGAAGGCAGGCAGATAGCCCCGGTAGAGAGTAATTAAAACTCAGTGGGGGAGGAAGTATCAGCAGAAACACGATTGAAAGCATGAAAGTGCGATTTTACAGTATAGATGCTGGCAGCTATTTCTCTGCAGCTCGTCGGCCCTCCCCTTCTCTCTCTCTGTGTCTCACTCATTCTCTCTCTCACCACTTGAGACTCGCCTCTTTTCTGTCCTACTATTTTGACTCTCTCCACCTCCCTGAATCTGTCACTCTCGCCACCCTCCATCGCGTAGTGAGAAAAACTCCACTCTACTCTAACACTTAATAACAGGGCTGAAGTGTAGCTGGGATCTGAGGATACAGAGCCGACGGAGGAAGAGAGCAAGATGGGAAACCAGATTAGAGTAAACTAATTACAAAAACAGCAACTATCCAGTTAGAGCAGCTAAAAAACAAGGTAATCGGATCACAGATGCTAAAAACAGAGGAACAGGAAAAGACGATGACGATAACACTTAAAATACAATCCATAGATTGGAATAAATTGTTTGTTTGACTTTAGATTCCATAGGATTTCCATAGGATCCAAAAGTAACTGAAAGTTAAAATACTTGCTGGAGTGATAGTTAGCCAGTGGATTATGGTACTGGTTACATTTTTATCCAGGTAAAAATGCGGGTGTGTGTGTGTGTGGGGGGGTTATTGGCTTCTCTTTTTTGACAAAAATAAACATCCAGATAGTATCTGTATTTACACACTAACGTTAACTCCATAGACTGTGATATGCTAGCCAGATAGCATACTTCATCATATCTACACATAAAGAAATATCTGTGAGTATTCACATTTAATTTAATGAACACAGGCTGACTTGTAGAAAGTTAATAATACTAAATCAAACGTCCGTGGTGCCAGGCCCAGCAGCTGCAGTACCCCAGTCACCCCAGCCGATGAACCGGTCCCAACTGAAGAAGGAGGAGGTGAGTGGCACCGTCAATGACAGTCAGTTACTATAAGACAATGTTATGTTGGTAAAAAGGCTTCCCTCTCTTTTTCTATGTCTCTTTCAAATATTAAGCATAACTCAGGTCACTTTTAGTGAGCTAGATAAGTGAGCTCCATATGTTGCATGCAAGTAACACTGCACAGTATTATACCTCCATAGCTTTACTGCCAGTAAGACCTAAAAGTATTGCTAAGAAAGCCCCTGTATACTGTAAACTGTATTCTAGCATATTCCACACACACACAGAGACAGACACCACATACTAACAAACCAACATATTTCACATAAACCACGTTCTCAGAAAAATTCCAATCCAATCCACCCAAACAAGGCTGCGTACTGTTGTGCGGGTGTGTCATGAAAATAATAATCTACTTGGATTTCAACTCCAGCTTGATTTTAAAGGAATGCTGCCACTTTTTGGTAAAGAAAGTTTGTTACTGGCGTCTGGGTGGCTGTTAGAAAGACAGGGTCAGGGTCAGTCACATGATCCCTACAGGCATCAATAAAGTAACTTTTTGTGTATGTGTAACTATATTTCTAGTATCTCATGAATTAGAATTTTATGGATTGTAAAGCTAAACAAACCTAATGATGAAAGACGTTTTCTGTTTTGCAAAGGACGGTGCAACATGCAAGATACAGAGCGGTTTTCATCATGTCTATTGGTGCAGCTCGCGCCTCTTTCAAGTCTTTAATGCATCATTATTGCTGCGAGGAAGCGTGTGCATATCAAGTGGAGAGGTTGCACGAGGAGCTTGGAACTTTTTCATGTTCAAGTTCAAGGTGTAGCATTAACCACGGGGAGGTGGAGTTCTACCTGTGCACATTTCCACCATCAAATCGTGTCACGAGACCTTTCTCTAAATGATGTTTGGGCCGAGTTCAAAGCCGAGGCCGTTCAAAGGAAATCTGATTGAATTTTCGTTTAGTCAGGTTAGAAATGTGATCACACCAAAGTCATCCTGTATTTGCACCCCACCCTTAGAGATACCCAGGAAGACTGGCTTTTGGATCACTAAAGACTCTTTTCAGTCCATCCAGAAAAAAATGCCAGTCTTTCCTCGCAGTTCTCCGGCTCACTCCCTCATTTGGGGCTTACGATCCCTTGGACAACTACTGGATCGTTAAATACAGGGCCAGGTCTTAAAAAAGCTACTACCTAGTCATTGCTAACCAAAGGGCTTAGTATGGGTTGGATCAACTTCAACTTAACTTCATGAATTTTCCAACGTAATTCACTACTTATACCCTCACAAAAAAGAGCCAAAGTGATCTTGTAACAATTTTTAGAAGGATACTACACAAATTTCACAGCAAAACTCCCAAAAGTCCCTATGGGATATTATATGAATGTTATAGTGATACCAGAGGAGATTAAAAAAATACCATAAAGAACGATAAGGTCATTATTGAGTACCACAGACACAGTATAAGTCCCTCTAGGAATATTAAAGCAATATTACAGTCATATTTTTGTAAGGGGAAAGGCTTGCACATTTTCTTGGGAGATTTTGGGAGAGATGGTTCCCACTTGACACAGACGACACTTTAGCATTACTAAATGATAAGTGACTGCTTTCCATTTCCTAGAAGCTGCTAGCCGACACTGGCATGAAATCTATGTTTCATAACCTGGAAAGAAGCCTTGGATGTTTGGCAATATATATGAACACACTGCGGTTCAACCGATGTGGGTTTTTGAAGGCTGATACCAATATTTTTGTATTGACGCTGCGGATAGTGATATTTTCTGCTGATATTCACTCTTTAACTTGGAGCATTTTCAAGCCCCCAAATATACAAGTATTATAATATATAAGTATTCAGTTTTTCCCACATAATTGTGTTGTCGTCAGGCTGGAAAAGCCTCTGAAGCAGCATTTTGACCATCACTGGACACTAAAACTCCCCTCTGAATCCCAGACCAATGAAATGATTTAATGGTGTCGCAGCTCTATAAGGCAGGGTGACCCAAGCCTCTGTCACACATTACTGCCTTTTAAACAGAGGATTCATTAACAAAATATTGAACAATTAAATGAAAAAAAAAAATGTGCAAAGAAAATCAAATTTCATTGCTTGGTTTACAGACTGTTTTTATCCGTGTTATCGCCCCTGTGGACCAAATTGATATATATCGGTGGAACCCTGAAGCCCAGCAGGAGAGGGGCTGGAGCGTTAGCCTACATTTGATCCAGTGTGTTGGTATGTGTCCTCATAAATGCAACGAAGACATGGCCAAGGATTTTTTTTCCCCCCCCTTGGTAAATGGCTGTAACTGACCGTTTGTGTTTACATCTGCTGCAGCCAAAGAGAGTAAACAGAGTGTGAGAAAGAGGTACAACAACCGCTATTCCAAACGCTGCAAAACAAGCAAAAGAATGAGCCAAAACCAACCCCCCCCCCCCCTCACACCCCCCCGCACTAACTCTCTTTCTGTCCATTGCAGAAAGGGAGGAAAGTGAATGAGTCACCCACCACCCTCCCCATCTCTCCCCCCTACTCTCTCCCCCATTGCTTTATTGAGGCAGCTGCACCCTTTGACCTTTATGCTTGTGGAATGTGTGTGTTGTGTGTGTGTGTGTGTCTGTGTGAGTGTGTGTGAGGGCCGGTTTTAGGGGGGGTCGGTTGGGGGGAGGCAGGCAGGCAGGGTGGGTTGGGTGGGGGGCGGGGGGGGGGGTCTCTTTTTCTCCCCACTACAAAAGCTGTCAGGGGGAACAATAAGCATGGAGAATGGTGTGTGTCCAGGGAGGCACTGAGCCGTGTTAGCGTGCAAACCAGGCAGAGAGGGAGAGAGAGAGAGAGAGAGAGAGAGAGAGAGAGTGGCCGACCGAGATTGTGAGAGAACGAGGGAGAGCGAGAAAGAGAGAGAACGAGGGAGGGAGAGACAAACGAGGGAGAATGAGAGGAGAGTGTGAAAGGGAAAATATGAAAACGAAAGGCAGCAAAATGGGATTATGGAAGAGAAAGAGAGAGAGAGAGAGAGAGATGGAGAGGGAGAGTCAGACAGAAATAGGGAGGGAGAGAGAGAGAGAGAGAATGATGCGAGGGAGAGACAGAAGAGAGCAGAGGGGTATTTGTTTTGTCTAGCCTCACTCTTAAACGCTGAACTTCCGTTGCCAAAGGAAACAGAACACAAGGCCCAGTATCAGGACGTGTGTGTGTGTGTGTGTGTGTGTGTGTGTGTGTGTGTGTGTGTGTGTGTGTTGTGGGGCCAGCATACCAAAGGGGCCCTGCTCCTCACTGTACCAATGACATCAGTTCTGGTAGTGCTTTGCTTCCCCAAAGGGGTCCTTTAAGTTTACTTTCTGTGTGTGTGTTGGTTTTTGGTGCTGCACGTGCATGTGCGCGCGTGCCGTGCTTTTGCTTTCAAATAGGTCATTTCAGGTGTAGGCAACGGTAGCGCACACTCTGCGGGGCTACAGAAAAAGGGTTTTCGTCACGCTTTGTTTCAAAGACGGGGGGGGGGCAGGGGGGGGGTTTGTTTTGGTGTGTGTGTGGTTGTGTGGGGGTGTGGGGGGGTGAGTGTTTGAACAGTTGGAGGGGCGTAAAAGGGGGGGGTTTTGGGTAGTTGAGGGGATTTGAATGTGTGTGTTTGTGTTTTGCGGTAATGTGGTTTTTTTTTTTTTAGAGTATCCGGGTTTTTGCTCCCCACCCCCCCCCCGAAATTTTTCTGGTGGGGGAGGGGGTTTTGGGGAATTTGGGAGGGGAGGGGTTTAAATGGTGGGGTAAAATCCTGGGGGGGCCCCTTTTTTTGGGATGGGGGGGCAAAAAGGGGGGAAAGGGGAAAGGGGGAAAAAAAAAACCCCAAAAACTAAAGGGGGAAAAGAGACGGGAAAAATTAAAGGGCCCCCCCCCCAAAACCCAAAAAAAACCAAAAACCCCAAAAAAAGGGCAATTTAATTTTAAAAAGGGGAAACCCTAACAATGTTGAAAATGGGAAAAAAAAAAAAAGGGAAATTTTTAAAGTTTTCCCCCCCATTTAAAAAATTTTTTTATGAAAAATAAATTTTTTTTTTTTTTCCCCCGTCCCCCGTTTTTTAAATTTTTTAAAAAAAGTTGAAATTTTTTTTTTTGTGATTGATAAAAATTTGGTTTTTTTAAAAAAAAAAAAAAAAATGTTTATTTATTTTTGGGGAAAATTTTCCCCCAAAAAAATAACCCAAAAAGACACAAAAAAAATTAACATCACGCAAACATGCTGTACCTACAAACCCTTTTTTAAGGAAGGGGCCCCCAAAACCCGACAGGGCACCACCCCAACCCCAAAAACCCCAAGCATTTCCCCAAAAACCCAAAAACAAGGGGATAAATCCAAGATAGAAATCCCCCGGGTTGTGTCCACATGTCGTCAAAATTTTTTTTTTTACTCAAAACACCAAAACCACACAAAACCCCCTTCCCCCCCTTCCCCCCCCCCCCCCTTTCCCCCCCCTTCCCCCCATTTTTTGAAACCCTTTTTTTCTTTCCCTCCCAAAAATTTTTGGGATGGGAACGTTGATGGGATGGTGAAAGGGCAAAAAAATACTCCAGTTTTATCTAAATGGGAATAGAGACTGAAACAATCTGAGATGAAGCTTTTCCACAGTGCAACACACACACACACACCCCTACAAGTACGCACATGTGTACACTTAACACACACGCAAGTCCGTATGCAATGTACATGAACACACATGGACACACGCACAAACACATACGAGTACACATGTTAGCATGTACACACACTCATACATGCTTCACATTATGCACAAACACGTACACATTAAAGATGCCAACTCACACCTGCACAAAGTACCTACACGTACTTTACACACGGGATACAAACGGAAGTACGTATGCATGCACATGGATGTATGTGAACACACGTAGATTCAGACTACCAAACACATTATGCGCAAACATACACACACACACACACACACACACACACACACACACACACAATCCACAAAGTACCTCCATGTATACACAGACACACATGCAGGATGCCCATACAGTTCTTTAAGCTAATCCCAGACGAGACACATTACAAACTACTGTAAAGCTATACACGCACACATGCATGCTCACACATCCACAAACTGTTGTGAAGTGATGCACACATGCACACATGCGCACACACACACACACACACGCACACACACACAGCAGTAGCTGAGTGTATCTGCAGTCGCGACTGAGCACAGGGAGGATAACGTCCTTAAGACCTGAGAAATCCACCGGCGCTTCCGTCGTCTGCTGACATGCCTCGCTCTATGTTTTTTGTTTATTCTTCTGATGAAACAGGTGGTCTCTGTAAAGATCCGACACCCCCCCATCCCTCCCCCCCATCCCTCCCTCCCTCCCTCCCTCCCTCCCTCCCTCCCTCCCTCCCATTTTTTCCGTAACCTTTTTTTCTTTTCTCTCCACAATAGCTGAAGGACACTTTTTTTTTCACCCAATGCTTTCACGGTATCCCGAATGTCCCCCTTCTCTCCTCTCCTCTCCTCTCCTGTCCCGTCCTCCCTCCTCTATTAGCAGCCACCCCTCCTCCTCCTCCTCCTCCTTCTCCTCTAACCCCCCCCCCCCTCCCCTCCTCTCCCTCTCTCTCTGCTCACACAACAGCTGCCAGTGTCCTTTGGAGGGAAAATGGTGCGTGTCCAAAACAACTGATCTCTCTCTCCTCTTCCTCCTTCTCTGCCTCATCCTCCTCCTCCCTCTCGCTCTCCTCCTTCTGTGCCGTCACCTCCCTTCCCCTCCCTTCCCCTATCGACCTGTTATCCTCCCCCCCCCCCCCCCCCCCCCTCTTCCACTCTGTGCAGTTGAAGCGTGTACCACATTACATTCAGGCAGGCAGGCAGGAAGGCAGAGAACAGTGGTGATGGGAGATTTCCTGTCTGCCAGGCGTGCACATGTGAAGGTCCCTGGTTGCCTTTATCATCTCGCCTGACAGATACACTGATAGCACCATGGCGCACGAACACACTGATGCTTACACACACACACACACACACACACACACACACACACACACCCTCACACAGGGCCAGAGCAGACAGAGACGATTAGGGTGACGTTCACTCGAGAGCAGTTCCTTCGGCCGGACGGGTTAAACTCACGGACGCAAGCGCTGAGTAGACAAATGTACACATCCAGAAGATTGGATGTGCTCCTTCTGCCATGTGATTTCTGTCTGGGATATGAAGGAATCACACACACACACACACACACACACACACACACACACGCACACACGCAGAGGTGCACTCATGCGACTACAATGGTTTCTCACGTACAGTTCTGGCGGAGGGACAACAATCGCTGAACAGAGTGCCATTGTTGTTATTGTCAGATTGAGCAAAGCAAACTGTCATGCAGAAGAGGAGGAACACACTCACGCATGCACACGCACACGCACACACACACACACACACACACACACCTTGCTGACATGTCTAGGACAACGCCGGTGATTGTAACCAAAAGTAATACACTCGCACTCTAAAGCGCCTTCTGAGGCTCGAGGCACAATCGAAGGTCTGAGGGGTGTGTGTGCATGTGAGTGTGTGTGTGTGTGTGTGTGTGTGTGTGTGTGTGTGTGTGTGTGTGTATCTTTGTTGTATTCACCCAGGTGTTTAAGGGGTTTGTTAAGGGCCTTGTTTTATTTTGTCCTCTGCGGCAGTGTGATAGAGGGAATTTCATTATGCAAATCTATGTCTCTCTGCTGATGAGCATGCCCTCAGGCTTCTGTCTCACAAACAATAGCTCACACACACACACACACACACACGCTCTGTCGCACGCACTCACGCATAGACACCTGCTCAGACAGAGACACAAACCCCTTGCACGCATGCAGTCTGTGTCTGTGTCGCACACACACACACACACACACACACACATCCTCAGACTCACACTCACGAAAACATGCGTGACTATGCCACACAGACACGGTCACGCATATCATGTCTGAGACTAGAGGCACGGCAGGGGTCTGTGTGTGTGTGTGCGTGTGTGTGTGTGTGTGTGTGTGTGTGTGTGTGTGTGTGTGTGTGTGTGTGTGGTGAGGCTAAGCGGGGCTACTCGGGGTTACAAACCATTTCCCCCAATTCCCTTGTACATCGCTGCACCAGACCCTAACCCCAATAATGCATTTATACCCCTCACCCCGCCAACATGCAGATATGCACACACACACACACACACAACAACCACAGTGACACACACACACACAACAACCACAGTGACACACACACACACACAAACAACCACACACGAAAAACTAGCACACATACATGTATTGACACACATGAAAGCTAGCACGCAAAACATAGTGCAAAGAATACATGCAAAAGGTCAAAACACACACGCACACACACACACACACACACACACACACACACACACACACACACACACACACACAAAGGGAGCCCTACCCCATGTGGATGTGACCCAATGACCCTGCTGTCACACATAGTGCCCATCTGCCACAGAGAGGCACAGAGGTGGGGGGTTGGGGGTTGGGGCATGAGGGAGGGGGGGTGAGGTCGGGGGGAGATTTAGGGGTAAGAGAGTGCACCGGAGGGGTGGGTGGGGGCGGGCAACAGAGCAAAATAGGGCGCTGAGGAGCAAAGAAAGAGTTTGTCTTCACGGTAAATTTGGAGTTCACTTTTGCACAGATGTTGTATTTGGTGCCCAGAGATGGTTTAGTGGTTTAGTCCCCCACCTCCAGAACCACATGTACCCACGCTGTCCTGGGAGCCGTCCAGAAGCGTCTGTCCTCCTTAAACTGGGTCCCGCTCAGCCCTCCGATGGTCCCAATAAAGAACATTCGAAGGGAAGTAGGCTGCCTACTAACCTGAATGTAAAACAGATGAGAAACAGGGGGAGCAAAGACGACAGAGGCAAGGGAGGAGTGAAGGGGGGGGGGGGGGTGATGGGGGGTGATGGGGGGGGTTGTCAGGTAAAAATCGCAATCCAGTTTTGGTGGTTTTCATGTTTTAACTTCCACTGAAGGATTACATGCTCTCCTCTCTGGGTTGAGGACATTTACAACCCTTTGGGCTTATTGAAACCCTTTCAAAAACCCATTGGATAAACTCAAAAAATGCATGGTCATCATTAATTCCTGAAAAGTTGACGTTTTGGAGATAGAAGGTTTTCCTCTGACTGTGACGAATTGTAGTAATCCATTACAGTCAAATGGAAACTTTCATGGAAACTCTTTTTTTTTTCTTTGGCACACAGGAATAGAAAGAGTTTCAAAACAGAAACTGAGTATGATGGGTCTCTTCTGCCTGTTGCCACGGTTACAGCGCTATATGGATTTGCCAGAATTGGCCTTTTATTTTATATCAGATATCGGTTGTCCATCACCAATATGATGGAAGTTCCTCTTGACCACAGCTACATAAAAACAGTCTGTAAAACCTACAATGAAAATGTATTTTCTCTTCATATTTTCTGTTCATATAGATGCTAAATTATGTTTTTTGGAAACTAATTCTCAATTTAAGGGCAGTAGTAGTGGTTCACCCTGCCTTAAAGAGCTGCTAACCCTGAAAGAATTCAGTCTGGGTTTCAGCGGAGAGTTTTAGTGTCCCATGATGTCCATGAATCACTCTGCCAAGAATAAAATTCTCTAGGAAACACTGAATATTTGTAATTCTTTGGCATGAAAATGGTCAAATTTAAACATTGACACAAAATTGACTTCAACCTAATAATATATCAGCAACAGTCGTAGCTTTTGAAAACCCCACATCGGTCAAACCCCGGTGGGAGGTGATGTCGCAGTTGGAGGAGGAGGAGGAGTAGGAGGAGGAGGAGGAGGAGGAGGAGGAGGAGGTGTAAAGTGGAGAGGAAGAGAGAGAGGAGGGCGGGCAGGTTGTGGAGTGGGAGTGCAGGGGGTGCGAAGGGTATCCAGAGGGGACCAACCGTAGTGGTGTCAGACAGGGGTGCTGCCAGCATACAGGCTGCCAACACACACCAGGAGCCAGACACACACACACACACACACACACACACACATTGCCTGGCCCTAAATACGTGACTAACCCTGCCAACTGTACCCCGCCCCCCCGAACGCCCTGAAGACCCAATCTGGAATCAGCGTGCAGCGACCACTCCGGTGCCAAGCTCGCCCTGCTGCTGGCCTCGCTCGTTGTTTAATTCACTTAAGGAGAGATCGACCGAGTCTCTTCACACAAACACGTCTGTCGTGATGCTCGGAGCTGGAAACGCGTTCCCGAAGCCGTAAATTGTCGGAGCGTATTATTCTAGTATTATTATTTGGAAACACCGGAGGAAAATCCATCTGGATGTTATTCTGGGAGCTTTGAGTTGCTCGTTCAGAGTTGCTCGTTTCCCCCCCGTCAGCGAGCACGAGCCTTTGAGGACCTATGTGTATGTAACCACAATTTATGAACACCCAAGGGTGCTCTGGTGGCTCGGCAAGACACGTACCATTTACTCCTGATGTTGTGGTTTCTAATACTGCTCATGAGCTTTATCGCGTCATCCCCTCTCTCCTGTTTTCTCTACAGTCTCTTTCAAATGGCAGAAACGCCAAAAAAATGAGCTTGATTAATCCCAGAATGCATCTCTGAACCTCCTCAGCCCAGCCCAGCCCCCCCCTCCCACCTCCCAGCGACATTAACCCCTCACCCCCTTAATTCCCTAATCATGTTTATGTAAATGTAATTTGTATGTACCGTGTGTATGTAATGACTATCTGCTATCACCTTTGGGACAGGCCTCGCTTATATAAACCCATTTCTCTATCAGGGCGAGGCTGACGGAGAATATACGGAGCACGAAGGTGGGAGACGAAATCGCTTTGACTGTTTCAGACGAGCTCGAACTGTTTCCACATCTTGTTACATAAAGGCTGTATTGGTTTTGCTTTGACTACCGCGGGTACGATCGATCCTCTCACTCAAACGCCCAATAAAGAGCAGGCCTCGGTTAGTGTGCGATCTCTACCGACAGCCACGGAGGTATTGTGGGTGAATGAAGGCCGGTCCCCAATAAAAAAAAAAAACGGCATAAATACTGAAAAGGAAGATTTTCATAGCTTAAAACATGGTTCAATTAGCTCAAATATCACAAAATGTATTGCCGGAAGGAGACGTTCCGTGTAGTAGACCTTGTGACATGTGTATCTCGTTGCCATGGATACGGGTAGAGCCTCGAAATTCATTACCAAACATAACTCGACTGCTTGGATCGCTCTACAGCATTGCTCCTGTTTGCTAGTCAATACGTGACAGAGGGCTTTCTTTGAATCACTTCTGTGGCTTTGGCAGTTTGTGTTTGATGTTGTGATGCTGCGAGACGTTCTTTGATAACGTGGGTTATTTTTTTGCATGATTTATTCAGACAGATATTCATTATAGTAGTAGTAGTAGTAGTAGTAGTAGTAGTATCTGACATCAGTTCCCTATTCCAGTAATATTTTTAGGCTTTAGGCAGAAAGAGAGAGAGAGTTGGAGGTAGTATGCATTCAATTTCTGTCACTTTTAGGCATACCGGGTACTGTGGCATGCCAAAAGAAATACTGGCCTGCCTCTAATAAAGGCCCGCTGCTCCCTTTTGTTGAGACGGGAGATCGCTCCTCTGCAATCTTCCCGTGTATACGTTTTGATATCCAAACAGCAAGATGGATGCAAACAGAATCGCGTCGGCACCGGAACGAGCATCCAACACTTTGCTAAACAAACGCCGTCCCGTTTCGCCTGTAAACGACTTCCTATTACAAACACATGTTGGAGATGAATCACTCTTTAGTTCAACTCTCAGAAAGGACATTTCAGACAAGTTCCCCCTCCTGTTTTCCATTTGGCTGTTTAATTGTCTCAGCGCTGTCAACAGACTATCAGGGTAATTAGCCATGACTGCACAACAACACAATCAGACAGACAGGAATGAACTGCAGCCTCTGAACATGATACTTAGAGAGAGGCAGCGGGGTGGGAGCGACTCTATGTATGCACAAGCATGCACATGTGCGGGCACATACAGACACACGTATATACTCACACACACACACACACACACTCTCACACAGTCATTACCGTGCCCTGAGTACATAGTTCCATGCCACACATTATATTTCCTCCTCCAACCATAACCCTCCGCCCACCTCCTCCTTAATCCTTCTACCTCTTACAACTCTCTCTCTCTCTCTCTCTCTCTCTCTCTCTCACACACACACACACTTACACACACACTCACACAGTTACAAAACCAAAACCTAATTTCCTCTGCGCCTCGAGCTATAGGAGCAGTGTTAATTGCGAGAAGGTGGGGAGTGAGCAGGGGTGTGTTGTGTGTGTGTGTGTGTGTGTGTGTGTGTCTTTGCAGGAACATGAGCTTTATAGGTGTTTATAAGCCTTTGAAACTGTATATGTGTGTGTTTCTGGGTGTGTGTGTGTGTGTGTGTGTGTGTGTGTGTGCACGCTCATTCCATTTAAGTGTGTAGGCAGTCTCTCCTATGCCAGTCTGGGCATGACTCCAGGGTTTCCTGTGCCACCTGGGCATCTGTGAGTCCTAGTGGGTAACATCCCAGCTGGAGTGTGAGGTTCTGTGGGTTTGTGTGTGTGAGTGTGTGTGAGTGTGTGTGAGTGTGTGTGTGTGTGTGTGTGTGTGTAGTGTGTGTGTGTTTATCAGCTGGGGAGGGGCCGCCCATGATGAGCCAACAGCAAACACCATTGTCTTATCCTTTCTGAGCCAGGGGGCCCACACACACACACACACACACACACACACACACACACACACACACACACTGTACATCTGGTTACCTCCCGACTCCGTGCATGCCCCTTTTCTCCTCCTCCTTTTATAAGCACTGGGAGTCGAGCCACTCCTTTGAAAAACGGCACCAATAAAAGAAACACCAGGAATTAAGAAAAAGAAAAAAAGAAGAAGTCGATTAAACAGCCGCCATTAAGTAGCCAATGAAGCTTCCTGCACCGGCTTGCTTAGACTGCATATACACCATTAGCTGCTCAGGCCACGGCGGCCTCAAAGGCACCCCCCAACTCAAAGGTCATCTGCATCCGTTAGGCAGAGATAATATTCCACTATTTGAGCATAAACATAACAACATAACAAAGGGCACAAGCACCCACACTTGTGAGCAAAAGATGACGCTGACATGAGGGTTGCTCTTGTCTCTCGTCCCCTCTCAAAACACACTCTGACCTCGGTGGTAAAAGTTTGGTTCAAATGTAATCAGCAGGAATTTTTATTTTGGGGCAAACGTACATAAATATAAATCATGTTAAGTATAGTATCAAATTGTTCTACGTTATATGAGGATTGGGTTTTTTAATGAAAAGGAATATAAATAAATGCTTTTCTTAAATTACATGTAGTTGATTTATGTTTATGTGGCTGGTTATGATGAGCTATGACTGGTTTACCCTCCTTTTTATTCAATACTACATCGCTGGTAATAATTCATATAGTTAACAGGTAACAGAGGTAATTGGAAATATAGTTATAGGTAATAGAGGCACTTTGTAATATAGTTAATAGGTAGTAGAGGTAATTGGTAATATAGTTATAGGTAATAGAGGTACTTTGTAATATAGTTAAGAGGTAGTAGAGGTAATTGGTAATATAGTTATAGGTAATAGAGGTACTTTGTAATATAGTTAAGAGGTAGTAGAGGTAATTGGTAATAGAATTTGGTGATATTGCTGTTGGCAGGAATGGGGATGCACAAATAGGAGAAATGAATGTCAATAAAAAAGAGGGCTAAGAGAAATAAACATGTAATGAAAGATGCTGTTAGTCATAACTGGGGGTGAAATTGCCCGAGTGAAGTGGCTCAAAATGTTGCCGTCTCTCACTGGGATGATTATGGGAAAGCGTGCCAAGGCTTTGTTGGTGAGAACAATTTAAAGAGCACTCAGGTAGGGGTCAACAGCTCGGTGTGAGCAGAAACACCTCAGGGTTGAAACAATATACCCAGCCCCGATACAACAATATGGCCTCAGGCGGCACTCGCACGTCGCACGTCGCACGTGCACGCGCACACACACCCACACACGAACACACCCCTGCCCTCTGTACAGTGTTGAAACTCTCAAGCTGATCGCCCGCTCTGATCTGTTTGCTGTATGCGAGTCTGTAGATGGGCTTCATGTGTCTGTGTGTGTCTGTATGTGCACATCAGTGTTGGGGGCAGCTCACGTTACCTTTTTGTGGTGAATAGTAACTTAATACTATTCATAATAATAGTAGCTTTTCAGTTCTCATAATACATTTTTAGTTACTTTTTAAAATTAGTATGACATTACTTTTGTTAGGGCAAATGCAAATCTGCAGTCTTGTGCAGACAACATCTGCTGGTTGAACACAATCTAATCTGCTTGATGTCAATGAGATTGTCTTGCTCTTTTAATAACAGTCGTGCGTTGCATTTAAAAACAGTGATCAACAACACACTTGGCAGCACAGGCCACATTGCTCAGGCGTGCTTTTAAAGTGGGCAAAGAGTAACTATGTCACATATCTGACACTTTTACAAGTACAGCAGCGAATTACTTTTAAAAGTAACTGTTGCAGACTGGGGGGAGGGTGGGGGGTGAGGCGTATACGGCTGTGGTGGTCCGACCTGCGGGGACAGAGGGAGGTGCGCCTGCCTCAACTCCCGCCTTTGTCCCTGTCTGTCACGGCCCCCTGGTTGTAGCGAGCTTGCGACACTCGGGGCCGTGACAGACAGAGACAAAGGCGGGAGTTGAGTCACATTCGCACACAACAATATTGATTCGGCCCGATCTTGACGGCCACTCTCAGCACCGTCTCCGTCGGCTGGCGCTCCTCCCTCTGTCCACCAGAAGCCGGCCAGTCCGCCAGGCTTCCAGGAGCATCCCGATCCAACCCCGACTGGCCAGCTCTTGCAGGCTGCATCCTCCGCGGACCTGGTCGCGCTGGCTCTCTCCGTCGCATAGTCCGACTCCGTCACCCATCACCCCCCTCTCACACATGCACACGCAGGTTAAAAGGACCCCGGTTGCAATCGGCCTTAATTGGCCGCAGCCGGTGCCGGAGACAGAGAGAGTCAGTCCACTGACTCAACTCTTTCCTGGATCCAGCCTACGCCTACGCCTCACTCCACACCCTCCCACCGGTCTGCCACAGTAACCTTCCCCAACACTGGTGCACATACTGCAAGTGTATTTGTGTGTGTATTTAATCTGTGCGCACGTGCGTGTGTGTGTGTGTGTGTGTAAAAGGGTTTGGGGAATCGACAGGGGTCCCGGGAGGCTGATTAGTAGACCCTACCAAATGTCATTAGGATTTAATGAAAAAAGCTAATGTATAATAAAGTGAATGGGCTGTTACATTACCACAGCGTCCAGACTGTTGGCACATCACCACTAAGTGTGTGTGTGTGTGTGTGCGTGTGTGTTTGTGTATACCAGCACCACACTAAATATCTTAGGAGAAGATGGCATGATAGAGATAGGAGTGAGTGCTGACCACACGCCAGCATTAGTGTGTGTGTGTATGTGTTTGTCTGTGTGTACACATTTGTGTATATGTGGGTGTGCATATGTGCTTGTGTTTGTTGTGTGTGCGTATGTATGTATGTATGTACATGTACATGTATGTACATGTGTGAGCATGCCTGTGTGAGCACATGTTTGAAGAAGAAGATTCATTTATTCACATTACGGGTGTACACATGCACTAACACACACAACACACACATGTAGGGGTAGTGACCGCCGAACACAACGGGCAGGAAAGACCCATGTGAGCACGGGAGATAACCCACCTGGGGCCCCCCAGAGTCAATAGCTAGGGATTGGGAATCGAACCCAGGACCTTCTTGCTGTGAGGCAGCAGAGCAAACATCATCTTTCTGTGTGTGAACATGCCTCTGATTGTGTGTGTAGTCCTGTGTGCGTATGTGCCTGTGATTGTGTGTGTGCAGGGCCCTGTGTGTGTATGTGTGTGCATGCACATGTGAGTGTGTGTGCAAACATTCTTGTGTGTATATGCACCTATATATGTGTGTGTGTGGGGGATGTATGCATGTGTGCATATGTGTCTGTGTGTGTATTCACATACATGCCTGGGTTTGTGTGTGTGCGCGCCCATACATGGGTGTACTGTGTGTGTAGGCATGTGCGTATACTTGTATGTGTACCTGCGTGTGTGAATACATGCCTTGTCTGGATGTGTGTGTGTGTGTGTGTGTGTGCATGTGTGCGAACGTCAAGCTTATTATAACATAAAGTGTGCGCATGTGTCCAGATATGCATATAAATATTAGTGTGTGTGTGTGTGTGTGTTCGTACGTGCCTGTACTTGTATGTGTGTGTGTGTGTGTGTGTGTGTGTGTTCGCTCTCCATCTACATTTTTCTAAATGTAATATCAGTGGCAGGGCAGGGGAAGTCAGAGTGCTTTTATTCAGCGTCTGATACGGTAATCACAGTGAGGGAGTGAAGTAATAACTGTCTAGTATGCCGCCATTTAACTACTGTGGCCTTGACTCCACTATTGACTGCATTAGAGGCGTCGCATTCAACTTCGTTACACGTGTGTGTGTGTGTGCGTGTGTGTGTGTGTGTGTGTGTGTTATGGCACTGTGAATAGGGTTGCGGAGTGCAGCGACTGGTTGGTTATTGTTGCCGGCTGTTAAACGTAAGAAGTGTATAAAAAGGCCTCGTCATTCCTAGACGTTAAACGGCTGTCTGTCTTCCTTTTCCTCCGCAGGGACCGTGGCAAAGGGCGAACGAGTGTGTGCGTGTGTGTGTAATCATCCTCTCTCTCTCTCTCTCGCTCTCGCTCTCACAAAATCCCCATCATCAAGTCCCACCAGAATGACTGAATATTTACTTTCATTTAATGTTACTGTCCCAAAGACGTCTGGCAAAAGGAGACGCACACGCACACACAAACACACACGCACATATTCTTGCACACACACACACACACACACACACACACACACACACACACACACACACACACACACACACACACACACACACACACACACACACACACACACACACACACATACACAGCCTGCACTACCCATTTAATTAAGCACTCTATGAATTATTCAGTTTGAGCCTCTGGGCAGAAGATAATTATAACGATCAGGATAATAATGTTTATTTTGCTTTTTATTGTATTAAGACATCACAGGCACACCATCACCATTCTAATGGGGGGGGGGGGGGGGGGCGGGGGCACTGTCTGTGTGTGTGTGTGTGTGCGGGGTGGGGTGGGGTGCTTGCATTTGCATGTGTGTGAAAAGTTAATACAAAAATGTAGTCGCTCAGGACGTTAGACAGAAATGAATGAAAAAGGTGTGTGTGTGCATGTGTGTGTGCATGTGTGTGTGCATGTGTGTGTGCATGCGCTTATCTGTGTGAGTGTGTGTCGCCATTTTTGCATGTATGCCGTTTGGCCTAGAGAAAGAGACACTAACTAATAACCAGTGCCAGATATGCACTATATATATGTTGCATGTGACATGGAAGACCTG
>JAXDDW010000051.1:452500-477500 GCA_034670385.1 Hoplostethus mediterraneus | reverse complement strand
TGGACTGGATGCCTTACAAATACAATAACACAGTCCTACCATCTGAAGTAAGATGCAGGTCTCTCCTCTCCTTCAGTTTGCAGCCGTTTACGGTGTTCAACAGGCTTCAACGGGCACATCCAGGTGCATCCAATATACCAACGATTGGCATTCATCAAATATACACCTGTTCTACGAACAATTCGAGGTTTCCCGCACGTTTCATGAATCCCACGTTCGTGTTTTAGTACGCACACATACGACAAATTTACAAATAATCTATGAAAACATTCGTGAATGAGGCCCATTGTCTTTACCCACCCATTTGTATTCAGGGTCATGGGGCTGGAGCCTATCCCAGCATGCATTGGGCGGAAGGCAGGGAAACAACCAAGGCCTTCTTGCTGTTAGACGACAGTGCTAACCACTGAGCCACCGTGCTGCTCTAGCATTCACCTATTTATTTATTATTTAATTCAATTCAATTCAATTAATTCTGCTACCGGCCTAATCAACAAGGCCCGGGCCCCCTGCTAACATGGACTATTGTTATGCACCAATCACCAAGACTAATTCCTTGTATGTGAAAACATATAAACCTGTTTCTGATTCTGATTAATGAATTAATGAAATCAAATCCCATTACTTTTACTTCTTGGAAATTGGGTATTTTTAGTGGTTCCTCCACGGCATAGCAGTAGGCGTACATGAAAATTACAACCAATAATACCATTACACATTTTGACTGTGCACGCTCTCTTTTTGGGTGTTCACCCCCAAAAACCCGTATTTCCTCTTCCAAAGACAGCATGTTTGTTATGGTCCCAACCTGCCCACGTTTAAACAGCCCCTCCCTGTGTGATGTCCCGCCCCAGCATCCTGTTTCAACTGGAAATACAGAAGCAAGACACCATCGAAACGCTGTTTCCTTGTGACTTTAAAGGACTACATCGACTTCTTGGCAGTTTGACCCATTGGTCACCTTAACCAATATGTGACGGGAGGGTTGGCACCACATTCCTCTGAGGTTGGTGTGCATGCTACTACTTTAGTAAGTAAGTAAGTAATCGCAGGCAATCTGCCCTCTGTTTCTGCTTACGTTTAGTCTAGCACCACCTTATGGATGTATTTATAGCAGTAACGGCACAGGAAACAGGAAGTTAGCTGCAGTTTCCTCATTTTAGTGTGTGCTTTTGCCAGCCATGTGTGCGCTAATCGATCTGCATCCATTTTTGTTTTATTGGTTTAAGAAAGTAATGGCTGTAAGTCCTATTCATGTATTGTATGTTTATTGTTCTATTCTAAAGAACATTTGCTGCAAATAATGTTAGGTGTATGACGTGTTTACTAGCTTGTTGCTAGCTTGTGTAGCATAATCAAACAATAGATACCTGCAATAATATCATTGCCACAACCTTTATCACAGTCTGGTTTAGCTTTATGTGAAATAGGAACTTTAGATGACTCATAGTGAGATTTGTTCAGCTGTGTATGTGTTAGGTGCTTTAGCCTACAAATTATAGTAATTACTGTCTTTTTTCTTCTCTCTCTGTAGTTTCACTCTGATTCAGTTAATGTCATTCAACACAGACGCACAGACTCGTATGTTATTATTGAATGGAGTTTGGCTAGCTGTCTATCTGCGTTCCGCTTTTCATGAACACGTAGTGAACGACAATTATCCTGAAAGTGTGAAAATGAGATTTTAGCACTTCTAAGGCTGGGTGGTTACTTCATTGTAATGACTCATTTAGAGGATTGGTAAAATAGACATGAGATTCAACAAAAAGAATGAACATTCAATGGCACTTTGAGCGTAACGTCTTTTGTTTAGACAGGAAGTGGGCAAAATGATTGTGCTGTTGTTGATTCATATTGGAATTCACTCATGATGAAGATTGAGACTGTTTTCAGAAATTATGAATCTACAGGACATAGAATTAAAACCAATACCAGCTTCGGATTATGAATAGGTTTATCTTCATACTTTGGATGATGCTAATCACCTACAATTACTCAACATGCTATAGTACAACATACTACAGCGTTAGCATGCGCTATCCACCAGACCCGCTGATATTGGTGCTAATCCTCTCCTCACATATTGGGTAGCATATCTAAAACTAATGTATCAGTATCTGCAATATACACTGTGAGCCTCAGAGTTTGTAGGATGCAAAAGCGGATTCCCCTTGGTCGTCATTAGTGCTTCCAAACCGTGGATTGTTCCCATTGCAGATACTTGGCCAGCCAGTAGGGCTTAAGGACGACTCCTTCGCGTTGGAACGTGGCCATGCTGGTGAACGGCTATGTCGGTTTGTTTGTTTTGATCCACTCCTCAGCACAGCATGCCGTTTGGAAGACTTTCCCCGGGATTACATATACCATGAAAAGTAGATTACTACACTCACTGGATTCAAACCAAAGGACCGCTGAGAGATGAGGTCTGCTGAGACTGCTCCGATTCAATTACTTATTTTGGCGGCCCGCTTTTTAGGATTGAGATTCTCGTGACTGAGTGAATTCCTCAGAAGACTTGGCTGCGTTTTCATTGTCCAGATCAGTGAATGGTCGGATTCTCGGCAGAAGAGAACAAACAAGACACCTTGAATAGAGCAGCAAAACACGCAGTTTCCGAAAGCTAAGGATCGCTCAGTTAGTCAGATAACTGTGAAAATAGATTCATGGATCTTCACATTAAACTTGGACAATGGTTCTTCCGAATGTTTTGCATGCCTACCGAGGAGCTCTATGTATGAGTAACCCCCACACTGACACACTGACACACACACACACACACACACACACGTACGCCCAGAGCTATCCTAGGAGCTTTTTCTATGCAATATTTCCAAACATTTCTCTGTCTGATTGTCCCGACTGTGCCCTTGAAGAGACCAGCCCGACAACAGACACTGCAGAGATCCTCCCTGTAAAAGTGTTTTTAATTATTAATGCTGGCCCTCCATACTGGCGTAGCTCCAGGCTGCCAGCGGACAGCTACCACATTTCACTCACTGCCATGACTTATTCTCCTAGCACACGCACACACACACACACACACACACACACTAAACACACAAAACATCCCCTAGCACACACAACCATTTGCAGTATTTATTAAAGGTGAACGCACGTACATATAGTACATATACAAGAATGTACACACACACATGTACACACGCAAGCATGAAACCCAGAGTGGACGCGTGGAAGCAAGCGCGTGCACCCACACATGCTACTACTGTATGTTACCACACACACACACACACACACACACACACACACACACACACATCAATAAATGCATCCCCTAGCACACACAGGCCATTTGCAGTATTTCTTCTATTCAGGGTATTTGGCCCAGCTGTCAGCAGCCTGTCAGTATGTTCAGTTGCCAGGCAAACAGACCCTCCTCCCCCCCAATAATAAAATATGCCTTTAAAATGTCACTCGCTCCCCAAAGAGCAAAGGCAGAGGCAACAAATCGATTCACATTAGTTGTTCAATTGACTTTGGCTTGAACCTAGCTCCCGCTCTCCCTGTCTTTCTTTCTTTCTCTCTCTCTCTCTCTCTCTCTCTCTCTGACATCTGTCTGGCTTTCTGTGGCGTTACCCTCACTGCCTCTCTCTCGCTGGGTCACTCTCTCTCTCTCCCCCCCCCCCCCACCGCCTCCCTTTTTTTCATTTTGCCTTTTCCGTTTACAGGTCCGTTGATCTCCTTCCTCCTTCTCACTTCTTTCTCACCTCCTCTCTTTTTTTTCTCCCCCAGCTAATTTAACTGAATGAATGCAGCAGCAGCAGCAGCAGCAGCAGCACAAGCCCTTTTCACTCTCCCCGCTGACCAGCGCCATGGCGGCACTCATTTCAATTTTCACCTTGTTTTAGACTTATCACATTGACATCATTAAGGCTCCCTCTCAGCGGCGTACTCATTCGTTATCCTCGCCATTTTACACCTTTCGATTTTTCTCTGTCTCTCATTTTCTCTCTCTCTCTCCCTCTCCCGTCTCTCTCCTCATCCCTCTCTCTCTCATTGCCAGAGGATTTAAAAGGCTCTCTCTTTCAGAGCAGTGGGTGTCTGGGCTTTGTTTTTTCATCACAGTGACAGAAACCTGTTGGAGCCTCCTTATTCAGAATGAAGGAGTTGGTGATGTGAACCCGTCTCTCTTTTAAAGGGGATACCAGAGCAGCATCAATCACTACTCATTACTCATTTCACATGTAGTTTTATGAGGCTGCTTTACTTATTACTGACACTAGTCCTTATATTACGTTTGCATCGCACCGCTCCACAATTGGCGATTGCATCTTCTTTGTGATGATCAAGGAATCCAAAGGGTATTGATATCCAATTTTCTCTTCATCCTTTTGCATGATAAAATCAAAGCACTAGGAATACTTCAACCTGGAAAAAAGTCAACTTTTCTTCAATTTTTCATTCATTTAATTGAATTTCATTCAGTTTAGTGGGACACGACCACGATTAACTCTGAGGAAAACAAATCAGGTGACGGTGGAGGGATATATTAACATCAATCTGATATTTAGAGGGAGTGGTTGGTAACTGACTGAGTAACACATTACCACCCAACATTGCCGAGGAGCCCCTTTGTATTCAGTATGATAGTAATGATAGTATGATCGTAACGAGCCATTTCTGGGGAAACAAAGGGACAGAATGTAGAAAGTTTCTCACACCATAATATGTCAAACGTCTGCTAAGAGAAAAAAACCAACTGAAATTCAAAATGTTGATGACATGTAGTGAAGTCAGTCTTGCCATGTGACTGGAGCAGAGCTCCTAGAGCAATACTGAACTGTACTCGGTGTGTATTCTCAGGAGGTTTATGCATACAGGCTCAGGGCTATATGTTTGCCTGGCTACTTGCACCAGCTTATCTTCTAGCCAGCAGCATCTTGTTATCTGAGACTTGGAATTAAATGCAGTCATAATGTGTGGTACTTTATTCTTCTTATCTGAGCGCAATGTTTTCTCAACATTGAATCGGTTTTGCCACAGTGTTGATACTTCACTAGGCTTATCTCATTGTGTTGTCCACATTAGAAGAGGGTTGCTGGCTCTTTCAGCCCTGCTGCAGTTTGCCGGCTGAATGTTGTCTCCTGTTTGGCCAGTTCTCTGCTCAGCTTATCTGGACACCGGTGTTTTCACAGACGGTGTTTGACACGGCGGACCTTACCTTTTGGCTGGGTGGAGCTTAGAGGTCAGGGGTCAGCTGGAGTGACACGTACAGAGGGAGAGGTCAGAAGAGAGGAAAGAAGAGAATAGAGGGAGGGGAGATGAAGATGGAGGGAGGTTAAGACCCCCACTCAGCAGAAGCCCAAAGTTAATATCCCCCGTTGTCCCCTGTACCTTAACCCGGGGCTAAACTAACATGGCCTCTTCTAATGCACAACAGTGGCCCACATCTGCATTGTTAGTCAGGAATCTGTGTGGCCATCTTGGATCAATTTGAGGGCAAATAAAATCCTAGTGCCAGGGCCATTTCTGGGTCTCCGGTGTCCCACTAGCTACACCACAGGCTTTCACGAGCTGGGAGTCACTATGTTAGGCTGCGCCCCGGGGGAATAAAAGGGAAGCTTTTCCACACACACACACACACAACACACACACACACACACACACATATAGAGCTCACCTCCCATCTATAAACAGAGGCCCGGGGTAGGGTGCGGTCCTGCGGCCGGTGTTGGGACGGTGTTAGGAGGGGGTGAAGGTACAGGTTAGGCGCCGCGGTGAGCCTTACGAGCTTGGCGTCATGCGCCCGGCGTGTCGCACCTCCCTGTCACGAGCGCCTGTAAAGACGTTTTAAAATCCAACAGCCCTCCTCGACAGGAAACTGAGGTTTAGCTGATGGAAAGTTTTTTTCTTTCTTTTTATAAACATCAAAACCAGCACAGGTCTAATTAGCGTGTGCGTGAGGTGCGTGTGCGCATGTGTGAGTTGGAGTGTATGAGTGCGTGCACATTATATATGTATGTCTGTCTGTCTGTCTGTCTGTCTGTCTGTCTGTGTGCATGTGTTTATATGTGCAGAGACGCACTCATGCGTTTGTTGAATGCCGTCTCGTGATTGGTCGCCCGTGTGTGTATGTGGGTGGGTGTTCTGCTGTGATAAAAGTCAAAATAAGGCTTCCACATGGGATCGTTTACCTCCCGACCACTTCTGTCTAATTAGCATGGAACACAGTTGAGATATATAGGCAACTGTAATTAAAGCTGGAGATCAAGATGTGTGTCTATGCACGTGATTGTATGTGTGTTGTGCATATGGTGTGTGTGTGTGTGTGTGTGTGTTGCCTGCAGTACGTATGTCCCTGTGATATTTCAGGTGAAATTATCACTACTGAGTTGAGTTTGTGTGTTGCATATGTTCAGGAGTTTCATCATGCTGTCTTCAGTATGCAATAAGTGGCAATAGTTAAAGCTGCACGAGCCACATTTGCACCTTATCAGCCCCAAGCAGGAGATAACTGTTTGATTCAATTTGAAGGACTTCATAGAAATCATGTAACATGATATCAGTAGTGGACTCCTCTGACCTAAATATGTTCTTCTTAGTGGCCGGTGGAGGTGGTGCATTTGAGTTCAGCTGTCTCCTGACGGGGCGCTCACTCACTGCTGTTCAAGAGAAAGTATTTCGCCTAAAGCTTTGATTCATCACTCCCGGTGCACCGGGAACATTTCCCACCAGTGACCATACCTGACACCTGAATTTCATTTGAGCAAATGGAGTGAATCTGCAGCATCTCAATTAGGGTGGATGGGATGCTTGTCTCTGTTGCAGCCCCGCTTTGTGAGTTAGGGCACGTTCGCACCAAGCATGTTTGGAGCAGTTTACTGAAACTCTGGGGTGTTTACTCCTTTAGTTCACTTCATTTAGGAAGGAGAGAACAATGCCGTTTGAACTCAGGTGGCACCAAATAACCTGACCGAGAAGCCTGAAAATGCAGGTCTTGGTCCTCTTCTAAGAGAACTGCGGTGCAGTTTGTTAGGAGTGAGAACTTAATCGTACCAACTACAGGAAACGACCCCGAAACGCAAGGTTTTACGGGTATAAGGAGACAGATGTTGACGTCTGATGGCATATATGCTTCGATAAAGTTACAGGGACTGGAATCAGATTTTTTTGACTTGCATCTGTAACCTTGCAGAATGACAGCTGTCCAATAAACAAGCTACTTGCGAGTCCATGTGACTTTTGTTTACAAGCCCTGGTTGACTTGTAATTGGGCAGCGTGAACCTAAACGAACCAGATTAAACCACTAATGTTCAAAACCAAAGTGTGATTGCACCCTGAGACTGTGAGGACAGGTGTATCTTTACATCTTGCCTAGTGCAGTTAAGTTGGATACTTTGGTCAGGGGGCAGATTTCCTAAAAACATACCTTGCTTTAGTAGTTATGTGTATCACTTAAAATGACTATGGAGTCTAGCTCATCTCTCTTCTCTCCTCCGGTGTGACATTTCCTCCTTACCCCATCTTTACCATCCTGTTGTGTTGCACGTAGAGGTTTTGGGAAAACAATTTGTCTCGGCATAGAATGTGATAAATGAAAGCCATATGTCTTGGCGGGAACAGATTGAGCCCTGTGTGTGTTGACAGTACATTTTGTCCCAGTAGGGCTTCCGTCTAAGCCCTGACATTTTCAGACAATATTGCGGTGTTGAGCCACAGTTAGGATTTCATAAGTCAAGCTAACACTAGAGACGCGCGCGTGTGTGTGTGTGTGTGTATGCGCACGCGCACACGCACGCGCACGCACCTACTAACGTTACAATCATCGCTCTGCCTGTCTCCGTGTTTCAGCGTCTATGTCAGTACACTTATTACTTTCCACACTGTGTGTGTGTGTGTGTGTGTGTGTGTGTGTGTGTGCATCTGTCTCAGAACATACTGCAAGCCTCTGAATGTGTGTTGGTTTGAATTCCTCTCCCTGTCACTCTGTTGTCCTTTGTTTCATAAGCCTGCCTGGTTATTGTCTGGGGTAAGGTGACACGTTATTTTTCCATATTTACCTGTCTTACTTTCCCTTTTTTTCTCAGCTGTTTTCTTGTTTGGGCTGGGTATCTCTGGCGTTAACGCATGTGGCCACATCCCCCTCCTGTTTGCCAAAGGCCTTCATGCTGTCTGAACTAATGCTGCACCTTTTGCTCCTAACCCATGAGGAATGGTTTGGAGGAAGCAGATGTTGCAGGATTGCTCTGGTCGCCCGCTCGCTGAGAGTTTTGTATTTCAATATACTAATCGGGCTCCACCGTGTGACGTTCAAGAAAGAATTGTCTGCAGTACAAATGCATTATAGATGGAGGATAAATGCATGAAGGGGGATTTCTACAATGGCCACCGCTGTATATTACTCTGTCTGACTGACTGGCCCCTCGGCTATACGCTCTGTCTCTCTCTCTCTCACTCACTCTATTTCACTGTCTCTCTCTCTTAGTGAGGGTGAATAGGGAAATGGCATCGCGGTGCCATTATCTTTGCACTTATCCTCCTCCTGCTTTTTCTATTCTTCCCAGCAAGACAGATGCACAAGCATGCGCACAAATGCACACATTACACTGAGCACACACATGCACTGTGTATGTGTATATATATATATATATATGTATAATGTAGCGCTTAACATGACTTTTGTGAAAAGCTCTCAGGGATGCGACAGTGTTTGTTCGTTCTGGCAGAAACACACAACAGGGGAGGGAGGGAGGAGAGAGAAAAGGGAAGAGGCAAGTCTGCACTTTATCCCCCTTTCAATACATAATGCTCACTCAGGGAATTCTTTGAGCCACAGCCACAGTCATCGCCACCCCCTGCCCTCTCTCTTTCTCTCTCTCTCTACCCGTCACACAGCGCTGCTTGCTATCTACTTTCTCTTGCAGACCGTCTGTGTGTGTGTGTGTGTGTGTGTGTGTGTGTGTGTGAGTGTGGCGGCGCATCTGCTATGCATCTCCACAGCATGTGCCTCCTGTGTGAGTGTATTCCTCTGTTTTTATGCATGTATGTATATTTTAGTGTGTGTGTGTGTGTGTGTGTGTGTATCTGTTATGAATCTGAACAGCACGCCTCGACATTGTAAATCTCTTGCATGTCTCCGTTTTTTATGCCCGTGTATTATATACGTCTGATTTGTGTATGGGCGTGCGTGTCTACGTACCTGTTATGAATCTCCACAGTCTCTATATTATAAATCTTTCGCATATTTCTCTTTTTTTATGTGTGTTTTATGTATGTCTGAGTTCTGTGCTCATCTTTATCGCTTGTGTATGTCTCCGTGCTTGTGTGTGTGTATATGTCTTGTGTGTGTGTGTGTATATGTCTTGTGTGTGTGTATATGTCTTGTGTGTGCGACGGCAGCAATATTGTAAATCTCATGTTTTTTTCGAGTCTGTCTTCACGGCATGAGTTTGCATGTTTGTGTGTGCGGGTATGTGTGTGTGTGTGTGTGTGTGTGTGTGTGTTTGTGTGTTTGCCTGCCGGTTTGTGTATGTGTACGTATTAATATGCAAGTGAAACAGCTGGTGTGGCTAATGGCTGTCCCTCCCCATCCCTCCCCATCCCTCCCCATCCCTCCCCACGTCCCTCCTAGATCCTCTCCTCTCCTCGCCACTCTTGTTCATTCAACTGAACCGCGCTCCTTCTCCTTCTTCTCTCCTCCTCCGGGTTTCAAACAGAGGCAGGGGGGGGGGGGGGGAAGGATAGGCGGGGAGATAGTGTGTGTGTGTGTGTGTGTGTGTGTGTTGGGGGGGGGGGGGGGGGAGGAGGAGGGAGGGGCAGAAAATGAGTGCGAGAACACGGGAGGGAGAAAATCAAAGCATCCTTGGCTTTTAACATCATGCAAATTTAAATGAAACCAAACAGTATAGTGAGAGTCCAGAGAGAATGAAAGAGGAGTGAAAGGAAGAGTGAGGTTCAGCATAAGCGTGTTCAATTAGCAGAATTTAGCCTATTAATTAGCGCTATTAGCGACACCACACTGGGGTGTTAGTTAGTCTGTGTGTGTGTGTGTGTGTGTGTGTGTGTGTGTGTGTGTGTGACTGTGTGCTTTTGAACATGAAAAGGACTTGTTAGAAACCAGAGGCGTCCAAACGCCAGAGACGCAAATACATACACACACACACACACACACACACACACACACACACACACACACACACGTCATGAAGATGTGGTTTGCATTAGTGTTTTTTAGAGAATTCCTACTTCTTGGTGCACACACACACACACACACACACACATCCATGCGTGCACCCACACATACCACACACACCCATAGTAGTCCTAGTGTGTGCAGCGGTGCGGGCCATTCTACCCTGGAGTGTGTGTGTGTGTGTGTGTGTGTGTGTGTGCGTGTGTGTGTGTGTGTGTGTGTCTGCCAGGCTGTCGTGGAGTGGGCGCAGTTCGGCGTCCTGGCTTGCGTGCCTTTTCTTCATAAAAACGCCACTCAACTCCTCCACCGAGGAATCAGGAGCAGCTGGCGGCACTTTCTCTCTCTCTCTCTCTCTCTCTCTCTCTCTTTCTTTCTTTTTCTTTTCTCTCGCAGGCCACTTCCCTCTTCACAAATCTCTCCCTCTATTTTTAGTGCCTATTTTCCTGTTTTCATTTCTGTATCTCTAACTTCTATTCTCTTCTCACTTTCTGCCTGTCTCCACCTCTCTCCCCCTCTCTCTCTCTCTCTCTCTCTCTCTCTCCTCTTTCCCCCCCCCCCCTCTATATGAAACATGGATCTTTGCCTGGTTCGGAAAACTCACTGGCTTTCCTGGAATTACAAAGGCGGCGCTTTTGCTTCTCACAAAACCCAAAACACATGAATCATTTTTATTCATGATGGGACAGGCCTCTGAATGATGCTGCCGGGGGCTCGGGGGGCCAACTGTGTGTTTGTGTGCTGCGTAATGATCGATGGTGAGAGAGAGAGAGAGAGAGAGAGAGAGAGAGACGGTTGTTGTGTGAAGGACCCCTCCTTGAACTATTTTCAAGTTTTGGTGGAAAATAGTTTGCAGGGGTGAAGTCTTTATCAAGCCGATGCACTGCCAAGACACGACCCGGCGCACTCCCCTACAATCATGTGTGCATTATTTCAGGCCGTGCAGGGAGAACGATGGAGAGCCAACAAAAGAAAAGCAGACCTTCCACCGGCGTTCTGCTCGCCGAGACTGGGAAGCTCATTGCTCCCCTCTGCTGGCGGAAGGCGGTACTCCACCGGGCCACTTGTTGCCTCCCCTCCACTCAATTGGTTTAATTCTCTTCTTATTTATATATTTCGCTATTGATTTCTCCGTCGAGGCTGACATGTCTCTAATCCACAGTGACTGGCTGTCATGGCGTGATGGATGGAACAAAGGCGGTGAGCAAATACAATGCAGGACAAGTGTGATGTGTGTGTGTGTGTGTGTGTGTGTGTGTGTGATTAACCCTGAGTCTGTACGTGTGTGTGTGTGTGTGTGTGTCTCTGTGTTTGGGCTTGCATTTCTATCTCTCCAAGTGTGTCTGTGTATGTGCGTACTCGCATCGCTGTCCAACCGTGTGTGTGTGTGTGTGTGTGTGTGTGTGTGAATGACAAGCATGTGGTAGCTGTCTGAGGAAAAAAACGCGACAACACAGGACAACGTGTCATAATTACGCGCCGGAGAGAACCGCTTCACGGTGAGAATAGCGTCAAAGCCAGATGAGGTGGTGTTTACCCAAGCGAACACACCAGTAGCGCGCCATATTGGTGTCTAGGTACCCCCCCCCCTTCTCTCTCTCTCTCTCTCTCTCTCTCTCTCTCTCTTTTTCTTCTCTCACTCCATCCCTTGTGGCCGTCCCTCCCTGTCTGTCTGAGCTACCTCTCGCTGCTTAAGACACACTTCCTGTGTGTGTGTGTGTGTTTATGGGTGTGTGTGTGCCGGTACGGTAAATGTATGCAGCGTCTGTCCCATTTCCTACCGTTGTTTCAGTCTCTGGAGATGGAGAGAAAGAATGATAGCGAGAGAGAGAGAGAGAGAGAGAGAGAGAGAGAGAGAGAGAGAAAGAAAGGGAAAGGCAAATGAGAGAGAGTCCCACAATAGATCCAGGCCTGGAAAGAGGGTCACTGTATTGCTAATCAGAGGAGGAAAAAACAGAGAGTAGAGGGAAAAGGGAGGAGGGAGGAAGCAAGGAAGGATGTAACAGAGGGAAAACCCTCCACAGCTCAGTTGAGCTCCTTTTAAAGGTTTACTTCATGGTGTAGGTATGGTAAAGAGTATCGGACAGACGTGAGGGTCTTTCGAAGAAAATGAAACATGACTTTTTACTCATTTATAATACGCTGTTGGAGGTCTTTAATTTAGCCACCATTGTATTCACCATGTGACAGAACATCGCTGAAAGAGAGGGAGGGATGAAAAGCTGAATGGGGATGCCCAGGAACGTAAAGAGGCACAACGGTTAAGGGGTGAAAGGGAGCGAGAGACGGAAGGAGGAACGGAACAAGAGGAGTAGGAAGCTCGAGCGAAGGACGGGAGGCAGGGAAAGAGCGCAGGAAAAGAAAGAGGAGCGATTCAATTCAAAATATTTCAATTCAATAAACTTCATTCATCCCTAGGGGGCAATAACTGAAGGAACACATTAAAAAGACATAAAAACATCACATGGATTATATTATGCCCTCCAAAAAAAAAAGAAGGACAGAATCGATTCAAGATACCATGGCACACCAAGACAGTGTACTGTCAGACAATGCAGAATACATAAATACCAAAATGGGGCCTTGAGGGAACAGAGAAGAGGACGGACTGACGAAGCCAAAGAAAGACAGACCACGAGAGAGAGAGCGATGACTGTGAAAGACAGACGCTAAGTGGACAAAATGAAAAGATTGACGAGAGGGAGAGAGGCTGCGGAAAAAAGACTGCAGTTAGCAAAAGGAGACAGGAAAATGCTTGTTAAGAGGATATGGAGCGATAAAAAAGGCTGATAAAAAGAAAGAAATATGCTTTAGCTGGAGACCGTACCAGGGAGAAATTATCTCAAATGATATTAAAAAGCGCTTTATGCGCACACAATAAAGAGAAGAACATGGTGAATGTGCGGTGCCCACTTTCCTTCCCGAAATCGCTCCGAAAACACATTTCCTTAAACGTCCTCGTCTTTTGTCGTTTACTTTCAAGCACCAAATATCATAAAAGCCGTGTGTGTGTGTGTGTGTTTTAAATGGATGTTATCATGTGTCGGCCTGGCTGTCTGTGTGTGTGTGTGTGTCTGTGTGTGTGTGTGTGTGTGTGGTAAATGATGTTTGCTATAGGCACTCAGCCCGCCATGAAAGTGAAGTGGTGTAATGTGTTACAGTCCATCCAATATCCAATATCACCCTAATTCTTCTATTGAGCTACATGGCCTCCAGCTAGTTCCGGATAATAGTAGACACTACCCTTGTACTCGCATACACACACACACACACACACACACACACACACACACAGCAGAGACCACATTTACCACATTGGATTTCATTATGTACCCTTGATCATTTTAAAATGCGTACATTCCATGTTTCAGTAGTTGTGAAATGAACTGCACACACACACACACACACACACACACATCCTTGTGTTAATTTATGTGTACGGACTGTCCTAACCCTTAAACCTTGAACCCGCTCTCAAAAACGGGCATTTTACTAATAAAGTCCAGCAGACGGTACTCACCAGAGAGCACTATTTTGGGCTCAACTAATCTCACGGGGACATTTAGGCGTCGCAGGATAGTAAAAATCTAGTCCACACGCAGGAGCACAAACATACACAGGCACAGTACAATAAACCAAATTTATTAGGGTTCAGTTTTTGCTTTAGTTCTATGCATAGCCGCACCACACACACACACACACACACACACACACACACACACACAAACCACATCGGGTCATATTTGAGTACTTTGTCCCACGGCACACACATCACAGTTAGTACTGAAGGGGTAGCATAAAATTGGGTCATAAAATGAATCTCGTCGTGATCTCGCGACGCGCAGCCGTGAATGATGGGCGGCTGCAGCTGCACGGGCTCAATCCAAGATAATACGCACAATGTTGTTTGTGCTGTAGACAGCTATTAAGCTCGCATGGGGGGGGGGGGGGCGAATTTTTGAAGGACAAGGGCAGCAAAGGGGCGTATTTGCGGTGACGTCGCGATGACTTCGCGAGGTGATGTCATCGGCGGGGACCTCGCTGTCGATCAGAGGTCGGTGACGTGGTATTTTTCTGGTAGAAAGATGAGGGAATTGCTCGGGTCTCAGTCGTTCGGCGTCAAAAGTTCATAATTTGGTCTCATCGCAAAACTTTACTGTGCTGTTTTTATGCTGTATGTCACACGCACAGTGACGTAGTGCTATGACCTCCAGGCTGCGATCGTGGCGAGGCAGACAACCACCAAACGTAAATAAAAATCAATGTATGCTTTTTTTTTTCCCCCCGCCCCTTAAGACCCTATCTTCATATAACTTACATGGGTTTGGTACTACTTGACACCATGAATCCACCTCATAAAGTTTTACGACAGGGTAAACTCTCTTCTACCCTCCGCTCCACGCCTGGGATTTAAGTATCCCACGAAACAACGCTGTCGGTCCTCTTCCGACCGGGTGAACGGTGTTTGGAAATGGGAGGTAAAAGAAGGGCGAAGGCGTGAAATATTTTTTTATTTTTTTATTTCCCTGACTAAGGATAGTGACATCAGTTCTAGTTGTGGACAGAATGACAGCGATGTGGCGGCTTAAATGGCACATATTGTGAGAGAGGCGAGGAAAGAGACATTCACAGACGTGTCGCCTTGGCCTTTAAGGCGGGGACGGCGACGGCTATCTCTGGTTTGGCTAAGTGATGAGTAGGTGAACAGGAGAGGGTCAGGACTTTGAATGAATACAGAGAGAGAGCGAGAGGGGGAGAGAGAAGGAGGGCGGGAGAGGGAGGCGGCGAGAGAGACGGAGAAGAAGAAGCAAGAGAGGTGAATTGCAGGATGGGAGGGGAAGGGGGAGGAAGAGAGAGAAAAGGAGGGAGAAAGATGGAAGGTGAGGAAGATAGACGGGGAGAGAGAAAGATGGAGAGATGGAGAGAGGGAAGAAAAGAGAGAGAGAGACAGCAAAGGAGAGAGAGACAGTTAGAGTTAGAGTTAGATGGAGAGATAGAATTAGGGAGAGCGAGAGAGAGAGGGGGGGGGGAGGACCGGAAGGATGGAGAAGAGGAATAACAGAAGGAAAAGGGCAGGAGTGACTCATCTTTGTAAGGAGTGAGAGGAAGAGGAGGATGAGAGGAAGAGGGGGCAGTAAAGGGAAAAGGATGGATGATGTTGATAGGAGGATGCTGGATGGTGTTTCTGGTCGTTATATTTCACCTTGTGGATCCTGTCGGGGCAAGTCCGAGCCTGTGTGTGTGTGTGTGTGTGTGTGTGTGTGTGAGAGAGAGAGAGAGAGCTCTATCATCAGGAGACATATGTGAGTTCACACACACATATTGAAACACCAACACATAGGATCTGTATGTGACAAACACACACTCTCACACACACGGGAGGATATCTGTTCACACAATTCTCCCTTTTCTTTTCAGCCACACAACACACACTCTATCACATACATAGTCGCTCAATATTTCTGTCCCATCTCTCGCTCTCTCTTTGTCACACACACACACACACACACACACACCCGATCAAGTGACACACTGCTGGACTCAGCTGGGCACTGATGAGAGAGAGAGAGAGGGCGTTCAACCTGCTGTGTGAACAGGCAGTATTTCCATACAAATCAATGGAGCGTCAGGCTCAGCTCAGGAACGCATCAGGGGACAGGCCCGGTCACACACGCAATAAAGCAGCGCACACACACACACACACACACACACACATAGGAAACTGCAATCACCTGCCCTTTACACAACGTTACACACACACACACACACACACAGCAGCCAGCTGGCTGTGGAGGGTGGGTGAGCAGGGTTGGCAAGGTTACTGTCATAATGTAGTCTGTAATTTGTAATATAACCCATTTGATTACACACAAGTTGGTACTTTGATTACTTTCAGTTACTTTTCTCCAAAATCAACATAATCTGGTGTAAATACACAATTTATTCTGATTATTCCGATAAGTAGTGATGTGTATCTACTTTTAACTGTTGAAAAGAAAACACATAAGGCAGATAGTTCATCTCTCTCTGATACTAAGAATAAAACAGTAAATACTTGTTTTTTAGTGATTTGTTTTTGGCATTAACATTACATTTAAAGATATTGAATTGCAGCACAGCATGTTGGTGGTAGGGAGCTTCCACCCCTCAGAAAACCTTCAAAAACCCACATCAGTGGAACACTACACCCACGGCTACAGCCCACTTTCATCTCCCACCGTCTCTCTTTGTAAAGGAGACCATGGGAATTGAGTATTGTATTAGAATAGGTGTATTAAAATGGGTAAGACATCAATACAACCCAGACAAAATGTCCAATGATGAGGAGGGGGGAAAAAAAAAGAGAGGGTGCAGAGGAGGAAAAAGGTGTACGCTGTGGAAATAAAGAGGGGGAGGGCCTTGGGAGGAGACAGGGAGGAGGTACGAGGCTGAGGAAGGCTAAGTGCGCTGCGTTACCCTGGGTGTCAGAGCGAACAAAGAAAAGGAGGAAAGAGAGAGAGCGAGGGACACTGACTGTCTGCTGTTTGGTGAAATAAAACACAAGGACGGAGAGAAAAAAGAGAGAGAGGTGGGGGGGGGGGGGGGGGGTGACCAAACAAGTCGGCAGCTAGGGAAATGAGAGAGACGGCAACAAAAGCAGAGACAATTCATTATTAAACTGGCTGAGCTGGACAACCAGACTCGAGATGGATGGAGGCAGGAGAAAAAGTGAGAGAAAGAAAGTGTGTGTGTGTGAGAGAGAGAGAGAGAGGAAATGAAAACAAACAAGCCATCCATCCATCCCATGCCTCCATTGTTCCTCGGTTCCCCTTAAAGGTCGCTGTGCTTTTCTTCTGCCAGCGTCGACAGCAGGGAGGGGAGGACAGAGACGGCGTGGAGAAGGGGAAGAGGAAGAGAAAAAAAAAAGCGGTGAAGATTTATATATCGAGAACCCTAAAGAGGAGGAGGAGGAGGAGGAGGAGTGGCGGCGGCGGCGGCAGCGGCGGTGCTTCAGAATTCTTGATCATTGCCACGGCGACCGGTCACCTGGCAACCGGGTACACAATAGTCGCGGTAGCCATGGCAACGGCGTGGTCTGTCGGATATATGGCGAGCACGGCAGGAGCGAGCGGGCAGGCGGAGAGAGGCAGGTAGACAGATGGACAGATAAGTAGGAAAAAGTGTGAGACAGAGGGCAGGAGGGTGAGATGGAGAGATGGAGGGAGGAGGAGGAGGAGGAGGAGGAGGAGGAGGAGGAGGAGAGCAGGTGTGAACAGAGCGCTGGTATATCACACCTCAACAGGTGCAGAGGATGGACCAAATGTGTGTAAAGACATAATGAGAAATGTAATGAGCTACTGTCCAGGAGAACGGCCCGCCATATGTGACCCTGCGTGGAGGGAGTGTGTACGTCTACCTCTGTGTGTGTGCGTGTGTGTGTGTGTGTGTGTGCGCGTGTCAGCGTGAACTGGTGGGCGGCGGTTGGTTTGAATGACAGGCAAGTGACAGCTCGCTCGTTTTTTTTTTCCCTCGCTCGCTTGTCTGTAGCATCGGTTAGCCCGACTCGTGGCTTCATGACTGACTGCAGCCGAGCCCTTTTTCCCAAAGACGCTCTCTGTATGATGACTCACATGTACGCCTTGCTTATGTTGCATATTCATGTGAGTCACCCAGAAATGCACGCAAACACACACATGCACGCACACATGCACACACACATGCACACACACACATTACATAAACAAAATTGATGAAGGCTGCAGTCGCAAACATACATCACCATCACACAGATAAATGAGCTGGCATTCTTGCATGAACATGATTTAAAAGTTAACATTTCAGATAAGCCTCATTGTGGCCCTGGGACTCTGTGTGTGTGTGTGTGTGTCAGAGGGGCAGAGGAGTGACTGAGGGACTGAGTTTGAGTGTGTATGAGAGAGAATGTCTGTGTGTGTGTGTGTGTGTGTGTGTGTGTGTGTGTGTGTGTGTGTCTGTCTGTACTGTAGTACAGCCTATAAGCCCATTAGCCCCAGGTTAAGTGATTTACAGCTTCAGCTTTAAACCCATCCTGCAATCTCATCCCCAACGCCCCTGTCTATCTGCACTCTATCTGCCTACCTTATCTGGGAGATTACACACACACACACACACACACACACACACACACACACACACACACACACACACAGACAGGCACACAGACAGACACACCTGTCAGTCTAGTTGACACATTGCCAAACACAATTCCAAACAGATATGAGCACACTGTATACAGAAGACAAATATAAGAAGACAAATATACTTATCACACACACACACACACACACACACACACACACACACATGGCTCCCCATTAGAAGGTGTTGTGCTCCTGGAGCCAAACACAAAGGAGGCGTTTCATCTGCTCTCTGTGTTTGTTCTCATTGTGGATTCTCTTTGATTCGGGGTTCCTCATCAACGCATCTAATAGCTCTATACACCCTGTCTCTCTCTGTGTAAAGTGTGTGTGTGTGTGTGTGTGTGTTTTTTTTTTGCTAATGCACAAGAGAGAAAGTAAAAAGTGTGTGTGTGTGTGTGTGTGCTCAACCTAATAAACCTCGCAGCTGCTGTCTCACATAGCAGCTATTACAGGAGCGGCGGGCAGCCTCCAACCTCCAAGACAAAAGGAAATGTAGAAAGCAGCTCTAAGGACAGATAAAAGCGAGAGAGGGAAGGGCTAAATGATTGCTAGAGCTCCTCCACATCTCAAACCCCCCCCACGTTCCCACCCCCTACCCCTCTCCGCCGTCTGTCGGCCTCTTTTTTTATTTTTTTTTATTCTCTATTTCAAAGCAACAAAGAGCGAAAAAGGGGAAAAGGGAGAAACCAACAGCGGCGAAGCAGCAATTCCACTTATAAACACGCAGGCATTATAATGGGGTGGCCGCGGCGTTGCCACGACAACACGCGGCAAGAGGGGGAGACGAGAGGTGGGTGACAACGAGGGAGAGATGGTGAGAGAGGTAGAGGTAGAGTAGGTGGCGTGTAGAGAGAGAGAGAGAGAGAGATGGGAGATGGAGGTTGTTATCTCCGGTGTATTTACCTGTAGCTCTCCTGGTTGTTTGGCCAGAAATGTTTTTGTTTTTTTTCCTCTCGCCGCGGACCCGCCGGTGTCAGTCGATGAGTCGGGTCCGTCTGCATTCGCGTCACACGGGCAAGACGGTACGAGCTTCCTGCTTTTCACGTGGTAAATACTACTCGGGAACTCGGGGGGGATTGTCTGGCTTCCTGAATTTCAAGGGTAGGGGATGATATTTGAATTTCAACTCAGATGAATAAAACAAATGACTTTCATCACGTCATTTTGAGTTTTTTGGTGGCTGACGGTGCGATGTTTGGTTTGTCTGAACCGTGAACTCGAGTGTATCTCTCGCTAAACCACTTTTTGCGCGGGCCTAATATTACCTGGGGACATCCGGTGATTGGTAATAACTGCAGAGATCGTGGGTGATTGTAATCCCGTGTGAATCTGCCGCGTCTGTAATTTGGAAAGTAAAAATGTCAGCGCAAATTACCTCGTGTGTTTTGGTGAAGATAGAAGTCCCCTGATAATGCGACGCCTGTGCAAATCAAACTCTGTAATTTTGGCCATAATTTGTTTTTTGCCGTGCAATTTATTTTTCTTCTTCTTCTTCTAGATGTGCAATTTCTGTTTTCTCCTGCAGAAAGCAGGTGTGGAATCTATGGAAGAGGTTATACGGTTTTGCTTTGCTCAATTAGGAAATGACAAGTTGTAAAATCTTGACCTTAGTACTGGTGATTTCATTGAATTTCAGTCTCCCATGTGAATACGCTTCACAAAATTAAGTACATGAGTTCCCCGTATATCACTAGTCCCATGTGGTAAGTGTGATAAAGCTGATCAAGAGCAAAAGCAAGTCGACAGAAAACTGCAGTCGTGGCATTTGACAGCGTTAAGCGAATTTGAACGCGCGGACACTTCCAAGTCGTCGCTTTAAACGTCAAGGTTTTTTCCCGACTGTTATTCTCACATGACACGAATGCGCCGTCGGTCTGTCTGTCTACCGCGCGTGTGTGTGTGTGTGTGTGTGTGTGTGTGTGTGTGTGTACAATGTGTGTACAACGTGTCAATATCTGTGTCTCAGTACGTTGCGCTCACGCACCGCATTTCACAACAGGACGGGGATTACCGCCTAGACATTTCATCCGAAGGTGAAAGCCAAGAGTCTGGTGCGCGTTCCGACCTGTTGCCGTTTCTGCTCAACAATCTTTGGCTGTGGCGCTTTTATTGCCCGTAATGTCAATCAATAGCGTAATGCGCCCGTCTCGTGTAGGTGGAGAGTTTGAGTCAGTGGCGTCTGCTCACATTCCTCCTCTACATCGAGGTGCACAGCGGCATGTGACGCATGTACATCATCCTGAAAGCCTCAAACATTAGCTTGAATTTGGCAGGGATTCACTGCAAAAAAAAAAGTATCATATACACATTTTACCCTCATTCAAACACATCTGAATGCTTTCTTCACGTGCTTGATTCAAGTCTGCGTCTCAGCTGTCACGGTAGCTCGATCCCCCGATACGAACCACTGACACACACAAACAACTGGTGGCAGGAGCAATCTGAGCCTTTGACGTGAAAAACCAGGTCACAGCAGCTTACACTAGCAGGGGAATGGATTTAAGCCCATGTTGCAGGCGGTTCGAAGTATGGATCTCACCCATCGAGTGTCTGCAGAGGTGGACGGGCCACGCCGCGCCGTCTATTGACAGTCCGCGCGTGGATCAGAGGCTGTGAGCCGCGTTGACGGAGACAAACAGGAGATGTATACTCTGATGTATACACTGAATGTTAAGGCGAGGTTTCCCGAGGGTCAGCCGGAGTCAATAACGGAGGGAGTGTGTTATACTACAAGATGCTGAGTTGATACTGTGAAAGAATGATGAAATAAGCGGGAGAATGAGGGAAGACAAAATGACACAGGAGAGAGAGAGAGAGAGAGAGAGAGGGAGTACCGAAAGGCAGAATGATACAACACACAGTGGAGAGAGGAGTGTAGGAGTAGGCAGATGTAGCTGCTTAAATGCTTGTCCTGAGTATTGTACCAATTGTGGCGGAGAGGCAGACACAATAGCTGAGCGGTCTCCTGTCGCTTCCATAAACAAGATAAATTGATGGGGCTCCCCCACCCACTAACATCCACAGTTTGTTTTTATTGCCTTCTAAGAGAACGGAATGGAAACCCACTCTGGTTAAACAAAAAGAAACCCTCTGCTAAATATTCCCTTTCCACTCTCCGAGGCTTTCTCAATAGCATCATGGATGAGTGGCGGTATTTGATGCCATTGTCCCATATGAGTAGCGTTGGGTTGTATTAGCATTAGGCTCCTCCAGCTCCTGAGGACAAACTAAAAGGATCGTCATTTCAATCTTGTGAGTTTTAAAAAGCCGTCTTTCTGCAGCTTCATTTGATCAGGGTTTTGAAATGCGCCGAGAGATGAGACAAAACATGAGAGAATATAGACGTGACTCATTTCAACTGCATTTCCTAATCTTTCACACACCAGGAATATGTTGAACTCCTCCATGTAAAACACTGACAGTGTCTTGATGGCTCAGCAGGTTAAGCCATGTGCATGTCATCCTCTCCTGTCTCTTTATTTATTAGTATTTCTATTAAAGTAGAAATACTCTTAAATCACGGCAAAAATTTCCATCTTAGGTCATTTCATCTTGTATTGATTTCTCGTATTGAATCCTATTTTTCTTAAAACAACAATATGACTTCTTTCAACAATTTCACGACACTGCCACTTGATTCTAGAAAGATTTAATGAAAACGCTAAAAATAGAAAAAGTTCTAGTCAAACTATGTTGGGAGTGAAATTATCTCCCTCCACTGGCAGTTGTTTTCTGTTGTTTTAAGAAAAATAAGATTTCCTGAGTCAATACAAAATTAAATGACCTTTTGAGATTGGCATTTTTGCAGTGAAAAAATGTAAAATGAAAACCAATGTTTATTAAAGTTGCTCTCTGTCTCCTCTGGTATTTATTCTGTGCTTGTCTACTTGTTGATGCAGTGCTGTTAGCGGTGATATATGCTGCCTTCAGCAGACTCTGTGATTTACTACGAGCTCTGACTCTGACACGGGCCCGGGGGAGGGGAGGGGTCACGTTTAATGGCCGTCTGCCCACCATCCATCTTCCCACCCAATCAATGACGCCATTCAACCCGATTTCGTCCAATCGCAGCAGGCCTATGTGTCACGGTGGGATGTGAATGGTGCATAATGCCCTGTTTAAATAAGCAACTCCCAACCACATTACAAGGAAGTTCACAAAGCGTCTGTATTAGCGCAGTCAGATTTCCGAGGTACAAATGAGACATTTTGCATCTTATTCTTCTCATAAGGGATTTGATATTCTTTTCATGTTGGAATCACACAACATGTTTTGAGCCCTGACCTGTGGTTTAAGAAACTGGGTCAATAAACAAAAGTCGTGTCAAGGTGGGATTCCAGATCTGACTGTTCATCGCTCAGCTCCATTTACCTCCCTCCCACTTAACATGTTTTTCGCTGTATACAGAGTGTCGCATATCAACGCCCGACTAGTTTGTTAGTTTGAGTCTTAAGCCGGTAACCCTGCCGAGAGACGTCCTTGTCAATCCAAAGCCATAATCCATCACTCTGAACGGTTCCTGTATTATTCCTAGTAAGAGCTTCCTTGTTCCTTGCAGTGAGTTCCTGGTTTGTTTCACTGGAGCGGGAACCATGTGCGTGGGAACAGACACTGTTCTTGGATTTCCTTTTGTCTGATGTAGATAGTGCATACTTATTTGGCCTCTCAGTAAAGGTATTCTGCGCCAAATCATAACAGAAAACATATCAAATGGCCAGTGGATATTGTGAAGTAGGACTGTGATGTAAAATAGGAGCCAAGGAGTAAACAATATTGTTTTCCTTTAGGCAATCTTCTTCCTCTCCAGCATCTGCGGCCATGATATATGGCTCATATTCTGAGAACATGTAGATAGGCAATTTGGCTGACAATAATAAACAAGCGGATGTTGTTTTATTATGCTTTCCATATCATCTATTATGTACTCCACAATGACTTCACATTTGCTAAGTCACAGCCAGCTAAGCTGCGCAGCGCCCTTGCTTCAAAGAGTAATCCTTCCCTTCACAGGCGAGCATTTAGCAGGGAAACACATGGTAAGAATTGTAAATAAATCATCAACTTAAGGTCCGGACGACCCACCAGGATGAAGCCGTGCGGATCCAGGCCGAAATGACTGGTGTGCGTCTGAGCCGGGCTCCTATGGAGGAGGTAAGCAGGCTATTGACGAATGAGAGGCTGTGGTTTAATGAAGTGTGTTTATTACCGGGTGATCAGTGGTTAACAGACAGACCTCCCCTGGCAATACACTAAGAACACATTACCACAGACGGACGGGGGCAGGAGGAGGAGGAGGAGGAGGGATTGAGATTGAGATTGAAAAAAATTGGACTGGTGGAAAGGGTGCAAATATGTTCTAAGGAGGGAGTGAAGGGAAAGCGAAAAGAGGGTTGGAAGATAAAGGTGGAAGAAGAATGCAAAGCAGAAGTAAAGGGAGCGAGTAAGTCAGGGGAGAGAGAGTGAAGGAGGGGGGGGGGGGGGGGGCTTTTGCATACTGAACAGTGTCGGTACACACACACACACACACACACACACACACACACACAGGAGGCCAGTCATTGAATGCAGGCAGTGTCTATAGTGAATGTCTAAAATATTAACCGTTGAACAAGCAGGTCTCTACAACGCGCCGCTACAATGTGAGGTATCGCCCTGCGCACTTTATCAGACATGACACAAACACAATACACTTCACCACCTCGTCACTTTCAGTCTTCATTGCGAGTTTATTTACAAGCAGCGCTGGAAGTCGCCGTCAAGGTCATCTGAATAGACTATTTCTTTCACATATACACACACACACACACACACGTATAGCCGCCGCCGCCATAAATCATGTTCACGCACACATTCATCACTGTGAGCGAGTCAGAATGACAAATAATACCTCCAACAATTGGTGCTGTTCATCAATAGAGCCATATGTTTTTGAAGAGTGAAAACAATGGAGCAAAGCGTATTCAAAACACACGGGCATGACAAACGTTTGGAGATTTTCATTACAGTCCAAATTGGAGCTGACTTTTTCTGGCAGCAGGTTTTTTTACACAGATGGAGGCCAGGAAACTTTATTTACATTGGTAATGTTCGTATACATTGAAATAAAGTTATAAACGTTTGAAGGAATACATCATTTACTATGGCACTTTAGCATACACTATGTTGAGTGACAGTAGGTGATGAGTATAATCCAAATTAATAACATTTTAGTAATAAAAGTTGATGTTTTTTTTATTATATGGCCTGTAGATAGTGTCTGCTAGTTCAACACAGTATGTTTTTTATAGCACATTTTGTGTACATTTGACCAATCTAACACACTCAACTACCAGATTTAGCCACATATCATTTAATATTACTGAACATTTAGCTTTATGGCTGTTACAAGTTGTCGTTTTCTTTCTTTGAGATAATGCTAGTCTCCTGTTATCGCTCAACATAGTGTACGCTAAAGTGCTAGCATGGAGCACGGGAGCTACTGATCTACCGGGACGACTTTGATGTCTGCGTTCTCATCACTCAACGGGTAAGTTGACCAACAGGACGGTCTCCCAAAACCTTGGTGTGTATTGTATCGCGTATGCCTTTAAGATTGTATTTGAATGTACCTGAAATGACTAAGGCCGGATGCAGGCTAGATTGGGGCTGTGATGAGGTCTGTAGAGTTGAGGCCACCTCACCATCCAGCCCTGT
>JAXDDW010000051.1:440000-450000 GCA_034670385.1 Hoplostethus mediterraneus | reverse complement strand
TAGATATGCCCCTTCCCCCCCAAAAAAAAAACACAGACACACGCCGCATGTCACAGAACCTGGTACCCCAGTGAGACAGGCCTAGTGTGTGTGTGTGTGTATGAGTTGTCAGACTTACATGCCTCCGCGTATCCATCCGTCTTGCTAGCTGGTTGTACTCGCCTCCATGTACTCGCCTCCATGTACTCGCCTCCATGTACTCGCCTCCATCAGCATCATATTAAAGCTTTAATCCATCTCGGCGACTTCCCCCCCCCCCCCACTCACTGATCTTCATTAGCAAATCTGTCTCTGTCTCTTCTCTCTCTATCTTGGCGGGACGCCCCCCTCTGTCTTCCTGCCTCTCTCTTATACACACTGAACAATCACAGCGATATGGATACGGACACACGAGCTGTTGCACAAGCGCACACACACACACACTTATTAAACTCAGATATACACACAGATACACACCACACATTCTCCACATTTCCCCCCCCCTCTCTCCCTCCCTCCCTCCCTCCCTCCCTCTATCTCAGCGTTTCATAATGTGTGTGTTGAGTTGACATTTTACCGTTCTCTCAGTGCCGGCCAGCCTCGTTCTCTCTGCACCCCTCAGTAATTTCCCCACTGACTGTCTGCTATCTGCCTGTCTGTGCCTCTCCCTCCACTCTCTGCCTCTATCTCTGCTCTCCTATATGAGACGGTATGCCTGGATCACCTCCATTTTGTCGCCATGACCTCAATATATTTTGTCCACTGCCCCGTGTTTTTTTTTTTCCCGCCGCCCGTATGTTTGCCCGCCTCTCTGTTTGCAAGTCTTCCCGTCTGTCTGTCTGTCTGAGTGGCCGTCTCGCTTTCCTCCCCGTCTCCCTGCTTGGACGCAGACGGATGACAGTATAGCTGCATTAGTCTGGCATCACCGGGCAAAATGATTTCCGTTAATGACTGAATGTCATTGTATGAAAACAGTAAAGAGCAGGACTCAGGATTTGATGCGTGCTAGCGAGGAATCTCTTTAAAATGTTGCGTTCGAAAAGTTAGAAAGTTCCATCGGTTTAGATTAAGGGCCCATTGACAACGAGTGTCGTCTTGATCAATAGTAATCAAACAAACCGCTTCATATCCATCATATCTGAGTGGACGGCACTGATTGGAAAATCCATATATCTGTCTAGCCCCGGTAGAGAGAGACGTCGCTCCGGTTTCTGTTGTGAGGTTTTTCTATTGGATGCATCCAGGAGGCTTGTTACTGATGCCCCTGTTTAGCCTGCTATCAGCTCTGTTCAGTATCTCATCACTGAATCCCTGGTCTCCACCTCTTTCTCTCGAGTCTCTATTTTTGTATGTTTGCCTGTATGTTTGCCTCTGTCTGTTGACCTTCACTTTCTGTCTGTCTACTTGTCTGTCTTCCATTTTCCATTTTCTTCCCGTCTGTCCGTCTGAGCGCAATTGTGTTTCTATATCTGTACCATACAATCACACAGCTTCACACTCACACACACACACACCCCTTCCTTCAACCTACACCTATTTTCCACTGGGTATATATCAGCACACACACAGGTCTCCTACTGAGAGGTGTGTGTGTGTGTGTGTGTGTGTGTGTGTGTGTGTGTATCCATTGTTAATTAACCCCCTTCACCCCACCCAACCCCTCCAGGAGTGCCTGTGTGCTGAGCTTGCTCCCCGAGCCCCTGTACGCTAATCCACACCTGAGTCTGCGTCACACACACACACACACACACACACACACACACACACACACACACACACACAGATCTCATAGTGCGAGAGTGGTGTGAGATACGTAACTATGTATATCTCCTTGTGCGTTAACGCAAGCGCATATCAGCGCTACAACACCTGTGTGGCGTGGGTTGCTGTGTGTACCTGCGCGTGGTGTCACACCGTCTGCAGGACGCGGCGCCGAACACACCTGGGAACCGTTTCAGAGGCATACATCTATGCCACGCTGCTACGCACGCCAACACATGAAACGCGCTCATACACACACGCCAATTATGCAGACTGTCTTTCACAATCACAATCGCAAAACACACACACACACACAGACACACACACACACAGTCCCGGCACGGCACACCTCCAGGGCCTAGGCGTTAGTTGTCTGGCTGTCACTACGGTGTGTTGTGCCAGAGATGGTGGAAAGCGAGGCTGGAGCGTGCTGTTACGCAACCCACTAAGGACTAGGGCTCTGTCTCTCTCTGACACACATTATATACACACACACACACACACGCACACAGACACACACACACACACACACACACACAAACCCACAAACTCACCAAGGGCTGGGTCTGGATTACAGCTCTCTGCCTCTTTGTGTGATGACCAGAAACTGTGCCATGCTGCCAATGCAAATGCCAACCCAGATGCCAACCAGAATGTGTGTGTGTGTGTGTGTGTGTGTGTGTGTGTGTGTGTGTGTGTATTGGGCTAGAGCAAGGGCCACAACGCACACACACACGAGGGGTGTGCGTTTGATTAGTGAGTAAACAACTAGATTGGCATGCATACATACGGCCAGCAACGATGCATTCACAGGCAGACATGCAAACACACAACTTGGCACACGCATTCACACCTATACAAATACAGACATAAACAGGCACGGGCACATACCCAGGCACACGCACACACACACACACACACACACACACACACACACACACACAGTCACACTCCATTGGGACTTTATATGCAAAGAGAGCTAATTGTCTCTCTGGTGCTTTTTGTTTTGCCATCATGTGCTTTCTCCCTCTACTCCCCTGTTTAAATGGAGATACTGTCCAAGAGTGTGTGTGCGTGTGCATGTGCGTGGGTGTGTGTGTGTGTGTGTGTGCGTGCCATTTCAATCCCCTCACTTGGACGCCCACAAAAAAAAAAACGCTTGTCCTGAAAGAGTCCTGCTGTTGATGTGATTGTTTTACGGCTGTTTCCATATTTGGGCAGATTCAATATTCTGTATTCTGCTGTCTAGCTTGCCAACCGCGTTGACCATGCTATTTGCCTTTTCCCCCCATCATTCAGGAATGCCCGGGCCCATTCAAACCTAAACACAGCTTGTGTTTATACCACCGGCCTCGTGAAACACCGGGGCCCCCCCCTTTAATACACTTGAGAATTATCCTAAAACAAATAACTTTCAATCGTCAAGGTCAGGGGACTATGAAAATATGTGATGCCTGCGTTTCTCGGTCCGCCCGGTGGCGACGTATAACGTTATGAACTCCGCCGGCAGTGGAGCATTTTACGGAGCCCATATTAGGGTTGGATGGTGATCAGGATGTTACCGAATGTGTGTCTGGCCTACTAAATCCTTCGCCTGGATGACAGAGCCAACACCGTCAGAGAGAGAGAGAGAGAGAGAGGGCTAAAGCGCTGCTCAAAAGTAGATCTTCTTGCCGAGCCGTACCTCGCTCCACACTTCATTTCACTTCATTTTTCGAGCCGGCGCCAGCACAAGAGGAAAGGCACCGTCGAGTGGGGAGTAAAGGAGTGTGTTTCTTCGAACCAATCACAGCGCGGGGGGGCCAGCGTCCAACACTACCTGGTTTATGGAGCCTGTCTTTTGTGAGAGTGTCCTCTGTTGAACCTGCACTGCCCAGACTCAGTTGGCGGAGATTTAATGAACAGGTTGTGGATGTGGCAAAAGCGATGGGAAATACAGCAGCAGAGTAGAGTAGAGTAGATGAGGGTAGAATAAAAAACAGGAGGATATAATAAAGAGAGTAGAATAAGATTGAGTTTAATAGCATACAGCAGGATAAAGTAAAAACGTAATAAAGTAGAATATAATAGAGTATAATAGCTCCAACATTTGTCAGTTGCTGGTTTGAAATGAGACGTTCAAAGCCCAGCGGCTGCTTGCCAGAACCAAACCAGAACAAACTCATTTGCCTTTTGGAGGTTTTTTTCCTTTTTACTCACTGTGAGGTTTTTTTTTTTTTTTTTGCGTTGTTTTTTCCCCCCCCAAACAATCAGCACACAGGATGAAGTGTAGTACGAAGCACTTAGCCACTTAGCAGTAATAGCTTAGCCGCTCTTCAGCTGGCCTCTAACATAGTTACTGGGTATTGGACAATGCATTACATGGTTGTTGTGGAAAGCAGCTCGGTTTGAAACTGGCTGCATTCAACATGGCATCAGCATGTTTAGTGGCTGTATGTCCAGCTGTATGTCACGGTAATAAATGGAATGTGCTGTTTTTATAAGCGCGCGCACACACACACACACACACACACACACACACACCTATTTATTTGTACAGTTAAAATGACTATTATCATGAGTACCTCTGTTTTCCTGTTGTCCTAAATGCATGTATTTTGCTGAAATGTCCACCTATGGAAGTGCTGGGAGCCCTATATCGTGACCCTGTCATTACGTGTGTGTGTGTGTGTGTGTGTGTGCGTCTGTGTGTGTGTGTGGCCGTGACTCTGACACGTGGGTTAACGTAATAACTGCTATGATAATGAAGCAGCAATTTCCCCTAGACCTCATGTTGCTTTCAGGTAATTGGAGTGTTTACAGACAGAAATGCTGTGATGTGTGTGTGTGTGTGTGTGTGTGTGTGTGTGTGTTTGTTTGGGGGCGGGCGGGGTGGGGGGGGTATGCTGGGGTTGCATGTACATCTGTTCTGTATATGTGTGTGTGTTTGTGTGGGCAGGTAGGCGGCTGTGTTTGGACAGTTGACAGTTGAGTGTGACAGATGATGTCTCTATCCTACCATTATAGAGATGAGAGCGAAGGACGAATGTGTGTTTGTCCAAGTGATTTACTGGGGGGGGGTGCGGGGGGGCAGCTTTGAACCTTCACACACACACACACACACACACACACACACACAGGCTGGATTGTGTGTGTGTGTGCGTGCGTGCGCGTGTGTTTGTGTTTGTGTTGTTGAGAAGCGAAGGGCGTAAGCTGACAACCATGACAGATGATGTCTTTATCCAGCTGTTTCAGAAGACTTTGTGCTCTTTGTGTGTGTGTGTGTGTGTGTGTGTGTGTCTGTGTGTGTGTGTCTGTGTGTCTGTGTGTGTGTGTGTGTGTGATTCAGGGTCATATCTTCCCCCAGGCATTTCGGACCAGATTCTACTATGGCGGCTGCTACGATTCACACCCCCGGAATGTCTGTACTCCTCTCTCGTCTTATGGGAATTTCCTCCCTCCCTCTCCTTTCTCCTCTATCTCATCCCTTCATCCCCGAGGTGACAGGTAGAGGGAGGGGGGAGTGCCGGCTACACACCTGGTTTATTTCTGTGAAGAGGGGGGAGAGAAATGGAGAGATCAAGAGAAAAAACAGATAGTCCTTGAGCTAGCCCTCTGCGTCACCGCTGTATTCATTCAGTATATGCTGCATAACGTGTGTGTGTGTGTGTGTGTGTGTGTCCTTGTGTGTTCGTGCATCACCGTGCTTACTTGCGTGTCCTCTATCTTGCATGCATATACATTTATATGTAGGAAGCAGTAGGAATCGACCAACGTTTTGGGAGATTGGGCCACTTCCCCCTGCATGTGTTCAGTGTTGCAATTAAAAAGTCGTTCTGACTTCTGAGTTTGTTTGTTTGTTTGTTCTGCTGGTCAACTTAGTTGAACACATCAAATCATCCATGTGTCCCTGGTAGATCGTGGACTCTGGTGCTAACACGCTAACACTTCAGCATACATGTTGAGTGAAAGTGACTAGTAGTTTTGAGCAGCTCTAGTTTTGTATCACAGATGAATAAAAATGTGCGTGAAATGTGCTACAAAAATAAGGTGCTCTTGAACTAGAGACTAGCTTCACTGTTGACAAAGGAAGTGAACACTGGGCCAATGGGAGACTGACTACAGCTTGAAATCACGGTGCAGCGGATGAATAAAATGAATCTACAACCGACCCTTTTTATTACTAAAAGGTCAGTCGCCTACTATCACTCAACACAGTGTATACACGGAGCAAAAGAGCTGATTATCTACCGGGGACACGTGGATGATTTTCAACAGGGAAGCTGATCATCAAGGACCACAGGATGTACTGCACATTACGAACGCATTATGAAAGCAGCCTGAACTCGTACTCATGCCTGTCCTTTCGCGTCTAGTGGCTGATTAGCGCCTCGCGCGTCTTTCTTTGTGCCGGCGAGTGGCCGGGCCTTGGGGCGCTCGTACTTTTAATGACTATCAGATTGTATGAGCTCGCAACGCGCGGCGACGGCGGGAGATCTGCGCGCTTTATTTTTTTATTTTATTTTTTTTTGCCCCGGAGAGACGCCGCGAATCTGTTCAGCGGGGAGCTCTTTTGTGAGGGAGACGGCAAAATGGCCAGGGCAATGTCGAGGGAGAGAAAAAGGTTTTTAAGCGAGAGAAAACAAACCTGAAATGGCGGCTGCGAGGTTCACGGCCGGAACAGGGTGGGTGACGTGTGTGTGTGTGTGTGTGTGTGTGTGTGTGTGTGTGTGTGTGTGTGTGTGTGTGTGTGTGTGTGTGTGTGTGAGTGAAAGAGAGATACATCAAGAGAATGGTGGGGTAGAGAGGGGAAGAGGGGGGCGGGCTGAACGCGAAGCAGCAGAAAAATACAACCTGACAAACACAAGTATTGATTGGAATGTCCTCCCTCTCTCTTCTCCTCTCTCTCTTCTCCATCTTCTCTCCTCTCCTTTGCCCTCACCATCCCCTCAGATTTTTTTTTCTTTCTCTCTCTGTTTTGTCTTTTTTTTTTTTTCTTTCCCAGAGAGCCGGCTGGAGGACTTTATTTTCCATCTATCTTGGAGTGCTGAAAGGATGGATGGAGGGCAGGATGTAGGGGTGGAGAGAGGACAAGGCTGAAAGAGGGAGGCAAAAATGGATGGAAGAAGAAAAGCGAAAATGGAGGGAGACGGCGAGAGAGATTGAGAGAGGGGAGAGGGAAAATGGGGCCGGTAGTTATTGAAACGAGTGCAACCGGTGCAGCTGAAATGGAATGAGATGGTTAAAGTGGAACGGGAGAGACCAAGCAGGGGGAAAAGAAGAGGAGGAGAGAGAGAGAGAGAGAAAGGGGAAGAAAGAAGGGAGAGCGAGAGTGGAGGAACAGGCGAAAGAGAGGGGAGAGGGGAGTCTGATGCGAAGGGGGGGGGGGGAGGTGGAGTGGCGGAGCGAGGGATGCTGGGAGAGGTAAAGTGGCGTAAATGGGGTTTTTGGTCCACCCCACCTCCCCCACTACACCCCCCCCCCACCCTCCCCCCCGCCCCCTTCTCTCGTTATCTCTATTAGCACCTGCTGGGCTAACGAGGGCCCCCCGCTCTCCGTTGCCAAGGCGACGCCTCGTCAACCCTCGCTCTTTCTTTCTTTCTCTCTCTCTCTCTCTCTTTCCCCCCCCCCCCTCTAACTCCACCAACCACTAACTACCTTCAATCTCAACCCCTCCCTCCATCGCTCCCTCTCCAGGTAATGAAAGGAAGATATGAGCAGGGGGGGAGGAGGAGATGGGGGAGGAGGTGGTGGTGGGGGGGGGGGTTCAAGCGAACACACATTACACCCCGTTTCCCTTCCCTGTTGCTCTCCTCTCCCATATGATCCGCTGGTATATCCTATTGACGATTCAATGCATTCAGGTGGTGCACTTATGGAGGTAGCGCTCGCGGAGGTGGCGGTCCGATCGGGCGACGTTCCCAGATTTTATTGCGGGAACAACGACGGGAGAAGCTCATAAACGCACAGACAGAGCTAATGCGCTAAGTAGCGCTAGCTTCCCTGCCACTCCTTTCCATCTGTTGCTGTAGACCCATGTCGGCAGTATGTCGCTTTTTTTTTGTTCACCTCTGATGTGACGGACATGATACAGTTTGCTTGATTACATATTTATCATATAATTCATCAATATTACACCGATGGCCTGTGGGAGGCCTTTAACCCGAATTGATTCTCATGCAACAGGTTGATTAAAGTCTACAAAAGTATGAATGAATATGTGTATGTTTGCGCGGTATGTTGTGGTATGTTATAATTGCATCCATCCGCTGGCTGTGCAGTAGGTGTCGAGACAGATGTGGTCGTTCATTTGTGAATATGACTCCCCTGTGAATCCGTTCACCGCATCCGTTCGCAGGAGGACCGCAGGGTTGCATCCGTTTACTGCAGGGCTGGTTGGCGCTCGGCTGGGGATGGAGGGATTTCATGTAATGGGATTACAGTAATCTGATTACAAAAAATCATTGTAATAATACATGTAATCAGATAGTAATAATAATCTTTTCAAACAGCGGAGATTTCTTGTTGGTTTTGAAGACAAAAACACACTAACAGAATTAAATGCATCTTGAAATAATCCTTGATATACCTTGTAGATGATAATAACAGTATTACTTTCTAAATTGACAAGAAAGAAATGTTTCTCTGCATCCATATACGACACACACACAGAGGGAAGCGGTTGTGAATTCACCATGTGTCCAGTAAGTGCTGATAATGAAGTTGTCTGTGGTGATCAATAGAGATCGACTCCGCTGGCGTCTCAGCGCTCTGGCCCTCTCTCCTCTCCTCACCGGTCTTATCTCAGTCTTCCCTCTCCCTTCCCCTCTGCACCTCCTCACTCCTCCACTGATTTGTGTTTCACTCTATCATTGCTCTACTCTGCTCCTCAATCTCTTCCCCCCCCCCCCACTCCATCGCGGACCTGGAAATTTTCGGGTCCCGGTCAGACTTTAATAGGACACTTTCTGTCTGAAGCTGAAGGCGGTCTGAGGGGGTATCGCTTTTTGTGAGCCCACACATGGCTAAAGGCATTAAAAATATTTTGTAATCCTTGAGATCCTTGTATTTTTCTTATTTTAGCAAAATTTGTAGTGCTAATCAATGATCTCTTGTCAGTCAAACAGTGAGGCCAGTACTGTGATGTCGTTTTCCTTGATGAAGGCTATCGCTGCTCGTGCTCACTACCTCAGTTCTTCTTCTATTTCATCACTTCCTGTGCGTCAGAGGACTTTTGCCCACCGGCACATATGGGAAAGCTTTTCACGAAGCGGATAGAGGTTGAATCACAGACATTTTATTTCTATGAAAATGTCACAGATTCCTACGCGGACGATGTTTTTGAAACCCCCGAGCCGCCAAAGTACGAAGAGTCAGCGTGAACCGCGCCGGTACCCTGCGGAGTCCAGTCGGCTCCAGCCATAAATGTCAAGCAGCTCTACTCTGCCGTTTATTCCCTTTATCTTCCTCCTCCTCCTCCTCCTCCTCCTCCTCCTCTACGCCGCTACCCGGCTCTCAGCGAAGATCTGCGCTTGATTGCTGTGGTTGATGGCTGTGAGGAGAGAAGGGAAAAGAGGCGAGATGGAGTGGCGAGATGAGGGGGTGCGGCAGAAAGATGATGGGTGCTGTTTTCCCCCCCCTCGCGCTGATTTTTGGATTTAGGGTTTTCAGACGCTCACGCCACCGCAGCTGCAAAATGGACGAGAGAGAGAGAGAGGGAGAGAGACGGGGGTGAGAGAGGGAGATAAATAGAGAAACGGAATGGAAAATAATAAACACACAAAACACAGAGCGGTAGCAGAAATAATAGCAGCAGTAGACATTGCAGTTGTTGTTGTTGTTGTTGTTGTTGTTTGTGTTGTGGCGGAGGCTCTGGGTGTTTTGGTTGCTGTCGTTTTTGCGGCAGATGTTTTAGTTGCTTTTTTTTTTTACTATTGTTGCGGTTGTTGACGCTGTTGCTTTTTTGGCTGTTGTCACGGCAGTCCAGTCCATGCTGCAGCTGTTCTTATTGTTGTTCCTGTCACGGTTGCCGTTGCCATCTTGGTGGCGGTTGTTGTTGTCGTTGTTGTTGTTGTTGTTGCAGGTTATGTGATACGCCTGGTGGTGAAGATACAGCGGTTGCTTCAGGCGCCGCTATTATTTTGAAATCGCGGCGTTTGTCGAAGTTGTTATTGCTGCCGTCGTGCTTGATGGCGTCGGAGGTTGCGGTCCGCGTCGACTATTTCTCACCCGTGTGGATCCGGCCAGCTGGCGGCTCAAGCTGTGGCCCTGTGTCAACAGA